>CM052893.1:34421731-34683836 GCA_028534135.1 Potos flavus
AGCGGAACCCCCCCCCCCCCCCCGAGCAGGGAGCCCAATGCAGGGCTCAATCCCAGGACCCTGAGATCATGACATGAGCCGAAGACAGGCACTTAACCGAAGACAGGCACTTAACCGACTGAGCCACCCAGGCGCCCCCTTCTCCTTGTTTTAAAGAGACAGTGTTGGAGGCGCCTGGCTGGCTCAGTTGGTAGAGCACGTGAGTCTTGATCTTGGGGTCATAAGTTCAAGCCCCACGTTGGGTGGAGAGTTTACTTAAAAAAATAAATAAACTCTTCAGTAACTAAATAAATAAAGAGACCATGTTGGCAGTCCCGCCAGCTGCTGCGACAGCGGGATGTTGTCAACCACTGAGATTGTCCTAGATGTGGTCACATTTCAGTATTGTGAGAATGGTGATTTGCCTACAGCAGGGAGCAGCCCCCAGGCTAAAGGATGCTGGGAACAAAGGTAAGGCCTCTGCCCCCCTCCCAGGCGGTGTTCTACAGAAGCAGTATGTGGGCACGCGCAGACCTGGCTGTGGTTCCGGGTTCTGCTGTGTTCTAGTGGGCTGTCTGCCCCGTCAGTTTGGGGTTTACTGGAGAGCAAGGGCTGTTTCCCCCACTCAACCTTGAGCCTCCGTGAGGTTAGCAACTATGCCTTTCCCATCAGACGGAGCTCCCTGAAGGCAGGGCCGTGTTTCCTCCATCAGACTGGGAGCTGTCTCTACTTAGGCCCTCAGGCGGTAAACACCGTTAGGGAGTAAGATGTCCAGGGTCGGAGCAAAGACACCTAAGAATTAAGGGCAATTGGGTTTGAGAATCATTGATTCACCAAGGACGGCAGGTAACGAGTGAATGCTACACACTCGGTGGGCTCCGAAGGCATTTTTCAGGCATCCAGTATGCCTCCTGACCTTGGTGTTGGGTCTTTGTTGGCAGGAGGTGTTTCCGAAGTGGAGACATCTGGAGGGCAGATGCCGAGTTGGCTGGGGTGGGCGGAGGCCTGGAAGGCTTTGGATTCCAGGCTCCGTGACTCACCCCTGCAGCATAGCAGCCCGCCAGCAGCTGGGCTGCGCGGGTTGGGGGCCAGGCCTGGCTGGACAGTGCTGCCCTCCCATTGGGCACAGCTGCATCTCAGCAGGAAGAGACTGAAGGGACCCTGGCAGGGGCCGACTGGTGACATTGCCTTCTCACACCAGCCTCCAGCTTCCCTCTGAGTGGGGCCGAAAGCATCAGCCTTAGCAGGTCATTCTGAGAATATACACAAGTGGATTGTAGCCACCTTTCTCTTCGAGCCCAGGGGGACTTCCAGGCCAGTGATGCTCTCTCCTGGGCTGGGGTGGTTACATGGAGGGGAGCCGGCCTGGAGGGGGAGGCAGGGAGGGGTGGGACAGGTCCTGTCTACAGTGTTTCATCAGTAAGAGACCAGCAAGTCACCAGGAGGGAAGGTGGGCTCTGAAGTCAGACACCTTAGTCCAGATCCCGGACCCTCCTTGCTTGGATGATCTCAGACCATCTGTCTGAGCCTCAGTTTCCTCTGCTGAGAAGTGGGGATGCAGACAGTACCAGGGGTGGGAGGATGTGTGTGGCCGGATCAGTGAGATAATGCACGGGCGGGGGCTCTGTCCACGGTTTTGCCAGAATACCTGGTTAGTATTAGGATGGCCCCTGACTGAGCTATTCTGGTCTCGTGGCGAAGTCCTAAGGGAGGGCGTGTGGGGGAAGCGACAGGACAGTGTGGACGTGCCGAGGAAGCCAGCACGGGAGCCAAGGGTCGCTGCCCCTGGTCTCACACCTCCTGCACGTCCACACGGCAGCAGGAAGCCTGTGTCCCCCGGAGAATCTCTGAGCGCCTCTGGACCCAGGACCCGGCCTGGCCGACAGGGCCGCTCGCTCCCTCGCATAGCTGGCCACCACCCCGCCGCGATCTTCCCTGGCGGCACCCAGGCTGGGAGAAGCTGTTGGATCTGGGCCAGGGGGCGAGTGCTGGGTGCCTCCCAGATGCTGCCCGGGTCTGCTTCAGGGGCCACGGGCACGGCAAGGGGAGCGCCCGTCCCCGCCAGACTGGAAGGAAAGAGGGAGCCGGGGGAGCAGAGGCCCCTGGGACTCTGTGACTGTCACCCCTCTGCGCTGAGCGCAGTTTCCCCGGCTGTGGCATGAGGGCTGGAAGGCCGGCCGGAGGGGGCGTGCGGGAGAGGGGGGCTCCGGAGGGCCGGATGCCACAGTGGCGACCGGCAGAGACGCCGCAGGAGACAGAGCGCTGGGGACCCCTGAGCCTCACGCCGATTGGTCTCAGCTCCTGCGTGGGGAGGGTGAGGGGAGGCTCAGCGCCCCTGCTCTCTGGTGGCGAGGCTTTCCCCTTTGGAGTCTCGGTGTCCTCACCTAGCAAGGGGAGTGTATTCGTCTCCTGTTGCCGCTGTCCCGAACGACCACCAGTGCAGTGGCCTGGGACAACACGGGTTCATCATCGCCCGGCTCTGGGGCTCCCAGGTCTGGCAGGGTATCACGAGGCTGAAATCAAGATGTTGGCGGCGCTGCATTCCTTCCTGAGTCCGTTCCCTGGACTTTCCCGGATTCTAGAAGCCAGTCTTACGCCTTGGTTCGTGGCCCCCTCCTCCGGCTTCAGCGCCAGTGAAAGCAGGTCAAGTCCTGAGCAGGCGCTCATGCGCCTGCTGCTGTGTCTCCCGCTCTCTGCAGCGGGAAAGGTCTCTGCTCTTTAAGGACTCACGGGCTTGGATTGGGCCCACCTGGGTAATCCAGGCTAATCTCCCCATCGCACCGTCCTTAACCCCGAATACATCTGCAGAGGCCCTTTGCCACTTCGGGTAACATATTCGTGGGTTCTGAGTGTTGGGGCGCCGACATCTTCGGGGTCCCTTGTTCCACCTCCCATAGGGAATAAGAAAGGTCCCTCTCATCAAGGGTTCTTGGGAGGAAGACATAGATATTTTTTAAAAAAGATAAGACCGGTAAAGTGAATGACACACAGTGCCCCACGGATATTAGGTTATTGTTTATCATCCTTCCTTTGTCAGTTATTAATGCCCCTTTTCTGAGGGAGGAGGTATGGGTTCTGATTCCCCTGGGCTCTGTCCCTCTCCCTCCCTGTGCCTCGATTTCCTCCCCTGGCCCAGGAGAAGCGGATCCCGCTCTTGGCAGCTGTGACTCCAGGCCTGGGAGACGCACAAAGTTCCCCTTGTGTTGTGTGAGGGCGGCTGCCAGCAGCGGGCACGGGGCCCGGCCCATGGCTATCCCAGGGACACGGCATTCACCGGGATCACGAGGGAACAGAAGGGCCCCTTCTTCGGAGGGCAGAGAGGTTCCAAGCGGGTCCCCGCAGGAACTGAACCCCCTCTGTGGGAAAGAATCGCTTCTGTTGTGAGGCAGCCTCACTATTTGCAAAGCGTTTTACAATCATTTTTATTAGCAGAGCCCCCGAGACCTGAGCATAATAGAAGGGCTGTCACCCACCCCCTGCCTCTCTGGGGGAAACTGAGGCCCGCACAGTCGCAGGCAGGACCCCAGGCCACGAGATGAGGTGGATTTGACCTCTAGGGGCCTCGTGGCTTCAGACCAGCATTTCATAGGCGCCAGACATTTCCCCCAACCCCCAGTTCACTGAACTGAACCAGAAATTAACGCTCAAATGCCCCTCAGCACCTCTCAGACTTTTCTTTAAAAGACCGATTTGAAATGCAGCCACCCTCTTTCATGTCATGGCTCCGGCTGGTCCTTTCTTTGAGATTCCTGGCTGTGCCCCCTTCCCCCACAGCCCTGAACCCTCCCCATCACACCCACACTCCTTCCTGCCGGCGCCAGGGCCACACTCTGCCCCACCGTCCAGCGCTCCCCCGACAGACACGCCGTGTGATGGTTTCTGCAAAGGGGCCAAGGGGCAGGCCTCCTCTCCCGGCACTTCAGCTGCTCACTCTGTTTTCTGAGGACCCCTCCACATGCCCCACGGAACACCCAGCAGCTCCCTGCACCCCCCAGTTCCCTGCGAAGGCCTGCAGGAGGCCCAGTGCCTCCAGGAAGTCTCCCTGCTAAGCCCACTCCCGCCCCCACCTCTGTCTCCCTCACCCCCCCCTTGGCTCCCTCTGCTCTTCAGTGTCCAGGGATACTCAGCTGTCACGTGGCTTTGCACCCCTCTCTTGTACTGAGGCTGTGCTTTTCCGAGGAGATGCTCTCCCTCCTGTCTCTGCCCTGGTGGGATTCACATGCAGCGCTTTCTTCCCCTGCCCACCTGCACTCACAGACCTCCTCTTCCCTCCGTCCCCCAACCCCGTGGTTCCTTTATTCCCCTGAATTTTAACTAGGGTTTTCTTTCCTGGTTAACAGAACTCATCACAGGAGAATGGAAAAGCATTAAATAGCCATAACCCCCCACTCCAGAAGCAAGCTCTGTTCACATTTTCTTCTAGTCTTTTCTCTCTCTCTTTTTTAAAAGACTATTTGTCAGAGAGAGAGAGAGAGAAAGAGCACAAGTAGGGAGAGCCGCAGGCAGAGGGAGAAGCAGGCTCCCTGCTGAGCAAGGAGCTTGATGCAGGACTCGATCCCAGGACGCCAGGATCATGACCTGAGCCAAAGGCAGACACCTAACGGGCTGAGCCACCCGGGTGTCCCTCTTTTCTTCTTTTTAAGGCCAGTTTGTCTCCCCACAGTTGGTATCATACTCTGCGTACACGTTCCTGGTTTTGGTTTTTTGCTTAACATGATCACTATATGTTCCCAATCGGAGCTCTATAGCCATCATTTTTAACATTTTTTTTATATGGCTATGCCATAATTTGCTCAACTATCTAGGATTCCGCTACACCTGTAGTCCGCAGACCACAGGGTGATGGCTTCATCGGTGTTCTGGAATAGTTGCCTTCTCCCACCCACCGGCCCAGCCCCTGGAAGATAAGACAGGACCAGCTGCTCCTCACGGGACTCTGATTAGGATCTTCGCATCACACCCTCCCCACACCCTGCCCTTCCTGCCTCGCACCATGGGAAAGCCATCAGCGGCAGGGGGAGCCGACAAACACCCCACCCTCTTCCCGGGGAACCGGCTTCTGTTGGTGCAGGGGGTTATCTCTGTTGTTTTTTCTGCTGGTGCTGTGCCCAGACTTGGGGCTGGGCCAGAGGGACCTTGACCTGCAGAGATCAGTGGGGTTCACTGCCCGCTCAGGAGGAAATGGGCGACCAGGTGCAGGGCTTGACAGGTGTGGCTGGATGGGCTCTGCGTCCCCGTTGGGCCTATTGGCAACAGAGCTCAGGGAGGCGCCGCAGGGATCCATTCGGTCTAATTTAACCAGCAGTGAGGATCTACTGTGTGTGTCGACGGCATTGATGTCCCCAAGGCTGTCAGAGGCACAGCGAGGTGGATCTCTTTTCACATCCAGCTTGCCCAGTGTCTACCCAGGAGAAGCCGTGGCTTCCTCCGGATCCATAGACACCTGGTTTCCCAGGGGTCATAAGGATGAAAACTGGAGACTGAGACCCGCTGAGTGCTTCGGCCAGCTGTGCGGTGTGCGTCACCCCCTTCCCTCTGTCCAGACCCTGCATTGGAAAGCAAGTTGCGTGGCTTCCTCGGAGTGCCTGGAACTTGTGCGGCCGTGAGGCTGCCCGGGCCGTGTGTCAAAGGAGCCGTTGAGTGGGGACATCCCGGGCTGACAAAGACGGGAGACGGTGGGGGCTGGAGTGAAAAGATAGCAGGGGGCAGCTGCTGAGGGCCTCCCACTGCTCCTCTAGCCCAGGGCAAGCTCCCGAGGCAGTGGTGGTCCTGGGGCAGCTCTTCTTTTCCCGAGTGAGCAGTCTCTCCCATGGGTAGATCTCCGCTGCCAGCTCCAGACCCCCAGAACCGTGATTTCCGTAATGCTCAAAGCCTGCCCAGTAACCCAGCTTCGGCAGACCGCCCCCCACCTCCCACAGCTGCCTCTGAAATCCCTGTGGCGTGCTGTATGTGTTCTTTCTGAGTTGTGGGTGGTGGCATGCCCGGTCACATCTGGGTCCGGTCCAGTTCCTGTCTTCCTCCGTGGCTGTGTGCACACACATGACCACAAACATGCCGACTGCATAGCGGGCTCAGGCAGACACGGGCTTGGTAATGACTGTGGCTGTCAGGCATGTAGTTTTAGCTCCTTGGCCTCAGTACCTCATCTGTAAAATGGGCGTATTCATCGTGTGCACTCCATCGAGTTGTTGTGAGGATTCGGTAAGATGACATAAGCAATGCATGTTGGCACAGGGCCCGTCCCAAGAGCATGGTTTCAGGAAGGAGGGTTCTGTTGGAGGGGACTCTGGGCCTCAGGCTGTTTATTGATTCCTCTCTTCCCTAGAACATCTGTCTGGTCTGAAAGTCCAGATGTGCCTTGTGCAGACCCAGAAGTTTTTGGGGGTCCCTCTAGGTCACTGGGCTTGAATGACAGGCCCGGGGGAGGAAGGTCAAGACTGGAAGGCACGATAGGTGGGCCCAGAGCCCAGACAGCTGTGCAGGGTGAGGCTTCCCAGCTCCCCACTCCTCCCAGCTGCTTCCTGTTGGTTAGCAGGACACCTGGGGAGAACCTCATTTCCTCCCTACACTGGACAAATCCAGGCCATTCCCTTACCTCCCCCAAGACTTCTGTTCAGAACCATCGGCAGTCGTCAGGGCTGAAAGCTAGCCTGCAGTGAACAGCCAGCCCCGGCCAGAGATGCTCAGACCCATCGAGGTCTGCAGCTGCTGCTAGGGGGGTTCTTGGGACATGTTAGTCCAGTGGGAGCTGGCCTGGCCACCTCCTGCCACCCCGGGGCCACAGGGGTTCACGGCTGGAGGACAGAGGCCTCTGAGGCCGGGCCTGCCCCAAGGGGGCTGTGGTTTATGAAGGTTTTTGATGTCTGACACTAACATCACCTTCGGTTCTCGAAGCTAATGACCCCAGGGATCTCAAAGCACGCATGTATACCCAGCACCAGGGATGCCAGAGGGTGTCAGGGGCCTCAGCGGCCGGTACGTCAGCCTTCTCTTCACTTTTGAGATTACCGAAGTTCTCCTTCAGCCATCTGACATAGAACATTCTAGATTGCCAAGATTATGTCTGTGTTTAAACAATTATCTAGGAAGAGGGGCACATGGGTGGCTCAGTCGGTCGAGCAGCTGACTCTTGGTTTCGGCTCAGGTCGTGAGATCCAGCCCCGCATCAGGCTTCATGCTCAGTGCAGAGGCAGCTCGAGATTCTCTCTCTCCCTCTCCCGCTGCCCTCCGCCCACTCTTGGTCACGCTCAGTCGTGCTCGCTCTCTCTCAAATAAACAAAGTCTTTTAAAAATTAGCTAGGAAGAAACAGGACAAGTAAATGCAGCCCGTGGATCAGGATCTCTTCGCTCTACAGGCCACTACGGACAAGTGGCAACACCGGCAAAGAATAGAATTAGGCGATAGAATGCCTTGGTGTTCATTTTCTGAGCATGACGTTCCTATGGAAGCCAGGCAGGATGTCCCGACTTGTAGGAAAGAAACACTAAAGGAATCAGGGATGACAGCAGAATGTCAGCGGGTTACCCTCAGATGCTTTAGGGGAACACGGTTCTTGGTGCTAAACCTGAAAACTTTTCTCTTAATTTTAAGATGGTTTTCCGGAAAAGTTAATCAAAAATAAAAAGATAGAAAGGGTTAAAAAAAACCCCAAACAAACGCAAAACACACACAAAAAAACACAGCAGCTTTCCGTGGGCCTGACCTGAGCTTTCTTTTCCCATTTGGAACATCTGTGGTCATTTAGGTATATTTCCACTATCTTTTGCTATTTTAGGCGTGGTCTGAATTCATACCGTGTGGTGGTCTAAGTCTAAGTGATTGACCCGAGACAGCGCCGAAGAATAGAGAGGTGACAAATCTGTCACAAACCTAGGTGGGTCAGATTCTCACCATGGATCCAGAGGTCACACATAAGGAAGTGGGGTGTGTGGGGTGGAGTGAGCAGTAGTAGGATGAGTGGTGCGTCCTTAAGCTTGAGAAACGGATTTATGGAGCTGTTTTGGGGGGGCTGCTATCTGGGGAACATGCAGTGACTCAAGGAGCTGCCCATTTCTCTGTACTGCCTTGTGGGGCAGCCCGAAGAGGGGGACACTGTCCTAGGCACTGGGAGGGGGGCAGTGTGAAAGCAGTTTATCACCTCTGCGTTACGAAGTCCCCTCTGTGTCCCATCACAGTTCTCTCTTAGCTCAGCTGGACACCGTCTAAGAGCATGCTGCATAAAAAGAACGAAGGCTCAGAGGCAGAAAGCCAGATCTCTGGGTTCTGACCAGTGGACGAGTTAGTGCACTGCTGCAGTTTTTAAATTTGCGGTCTTACCTGGGAAATGCAGCCCTCACCTGGCCTGCCCAGCTCACCGCGTTCTCATGGGAGCCAAATGAAACAATGTATGAAAAAAATGTGTTCACTGTAAAATACTGGCTTCGTTTGATGTATTATGATTTATGATTTATAGGACTTGTTATTTATTGTGATAGAGACACTAGGGCCCCCCTGGGTGGGAGCTTTTCTGGATGCTTGTGTGTCCTGATTAAGCTGACCTGAAAAACACCAAACAAAAAAAATTGGAGCAGGTGGAAGGAAACATGTTCCCTCCCTACCTGGTAGGAGCCCATGGCCTACATGCAAGCTCGGCCCAGGGCACACCCCCGAACCCAAAGATCAAGCAACTGCCAGGGTCAGGCCCCTCCTCCCAGCTGCCAGGGGCTTGCCCATCAAGACGGCCGTGAATTCTGTCCCCCTTTAATTCCAGAGGGCATCTGGTCACACCCCCCAGCCTTGCCTCTGGCCTCTGCAGGTCCCCCCTATGAGAAGTACAGGTCTGTCTCTGGGAAGAGACCGCATGCCAGCTGGGGGTCTGTCCCTAGAGGGGATGGGGAGTAAGTCTTCAGGCCTGTGCAGGCTGGAACCACAGAGAGACCGTGGGGACATTCTCCTGGTGCCCTGGGGGCAGGACAAAGCTTTTCCACCCTGTTTACCGCCTGGCCGGATGCTGGAGGGTCTGTTCCCCTCTGACCCGGAAGAGACACCCGGCAGTCAAGCCTCCCAGCCTCTAGGGATCTCATCTCTGAGCAGAGGCAGGCTTGTTCCTGGAAGTGCAGGTAAAGAAGGAATGTGGTCCTCCACCCATGCAACCTCAGGCCTGACAGCCTGGCCTGTTTTCTCCCACGTAGCCCTGCAGCCGCCCATGCTCTGCGGCTGACCCTGGTTGCTCGTTGCTAAGACAACAGAGCCCTCCGGCTTCCTGAGCTTTCACAGGATCCCAGGCACCCATTTCCGCCAGGGTGGAGGTGCCCCGTGCCTGCTTCTGTCCCTGCCAAGCGCCGCATCTGGCCCACCGGGTCTGGCAGCCACTGGTTTGGAAAGAACAGAGCGCTCGACGTGCATCACGAGCTACGTGGGTCCAGAGGCACTGGGTCCCGGGTCTCTAGACGTGCCAGTGGGATTGAACACGCCTGCTGTGTGAGCAGGTACAAGTCAGGCTGACCTCCCCAAGCCTCGGGGTCCTTAGGAAAGTGGACATAGTGGTGGGATTGCTGTGAGAATCAAATGAGATGCTGACTGTGGTTGTGGATGCAGGGTTCCTAGGACAGTGCATGACACGTAGCAGGTACCCAGTAAATAAATGGCCACTCCCTTTCCTATGTCGTCGTGGCTGATGGGGCCTGCAGACCAATGTCAAGTATCTTTCGAGCACCTTCCATGTTCCCGGCACTGCCAGGCTCTAGGCAGGAGGAACGGAGACCCTGCGGCCAGGGTGCTGGCAGCACAGCCGAGGAGCCAGGCTTCCCACCACACTGAGATCCCAGAAGAAAGGGGACCACAGAGTAAGCACCCTGGACCTGTCCTTGGGTCACCAACTACGGAAGCCCAGCAGTGCCCCTGCAGGGCCCCTCCGTTATCCACAGTCAAGGTCTGGGGGCCTGGCCAGCCTTTCTGTTTTGCCTAGAATCACTTATTATAGCTTTTATTTTTCTTTTGCAGCAAATTTCCGTTCCCTATTTTGGTTTTGTTTATCCACTACTAAAGTGGGATTACATAGGAATTTATCCCCAGTAAGTGATCCGCAATGTGTACAAAGATCTAGCTGCAAGAATGTCCTCTGCAGGGCTGTTGATCACAGTGGAAAGGTTACAAACAATCTGAGTGGAAACACCAGCAGACGGTCTAGCCATCTAGTGGGAAGGGGCGTCTGCGCGGTGCCGGTGCCCCCGTCGGGAATGGTCGACCGCTTAGAGAGCATCCCATTCATGTTGTCTGCGGATGAGAGTATTGTCAGAGATTAAAGGCGAAAGGCGTGGGATCTTTGATGGGGGAGTGAGGAAGCTGGGGGAGCAGGGCTCTGCGGCCCCCTGAAGGTGGAGGCCTGCTAGGCATCGCGTGTGGGTTCCGTGGTGGCCAGACATCTCCAGGCTGCAGGACTGTGTGTCCCACGCTGGCTTCTGTGGCTCCCGAGAGCAGTTGCGTGGTCGGGCGAGTCCTAGACCTGGAGTCTAGATACCTGGGTTCTGATTCCTCTCGGCCTCCGCTGCCGTCAGCGAAGTGGGGACAGCAGGACCCGTCTGACCTGCTGCCAGTCAGCCCTTACAAGCACAGATGAGGCAGTACAGTGACCGGGGAGGGCACGAAGATTCATTTTTTTCTGGAGCACTGAGATCCTCACTCCTTGAGCAGATGCCCTGGGACGTGGGATGGTGTCCAGCTTTGCTCTTCTTGGCAATCATGTCTCTTTCTGGCCCAGGAGTCATCTCCTCTCGGGCCGTCCGGCTCCTGCCCCTCCCTAACCCATCCCATCCTTTCCAAGAGTAGCCCCCGAGGAGCCTGAGCCGGGCACCGTTAGCCCAGAGCCCGGGGCCCGTGTGGTCTGAAACCACTGGCATCACGGGGGAGGCGCCACGGAGGAGCCCTCCCCTTGCAAGTCAACAAACAGACTTTGCTTAGAGGCCTGGCCTGGTGTTTATTTGCGTTGGTCAAGCTCAGATTGAATTACATGGGCACAGGGCTGGTCCCCAAGTAGTTTACCAGGGAGGCCAGACACCCTGCCTGATTCAGAGAACATACAGACAGCAAGACATCAGGCCCAAGCAGACCATAGGGAGCCGACCCTGGAGTACTGAATTCCCAGCGTATCGTGCTACCCCCAGAGAATTTGTCGTCTTCTCATGAGAGTGTGTGCGTGCATGTATTTCTGTGGTATTCACGTATCTGAAGGGGGGGGGGCATTTGACCCCACGTAAACCCAGATGCAGCTCCTGCCCCGCCTCTCCTCTAGCCCAGCCCCTAACAGGGCTGTTGGTACGCCCCCCGCCCCCCTGTGGCATACCATGCCTTGCTGTCTTGCACTCAGGGCCCTCCATAATGATAGAGGGAGCCCCAGTTTGTCTTCTGCCCCGGGCCAGCCTGCTTGTCTCCCGTGGCTGGCTCCAGATGCTGTTGCCCCGGGCACGGCCCCAAGAAAGCCCCGACCAGCTCAGTAGTGGGTTTTGCCAGCCATTGGCCCCAGCAGCTTGGGTGGCTTACCTCGGTCTCCTCCTTTCCCAGGAGGCAGCTGGTGTGTATCCGAGCCACTGCCCACCCGGCACCCGGGGGTGGAGGGGAAACTTGTCCGCAGACCTCCACCTGCCCTGACCCCGCCCCAGGGCCCACCCAGTCTGTAGACAGCCTGGTCAGCCCAGCGCCCTGCAGTGTGTCCAGGAGATCCCAGGAGAGGCTGTCACAGTCTAGTGGTTCAGGGAGTGCACAGAGACCAGATTCACGGGGTGCAAATTCTGCTGTCTGCTCTTTCTAGCTGTGTAACCTTGGGGCGCCTTATTTAACCTCTCTGAGCCTTTGTTTCTTCATCTGTAGAATGAGGATAATAATAGTACCTACCTCCTAAGGTTCTTACAATGATTCAGTGAGCTAATATAGGGGAAGTACGTAGAATAGCGTCAGGTATTTGATGAAAGTCTTGGGCATTGTGTCCAAAAAATGCACTTTCCATTCAGGGGGGTGCCAGGATCCCAAGAACCCTAACCTAGGCAAACTGTGGCGATCTATTTATAGGCATTTATTGAGCACTCTTCAGTGAGGAGGAGCCTCTCCTGGACTAGGCCCAGGAGAGGAAAAAAAAAAGTGGATTAACCTCAAGGGCTCACCATCTGACAAAGAAGGTAAGCCACACACAGGCCATGATCTAAGGTGGGAAGTGTTAAGTCCCTGAGAGTCAGGGGAATTTCAAGGAGGGAGACACTATTTCCCTAGAGAAATCCAAGAAGGCTCCATGGAGGAGGTGGTGTGAGAAATGGACTTTGCAGGATGACGGGTGTGGGCTGGGTGGTGGTTAGCTGGAGCAACCGTGCAGGCTGAAGGAGCAGTGTGACCCAGCACTGTGAGTCAGAGCGGGCAACCCAGAGAGCTTGTGATGGTCACCTGTCCCAGCAGTACTGAGGAGCCCCAGCCTGCTTAAGCTCATAGGAAAAGACTTTATCGGGTATGGTGGTAACTCACTGAACCGGTGGGAAGGCTGCAGTAACAGATTTGGAAAACCTGCATGTTTTAAGGGAACCTGCCTTGAACCCCAGCCTGAGTGTTGCCACAAGAAGCCTGCTCAGATCAACTCTGCTGCCCCTACCAGAACCTAAACAGAGCTACCAACATGCCTGCCACGGCCACCACTGCCGCCACCAGCCGTGTGTTGTCCGCACAATGTTACTGTCTCAGGCAGAAGGAAACCAGGCTGATGGGCTTTGTGGTACCCCCCCACATCGCTCTGGCCTCTGCTCTCTGCTCAGGGCACGTCTTAGTTCCATGAGAGTTTCAAAAAGACGGAAGTGTTCCCTTTTCTTTTCTGAAAGACGTGATGTAAAACTGGTGTCAATTCTCCTTTCAATGTATAATTCTCCAGTGAAACCATCTGGGCCCAGAGATTTCTTTTGCAGGAGTTTTCAAATTATGAATTCAATCTCCTTAATAGTTGTAGATGATTAAGCTTATCTACTTCATATTGGATGAGTTATGGTAGTTTGTATTTTTTGAGTAACTGGTCACTTTTGTCCACGTCGTCAGATTTATTTGTGTAAAATTGTTCGTCGTATTTCCTTATTATCCTTTTGATGTTTGCAGAGTCTGTAGTGATATTCTATTTTATTCCAGATATTGGTAACTTATGTCTTCTCTTTTTCTTTGTTAGTCTTGCTAAAGGTTTGTCGGTTCTCTTGATCTTTTTTTTTTTTTAAGATTGTTTATTTATTTATTTATTTGAGTGACAGAAATAGCAAGAGAGAGCACAACCAGAGAGAGCAGCAGGCAGAGGGAGAAGCAGGCTCCCCACTGAGAAGAGAGCCTGATGTGGGGCTCAATCCCAGGACCCTGGGATCATGACCTGAGCCAAAGGCAGAGACGCTTAACTGACTGAGCCACCCAGGCGTCCCTGTTCTCTTGATCTTTTTAAAGAATTAGCTCTTTGTTAAATTGATTATCTTTATTTTTCTGTTTTCAATTTATTGATTTCTGTTCTTTTGTTTTTTATGATTAATTTCATTTTTAAGTAATCTCCGCACCCAGTGTGGGCCTTGAACACACAACTCCAAGATCAAGGGTCACACACGTCACTGACTGAGTCAGCCAGGAGCCCCTGATTTCTGTTCTTCATTATGTTCTTCTTCCTGTTTGTTTGGGTTTATTTTGCTCATCTTTTTCTGGGTTCTTGAGATGGGAACTTAGACTATTAATTTGTGATTTTCCTTCTTTTCTAACGCATGCATGTAGTGCTATAAATTTTCCTCTCAGCACTGCTTTAGCTGTGTCCACAAATGTTGATATATTTTCATTGTTATTCAGTTCAATGTATTTTTTCATTTCCCGAGTTCCTTTTTGACTTATTTAGAAATGTGTTGTTTAGTTTTCAAGTGTTTGGAGAATTTTCTGTTATCTTTTTATTATAAATTTCTAGTTTGATTTCATTGTTGTCAGATAATACACTCTATAATTTCAATTCTTTTAAATTTGTTGATGTTTGTTTTATGACTCAGGATGTGGTCTATCTTGATACACATTCCAAGGGCACTTGAAAATAAGGTAAATTCTGTTGTTGTTGGATGGAGTGTTCCATAAATGTTGATTAGATCCTATTAGTTAATGATGTTGAGTTCTTCTCCATCCTTACTGATTTTCCGTCTAGTTATTCTACCAATTCTGGTTGTTCTTCAACTGTAATTGTGGATTTGTTTATTTCTTTTCTCAGTTCTGTCAGGTTTTTCTTCACATATTTTGAGCTCTGTTGTTTGGTGCGTACACAATTTGGATTGCTGTTTTCTTGGTGGGTTGATCCATTTATAATTGTGTCCCTCTATGTCCCTGGTAATATTCTTTGCTCCGAAGTCTACTTTATCAGATAATTATATAGTCATTTCTGATTTTCTTTGATTTATTTTGCATGATAATCCTTTTTAACACTCTCTTACTTTCAACCTGCCTATTGTTACATTTGACGTGTGTACTGTAGACCACATATTGTTGCATTATATTTTTTACTCCATCCAGCCAATCTGTCTTTTAATTAATATATTTAGACCATTTACGATAATGTAATTATTGCTATGTTAAGAAGTAAGTCTGCTGCGCACCTGGGTGGCTCATTTGGTTGGGCGACTGTCTTTGGCTCAGGTCATGATCCTGGAGCCCCAGGATTGAATTCCACATCGGGCTCCCTGCTCAGTGGGGAGTCTGCTTCTCTCTCTGACCCTCCTCCCTCTCATGCTCTCTCTCCGAAATAAATAAATAAAATATTTTAAAAAAAAGTAAGTCTGCTATTTAAGTTTCTGTTATCTGCTGTTCTGAATTTTTGCCTCAATTTTCTTTTTCCCATCTTCCTGTAGGTTCTTCAATATTTTTTAGAATTCTGTTTTATTTTTATTTTTTTAAAGATTTTACTTATCTATTTGACTGAGAGAGGGAGAGAGAGAGAGAGCACAAGCATGGGGACTGACAGGCAGAGGGAACAGCAGGCTCCCCACTGAGCAGGGAGCCCGATGCAGAACTCAATCCTGGGACTCCAGGATCATGACCTGAGCCAAAGGCAGATGCTTAGCCGACTGAGCCACCCAGGTGCCCCCTCCCACTTTTTAAAAAAGATTTATTTATTTGAGAGAGAGAGAGAGCAAGAGTACACACACAAGCAGGGGGAGGGCTAGAGAGGGAGAGAGAGAATCCTCAAGCAGACTCCTTGATGGGCATGGAGCTCATCATGGGGCTCGATCTCAGGACTCTAAGATCATGACCTGAGGCAACATCCAGAGTTGGCCATTTAGCTGACTGAGCCACCCAGGTGCCCCTCTGCGTAGCTTTTTTAGTGATTGCTATAGGTATTAAATTATATATAGGTAACATTGCAGTCTCTGGTGTTGTAATATTACCAGTTTAAGTGAGGTATAGAAACTTTACCTCCTTTTATATCCCTTTATCTTCCCCTGTTTATAATATAATCATCTAAAATATTTTTGTATGCATTTAGAACCACATCAGAAAGTGTTACAATTTTTGCTTTGAACATCAAATGTAATTTAGAAAATTCAAGAGAAGGAAATCTTACTGCATTTACCCATATTTTTGCTTAACAGAGTCTTCCTTCCTGATATTCTAAGATTTCTTTCTTTTCATTTCCTTTCTGTTTAGAGAACTTCCTTTAGCCATTCTTTTCAGGTAAATCTTCTGGCAGCAAATTTTCTTAGTTTCCCTTTATCTAAGAGACTTCTTGACTTTTCCTTCATTCCTGAATGATATTTTTACTAGGTGTAGGACTCTGGGTTGATAATTCTTTTCTTTTAGCACTTGAAAAATACTGTGCCACTTCCTTCTGGCCTCCATGGTTTCTAATGAGAAATCCACAGTTATTTTAATTGTTTTTCCCTTGTAGATAAGGTTTCCTGTTTTTCTGTTGCTTTCAAGATTTTTTTCTGCCTTTAGTTTGCAGAAGTTTAATTGTGCTGTGGCTTGTAGATTTCTCTGGCTTTATCCTGTTTGGCATTTGCCAAGCTTTTTGGATCAGTAAATTTATGTCTCTTACCAGCTTTGGAAAGTTTTCAGCCATTATTTCTTAGAGTACTTTTTCAGCCCCATGCTATTTTTCTCTTGCCAGGACCTCAATGACAGGTAAGTTAGATCTTTTATTATAGTCCCTCAGGTCCTTAAGAATATAATCTTTTCTTTTTTTTCAGTCTATTTTCTTTCTGTTGTTTATATTGGGTAATTTTTTTTTAAGGTTTTATTAATTAATTTGACAGAGAGAGATCACAAGTAGGCAGAGAGGCAGGCAGAGAGAGAGGGGGAAGCAGGCTCCCTGCTGAGCAGAGAACCTGATGCGGGGCTTGATCCCAGGGCCCTGAGATCATGACCTGAGCTGAAGGCAGAGGCTTTAACCCACTGAGCCACCCAGGTGCCCCGATATAGGGTCATTTCTATTGTTCTGCGTCCCACCCACTGATTTCGTTGTTGTTGTTCTGTCTCCTCCATTCTGCTGTTGGTCCCTGAGATATGTATTTCAGTTATCACATTTTCAGTTTTAAATTTTCCATTTGGTTCTTCTTCATGTCTTCTGTTCTCTGCTCTTCATTACCACTGGGCCAGGGGTGGGATTCCAGTTCCCCATATGGTCCCTACTGACCTAAAAGAGGGGAGTCGTGGCCTCATTAGCAGCAGGTGGGCATGTCCTGCTCCCTCCTGGGCCTTCCATGGTGCGACTGGGCGGAGTTGTTAGGACGTGTCATTTCAGCCTCAGCCTGGGGACCGGAGCTCTGCTCCCCACTCAGCCGTTCCCTGTATGGGTGGAGGTGGAGCCACATTCTCTCTGTGGTGTCGGCTGGAGTGGAGCAATTATTGTCTAAAAGTTTTCTGTCTTGCGAGGCTGCCTCTTTCCTGGTCCTTTGGCTGAAGAGAGCAGGCTTTTGTTGAGGCGGTTTTGGCCTGTGCCGTTGGTGTTTGAGTAGCTGGCTCTCTCAGTTCCAAGTCGAGGATGTGTGAGGCAAAAAGAAAACCGAAGGATTTCATCATCGTGTCGTCCCTAGAGTCCTGAGGTTCCCTAGGCAGAGTCGGTCTATTTCTCCCTACCTTGCCAAATCTTCTCATGTTCGTTTTAGGTACAATGTCCAGGGTTTTTAGTTGTACTTCACAGGAGGAATGAGGAAGACAGCTCCAGACCTTCCTGGAATTATTTTTTTTGAGCACCTATGTATGCCAGCCCTTAGAGATAAAGGGACTAATGAAGTTTATTTATTTATTTTTAAAGATTTTATCCATTTCTTTGAGAGAGAGAGTGAGTGAGAGAGAGCACGAGCAGGGGAAGTGGGAGAGGGAGAAGCAGACTCCCTGCTGAGCAGGAAGCCCGACGTGGGGCTCGAGCCCAGGACACTGGGGTCACCACCTGAGCCAAAGGCAGACGTCCAACCGACAGAGCCACTCAGGCGCCCTGAAATTTATTTTTTGCTTTCAAAGAGCTCCAAGCCTCCCAGGAGAGAGAGACCTGCCAACAGATAGATCAAATCCTGCATTCTAAGTATTTCAGTAGGAGACTATATGAGCTTTGTTGGAGGCTTGAAGGAGATGGAGGTGACCACCCTTCCTGGGATGGGGTGGGGACAAGAATGGCTCTTAGAGGAAGCCAGTATACTCAAGCTCAACTCTGAAAGAGAAGCAGATGTCTGGATGGGCATGATGGGAGGGGCATTCCAGCAGGGAGAACAGCGGGTACAGAGGCTTAGAGGCATCACACAGCACGAGGACTCAGGGAACTCACCGCAGGCCGTTTACTGGGGCTGGGGCATGGCGTGGGAAGGAAGTGGCATGATGAAACCAGAGAAGTTGGCAGAGCGAGGGGAGGGAGTGGGGACCAGATCGTAAAGGGCATTGTGTGCTGTGCTAACCCATGGAAGGGTTTGAGGCATGAAATTATATGGTTGGATTTGCATCATCCTGGGAGGGACAACACAGGAAGTGCAGAGATCAGGAAGCAGGTTTTCATCATGGTTCAAGTGAGGTTGAATGTAGACCATGGTGGCGATGGGCTGAAGGGTTCCCCTTGAGAGAGAGTTAGGAGACCAGATTCACAGGATGGAACGAATGAGGGAGAAGGGAGGAGCGTGGCTCTTTGGCTCAGTACCCCGAACTGAGAAGAGGATTATCAGGTTTTGAGGGGGAAAGAGAAAACAAGTTCATCTTTGGATGTGTTGAGTCTGGAGTGTATGAACAGCCGAGTGAGGATGTCAGAGGATGGACAAATGTCTCGTCAGATAAGTTCAAGCCCGAGACAGACGGAGTTGGGAGCCATCACATAGGATTGTTCATTAAAACCCTGGAGCTCACCGAGAGGGCTTTAAGAATTATTTTTATTTTTTAAATTATTTTTAAAAAGATTTTATTTATTTATTAAAGATTTTATTTATTTATTTGACAGAGAGAGAGATCACAAGTAGGCAGAGAGGCAGGCAGAGAGAGAGGGGGAAGTAGGCTCCCTGCTGAGCAGAGAGCCTGACATGGGGCTCCATCCCAGGACCCTGAGATCATGACCTGAGCTAAAGGCAGAGGCCTTAACCCACTGAGCTACCCAGGCACCCCAGGGCTTTAAGAATTAAAAAAAGAAGGCCGAGAACACTGCTGCCATGTGGAAGGGGTGGGCTGTGGAGAGGGTCCTGGGAGGACATGGGCGGGGTGGGGAGCGCCAGAAGGGAGGGGCAGGGCCCATCATGAGCTTGTGTCCGTTGATCTTACCAAAACCCACTCTCGTATTTTTAAGAGAGGAAGTTTCATGCAGGGAATTGGCTACATGAGTGATGGAAGAGCCGAGGGGCCCCACAGAAGAGGAAGCAGCTACCACTCCTAGGCAGAAAGACCCCAGAAGCCCACGGAGGCTGGAACCACAAAGGACCAGTCTGGCCAGGGCCGGGGCCACCGAGGAGGCTCAGATGCTGCCAGAGAGACCTCCAGGTATAGAGGGAAGGAGAGGAGTCCCCCGGCGGCTCCCTTCCCCTCACTCTCCATGTCAAGCTAGCGCTTCCTGTTGGCAGAACTCAGCCAGAGGCGTAGCTCTGTCCAAGGGACAGGAAGCCCACAGAGCGATGAGGAATGAGGTGAGGGACTGGCATGGAGACCAAGATGCAGGGCAGTTCTGGAAGGGAGTATTTGTGGCATCCGCTGCCTCAGGGACTTAGCTGGCCTCAGGAGAAGTGTCCCGGGACTGGGAGATGAGGAGAGCATTGGCGACGTGAAGGGAAGGTGCTGAGGTCCAGCCTTAGTCTGGAAAACAGCCCCTGCAGAGCTGCTGACCAGGGCCACGTCCCCATTCCACCCCCTGAATAAGCCAGACCTGATCCCAGACACAGCTGCTCCCCTTCTGAAATCTAAATGAGTACCCTACTCTTGATCTTCGGCTCGCGTCCTTGCTGCTCCCTCTAACCCCAGCCTTTGGAGACTACGTGTACAGCATCCCTCAGTGTCCCCTGCCACACCCCTGAGGCCTGGACCCCTGGTCTGGCTCTGTGGGGCTCAGCCTGAGCTCTGATGTCCGGGTATCTGACCGGGCTGGGCACAGGGGCTCTGCACCCTCGGAGGTTCGGCCTGTTTGCTGATTTCTCAGCCTCCTCCCTGCCCGGCCGATTTCTTTGTGCGCCTCTGCCCGGCTCCTGCTGCGCCAGGCTTGCCCGCCCGCATCGGTGTAATAACCCTGATCCCGTGCTTGGCGGAGAGGAGACAGCAGGGGCAAGCCCGAGTCAGGCTCATCAGCCCCTGTGCCCCAGCTGCGTTAATGGTGCAAACCCTCCAACAAGCCGACCCTGTTTCCTTGTCTGCAATTAAGACAGAAAGCTCGTTATCTCTCCTGCTCCCATTATCAGCAGACTCTGCTAAGGGGCTTTTTCTCTCGAGCAGCACCTGCAGAGGCCAACAGAGGTTGACATTAACTCCTTCCGTGCTGTTGTCAGCAGCCTCTGAGCCAGAGAAAGCAGGCTAAGGAGGCAGCGGGGCTGGCTGGAGAGGCTCCGGGGGGGGGGAGCGAGGCACAGGAGCCTGGCCACGGCTCTGTTAGAGACTCACTGGGTGACCCTGGGCAAACAGTTGACCTTTTCTGAGCCTGGGAAACCCTTTCCTCCCCTCCTGCCCAAGGAAGCGATGGAAATGAATAAGCGGTTCGAGTGATCAGCTCCCTTGAGTAACTGTCCAGGTTTTGGTAAGACCCAGTCTTGTATGACTGTGGCAGTAGTACTGCCAATAGTCAGTATACTGGGCCTCAAGATAAAGCCTGGACATAGCCTAACAACCAGTGGGAGAGATTTGCCGGTTGGGAGCTGGAACTGCCCAAAGGGACTTGGATTTGGTGGGATTTGCTGCCCAACTTTGCCATATGTCCTTCAGTAAGTCACTTAATCTCTTTGTGCTCTAGTTTCCTCCTCTGAAAGATGAGGGAATCCAACTGGATAATCTCCAAGATCCTTTCGAACTAAGAAATCCCATTACCGCGATGATTCTTCCATACGATGCAATCCGAGGAGGAAGGAGACATTTACTGAATGTCTAATTTACTGAAATTTTATTTACTGAACCCCTAATATGTGCCAGATCTTTCACATCTATCATTATTTCCATTTTAGTTGGATAAAACTAAGGTTCACAGAGATTGAATAAGTTGTCCAAGGCCAAACATCTAATACACAGAGGACTCTGGATTCAAATCCACATTTATGAGGCTATAAAACCATTGCTCTTTTCATCCCCCCCCCCCCCCGTTTTAGGAGGGGTGCCCATTTAAATGGCTCCTTACAAGGTAGAGCTGAGTATAGAGGGGAAAAAGTAATCTAACTAAAGACAAAGAGTCTCAATTCTGACCACTTAAGTTCTCTGGAATCCTAGTGTCCTTAGGGAAGAATGAACGAAAAAGAGCTTTATTTCCTCTGGTCTCCCCATGTGACTGAGAGATTGCCTAAGATGTGTGTGTGCAGACTCTGAAAGTAAAAAAAAAAAAAGTTTGTATAATCTTTTGGCATTGAATTCTTGTTGCCGTCTGGGTAAACTGAGACCCAGAGAGCGAACTTAGCTGCTAATTGAGCAGCCGTTCCAGGCAGGGGTCTGTCCGTGGGTAGCAGAGCCCACTGCAGCCTGGGGAGAGCCAGGAGCGAGGAGCCCATTTGTAGAATGTCCTCCAAGTCCACAAGGAAGTGTGAGGGCTTGCCTGTCGGTCTAGCTGACGGGCTGGGACAGCTCCAATGCTCCACCAAGATCTGGGTTTTCGACCTTTGGCTCAGGTCCCTAATCTATTCCAGAGTCATCCAGAGAGAGGGGTCTGGGGAGAGTCTGGAGCAGACAGGGATGGAGGGGATCCAGGAATCTCTTGGCTGGTTGGCAGGGAGCCCAGAATCCGGCGCCCCATGAGGGAGGGGTGGGAGAAGAAGAGCCCCTACATTTTCAAGCTGAGGAACTCAAAAGAGTGAGAAACAGGCCTAAAATCCTTACTTTGGAAGCAACCCACTAAGTTCTCCTGCCCAGCTCCCACCCAGCGCTAGCCCCATGCACAGGTGATGAGACCCATCTTCTGACCTGGGTTCCCCGTTTGGACATTTGCCCTAGCAGCCTGTTTTTCTCTTCAATTCCTTAGGCTCTGAGCAGGTACTTGACACGTTGTCCTTAGAGTCAGGCCCTAGGCTGGGTCTCCCCTGTCTCCTGGTTTTGGGATTCGAATTTGGGATGCCTCATCTCTTGCCAAGGCTTTTTTATGGAGTACTAAAGACCCAGGGTGCCTGGGCGGCTGGCTCAGTCGGTAGAACACGCAACTCTTGATCTTGGAGTTGTGAGTTCGGACCCCACATTGAGTGTAGAGATTACTTAAATAAATAAACTTAAAGAAAACCTTAGAGCAGCAAATCTCAGAGCATGTTCTGTGGCAGAATATTCTGTGACAGTGCATAAGATGGAGGGGGAGACACATAAATAGGTTCCTACAGAAAAATCCATCTGCCTTTTGGAATCTTGACCTGCCCTATGATCCCATTTATGGGTCTGTGATCCCATTTATATGAAATTTTCCAAATTGGCCATTCCATACAGACAGAAAATAAGTACGTAGTTGCCAGGGGCTGGGGCTAGGGGGATGCTGGGCTTGAGCACTAGTGGGAGTGGGTTTCTGTGTGGGATGGTGAAAACAATCGGGAATTAGTGGTGACGGTTGGACAACCTTGTGAGTATACTAACAGCCAATAAGTTGTGTGCTTTAATAGGAAGAATTTTATTATATGGGAATTATATCTCAATTTGAAAAAAGCCCAGAATTTCTCAAACTTATTTGAATACAGACCCATTTTACCTCAGAGTATTGACTAACACCCCTGGAAATGGTTAAAAATGGGGAAGGTTGAAAATTGCCATTTTACAGATGGGGAAAGGAGAAACGGAGAGACACCTGTGCCTCAGTTTTGTCATCTGTAAAATGGGGATAATAAAATGTGCACCTTGCAGGTTTGCCGTGATGTTAAATGAGTTGATAGAGGTAAAGCACTTGAAACAATTCCTGCCTAGTAAGTGCCGAATAAAACGTCTGTTCTTCTTATTATCTGAGCACCGTGGGACGGTCCCCACGTGTGAGCCGTGGAGCTTGATCCTCCAAGCCACCCTGTAAGGAAGCCATTATTATCTCCAGTCCACAGATCTAGAAAGTGCGACTCCGGAAGGGTTGCCTGGTAGCCCCCTGTGCCGCTAGTGATGGAAGGGGGGGCGGGGAACGTCATGGGTCCCTCTGATTCCCAGGCCCCACCCTGCCTCTGAGTTCCAGTCTAAAGTCCCCCCAGCAGTAAGTCCCTGCCTGACAGTCTGTGTGTGCAGGTTTATTGAGGTATAATTTACATGAAATGAAATTCAATGAGTGTTTACAGATGAGCACCATCATTTCACTACCAGCATGATCATGATTTTCTTTTTTTGAAGATTTTATTTATTTATTTGAAAGAGCGAGAGAGCACAAGCAGGGGGAGCAGTAGAGGGAGAGGGAGAAGCAGGGCCCCCGCTGAGCAGGGAGCTCGATCTGGGGCTCAGTCCCAGGACCCCTGAGATCATGATCTGAGCCGAAGGCAGACGGTTAAAGACTGAGCCCCCCAGGAGCCCCAACAACATGATCATGATTTAGAACATTTCCGCCTCTTCCAAAAGCCTGGTTGCTGGCCCGGCAGGGCTGCTGTGCCCTTTTTTTGCCCCAAGTGTTAACGGCCACAGGAGAGGTGCCCAGCTGAGGAGGGCTGTGAGGGGAGCTGATGTTTGGTTGGGGGGGGGGGCGCAGGTCATGCAGGGCCAGGGGACAGAGCAATAGAGTCACAAGCCAGTGGGCTGGGCTGGGCCTCGTTCTTGTCACTGAGTTAGCCAGGTCTCTTGCCCCCTTTCCCAGCGCAGCACAGGCAGAGCGGGAGGCAAGGGGTGGCAGGGATGGGGTAGCACAGGGTCGGGTGGAGCTAGGAGGCCTGACTGACTGCACGGCTGGTTCTGGAACACTCACCAAAGACCCCGGACAGTGACCTGTTTTCCCAACAGCCACTGCCTCCCCACCTGACCCCCCCATGCCCTTCCTTTGCTTTCTTTGTCTGCATACTTAGCACCATCTCAGCTGCTACCTGGCTTACCTTCATCAGCCCTCTCCTCACTGAGTAAGCACTGAGTACATCACTGGGATGTAGTTAGCTCCCTGACGGTGGTGAGTGCTTGGGTCTGAATTCCCAGCCCTTAGAATGAGGGCCCCACCCCCGCCTCCCCAGCTTCTGTAAGACAGGGGTGTCACTCTGATTTTCCTCTCACTCTGAAAGTACCTTGGGGTCCCTGGGAGAGAAGAGGCAGAGGGGGGAGGCTGCCGTAGCTGTCACCCTTTAGCTGCAGTGACAGTGATCAGACAAGGAGATAGGTTCCCAGAGAGCCTCTTTGTCAAGAGTGGGGGAGGAAAAGGGCAGTTCGCACAACTTCCCCGAGTCAGGGCTGAGCCCAGGCCTTAGCCGTGGTGGGGTGGCCCCCATGCTCCCAGCCAGAGGCTGAGCAGGCCTGGCTTAGAAAAGGGTATGAGAGCTAGGTTGGCACCAGGGAAAATAAGCCTGTGCAAATGTATGCAGATGTATGCAAATCTCTGCAGACGGAGGTGCTGGCTCAGGGCAGGACATCCACGGCCCCACCCTGGGCCCCACCCCAGGCGTGACATTCCTGGCCCAGGAATCCCTTCTTCCTCCCAATGGCCTCACTTCCCTCTCAGTGCCCCCACCCTACAGGAGGTCTGGGAAAGTGAGGACGCTGAGGCCTGAGGGGGCAGGGGGAGGGAAGGGACATGGCCCCATACTGAGAATGACAGCACCTGAACGGGACCAAACAAGCCAAGCTCTTGATTGCAGTTCCTTCCTCCTCAACCCCAGACATCAAAAATTCCACCTTCCAGATGGGCCAACACTGCTCAAGGTCAGGGGCAATCGTAAGCAGGGGTTGGCAATGTCTCAGGTGCAGGCTAAGCGAAGGGAACAGTCTGTGGCTGGCCTCTCTATCTCCCCTCTCAGTCTCCCACCCTCCTCGTCCCTGCAGCAGAAACGCCCCTCCCTGGGGGGGGGCGCAGGAGAAGGGCCCTGAGGTGTGGGGAGCTGCCTCTCCTGGGTGGGGGGCAGACTCTCTTGGTTCAGGGTTTCAGGTTCTAAAGTCCTCCTCTCCTCTCTGCTGGCACACACGTCCCCCGATCTGCCATCGGCAAATCCTTTTGGAATCAGCAACAACAACACAGTCCTGGCCCAGAGTCGGAGGGAAAGACACAATAGGCCTTGCCCTGAGAAAGCCTCCAGTCCCCTGCAAATGGTGCAGATGGGGACGAAGGCCCAAGAAGCAGCAGAATTGCATCGCTACAGGCCTGGAGTGGAGTCTAGAGAGCTTCTGGCTCTACCCTTCGTGTGCTTGTTCAGGAAACAGAGCCCGTGTGTGTAAGGGAACTCGCGAGAGCCACACACCTGGGCTCTAGGGCTGGGCTCACATGGGGCTGGAACTGGACCCGGGGTCTCCCAGTTTCCACGCTGGTCCTGTCGGCCACACCTGGCCCACTTATTCTGTTCAGTGGCAGTGAGGGGGGTAGTCAGTGAGTCAGACTCATGACTTAAAGAATGGGTAGCCTGACCCAGAAGGCTTCCTGGAGGAGGTGGTGTCAGGATTGGGCTCTAGAGGCTAAGATGCACGAAGTGTGGCAGGAGGTAACTAGTTGTATCCATGAGGAATGTGAAGGAAAGCTTCATGTTGTGGCCCAGATGGCAAAGTGGGGTTCACTGCGGGAAGTGGCAGAAGGCCCCACAGCCAAGTGGGGTGAGGAGCCAGCCCTTACCTCCCAGCTCTGAGCTCTACCTGTCAGGAGTGAGTCCAGCGGTGCCTGGGGATTCCCTCGGGGGCCATCTCCTGTCACTCTCCGATGCTGCCATTCCCATCTTGGGGCCATAGCCTCTCCGAGTCATATCTTCCCACTCTTCCCGATTACTGAGGGCCTCTGTAGATACTGGTTAGCCTGCACAGGGTGCCAAGCCCTGCCTGTGATGGCCCGAGACCCTGAGCAGCGTTGTCCTATCTGGAAGGTGAA
This sequence comes from Potos flavus, assembly GCA_028534135.1. NCBI lineage: Eukaryota > Metazoa > Chordata > Mammalia > Carnivora > Procyonidae > Potos > Potos flavus. The sequence continues at coordinate 34,447,294 of CM052893.1, forward strand.
AATTTAGGGATCTGGGGCTGAGTAGGGACTGCAACCAAGAGCTTGGGGTGGGGCTGGGGAAAGAGATGTTCGATCATAGCCCCGGCTCTGGCATTCCGAGGCCTTAGGTGACTGATGCTTTTCCCAGCCCCAGCCTGGCTCCAGCTGCGGTCCCTGTTCATCCATCAGCCCCAAGAAACCTGTCAGCAGGTTGGGGCTACTTTGGTTCTCAGACCTCGGTGCACTCTTGGCCAGTGACAACTTCCCCTCCCCTGGGGGGTACTAATACAGACCCGTAAATGAAGACATCTGCTCTCCCTCCAAGCCCCAGGACTCTGGGCCCTCCAGAATGTCCCCCTGTTTTCTTTGGCCCTGTTCAGCTTTCCTGCAATTAGTCAGGCCCTGGGGCAGCGGCTAGACACAGATGAGTCAGAAGACTGCAGAACCAAATCCAGAACCAGGGGTTTATGCAAATGTCAGTGACCTTTCCCTGCTGATTTCTCATTTTCTCAAAGCTGTTCTTTAAGCTCTTTTGTCCTGGGCCTGCACCACTGTGTTTGCAGTTGTTCTGAAGTTTCTTCCACAGTATCTCTACTGGTGCTATCCCGGGATGGGGGAGCCGCTTACCATTGACCCTGGATTCTGTCTCCTCCCCTGCTATCAGACTGGGGCTCCCAATGGCCTCGGTGCAGGCTCCTCCCCAGTCCTCAGCCCCACCCTCTTCCAGGCTGCCCCTCCTCCTGCTCCAGCCGCAGGTGCAGGGAGAATCAATGAGCCTGGGGCCATCAGAGGCTCACTGGGATGGTGATGAATTAGGAGCGTGTATTAAGACTTTGACTTTAGGCCCTGGGGGTCAGTGTAGTAGGACCAGCCTCAGAGCAGGTAGGAAGAGGCCAAGTGCACCCAGCTGCTCTCAGAACACCTCCAGCGAAGAGCTAAGAGTCAAGGAATCTAGCCTGTCTACTGAGTAGCACTTCCCAGCCCTATTGATGACTCAGAAGGCCATCCTGAGCCTTGACAGTTCTTAGCCCCATGCTATGGAGTGCATCATCAGGGTAAGGGCTCATTTCCGCTTTGCGTATGCACTTCACCGCCTCCCAGATTGGAAGGTTGGGGCTCTCAGAATGACCCAGAAAGGGAGGGGAGGAGGAGGCTGCTGGAATGAGATGCGGGATGCTCCCGAGCTGGTAGGGTCTGGCGAGCTTCAGGAGGAAGCATTAGGAGCTGGCCTGTGGGAGAGGTCAGACTAATTTTGAGGACATCTCAGGACTAGTAGCCACTAGCAGAGCTAGGTTAGTTCAGATTGCTAACAGAGCCCCTTGTGGAGCCCTCTTTTAGCAAGAAGAATTGCTGAGGTCTGGCCCTGCTGGGCCTTGGGGGAGCTGAAGCTCTGGGTTCATACAAAGGGGAAGGAGAGTGGAGGAAAGGCAGGTTGGGAGGTGGACATTATCCCTGGAGGGAGGATCAAAATGGGTTCTCTCTGTGACACATGGATAGTAAGTGAGGTGAGTGAGGGGCCGTAGGGAGAGGAGTCGGCCCTTTCACCAGCCAGCAGAGAGCACTGGGGCTGAGCCGCTGGATGGGAAGGCGGCTCCAGCCTCCACCCCTGTGCTGGGGAACTGGGAGCTGTCCAGCACAGGAACCTGCTGAAACCAGCAGGGGCCTGGCCTGAAGGAGGCCTCCAGGGAAAGGTGTGGCTCACTGCCCCCTCTCTGCTCCAAGGATTGAGAGGCCAGCTTAGGGGGCCAGCCAGATTCACTGAGCAGAGAATCTCTGCATCTTCTCTATAGTGAAGAGCATCGTGGATGAAAGAGAAACAACAGGATGTTCAAGAAATGCACCGGTAAGGGGCGCCTGGGTGGCTCGTTGGTAAGCCTCTGCCTTCAGCTCAGGTCATGAATCCACGGTCCTGCTTCTCCCTCTCCCTCTGCCCCTCCCCCTCCTTGTGCTATCTCTCTCTCTCTCTCTCTCTCTCTCTCAGATAAATAAATAAAATCTTAAGGAGAAAAAAAAGGAAATGCACCAGTGTTCAGTTCAAAGCATTAGTCGAGTCCGAGGTACTATTCTTACACGTCCTGTGCCGAGCACAGCTAGGAAGCCCCCAAAGAGAGTGATGTGAAAGTGTTTGAAGATTCCTTCATGCCTCTTGTGCTAAGTGTATCACCAACGGTTTAATGGCTCACTGGGGTGGCCACGGGGCCTGCCACGTAGCTGAGGACTGATGTGTCCTCGCACACCGCCACGTCTCCAGGAGTCTGGGCAGGTCCTGAGACATTCATGAGTGGGGCCTCTAGTCCTGTGTGCTGGTGACCTAGGCCATCTCTGCTGTCTGTCTCTGTTGCAAAGCTCACTTGCGTAAGCTCGGTTTTGTGAGGCTCTCGTGTGGGCCTCGGGGCTCTGCTAGCCACAGGACGTGCAGGAGCAGCATCTGGCTCTTCACCCAGACTGATGCTTAGAATGGATCACTGGGCGCTTCTGCCCCCCACCGGCCTACTCCGTCAAGTTGTCTAAATAACCCAAATCTTCCGAAGCCCCCCCCAGCTCTCTCGTTCCCTCTCGTCTGGTCCTGTACACCACCCTCTCTTCAAGTGCTTCCTTGAAGCTCCCTCCTTCCCCCCAATGCCAGGGGACGCTGACTCTGCTTCTCACCTCCATTCACCAGGTGCCTCCTTTCCATCAGTGACGAGGGGCAAGGCTGGGGGGAGGCTGGAGCAGTTGTGCACACCGTCAGTGCAGGTGGGGATTCAGGATTGGAGGTGGGCCCTCCATTGTGGCCACTGTCTTCCAGCCAAGGGAAGGGGGAAGAAATTCTATCCCGGGGCTTTTTGGGTGACTTGAGAGCAGCATTCCCTCTGCCCCCCTCAGTCTTGGTGTGTATGTCCCCCGGCCCCCTGAATGTCTTTCCCCACTTGCTGTGGTACCTCCCATGCCAAGCCCTGCCCTTCCTGACCCTGCACCTTCCTCCTCTGTGAAGTTATTAGCGAACTGTGGTTCAGTCCCCTTCATGCTTGTCTCCTCAGCTGTTCTGTGCATCACTTGTAGCAGACGTGCTGTGGGCCATTCATGTGGGCGACTTCATGTCGTCATCCCTTCGACCACGTTTACTGAGCAGCTACTATGTAGACAGGATCATACCAAGTACGGGAGACACAGTGGTGAACAAATACAGTCCCTGCCCCACGAGAGCTTCCAGCCTAGTGGGAAGATACTGAACAAGGGGGACAGGTTGTAACAAGGGAAAAGCAATGGGAACACAGATCTGGCATGGGGGTGAGGGAGATCATCACTGGGAAGTGACCTGTGATGGGGGAGGGCGGTCAGTGAAGGGCAAGAGGAGAGGGCGTGGTCTAGGCCTGCACCCTCCCAAGGCACCCAACATTTCTCGGGATTCACAGAAACTTACCTTGGCCAAACACCTTCCTCCACTTTCCTTCCTGCCCCTCCCACCTCTCTCTGAAGGTGGCTCTGCTGTCTTTCTGGGAGCCGTGTGACTGTTTTGACTGTGTTTGACTGTTTTGACTGAGTGACTGTTTGATTCCCGGTCAGGTGTCCATGTGCAAACCACAGACTATCACATAACCTCCTAACAAGCCCCTCGGGCCCTCTGGTTAAAGCCTGTGGAGAGGATTCGCAGAGACACCTTCCTGCAGGCTGTGGGGCCCTTGCTCCACTCTGCTGAGGGCTGAGCAGCTGAGGGCAGCCAGCGAATAGGGCCAGATTTCCTCCCTCCCACTCCTCAGGAAACTCGGCCTCCAGCACTCCACCCTGCTTCCTGTTTAGTGGGGACGATTTCCTGGCCTCTTTCCTTGCCAGCTGTGTCTCATTTCCTCCTCTCGCTCTCTTTGGAGCCCCAGCTCAGTGTGAGGAGTGAGGCAGGCCCCTCCCCTGTGCAGTGTGCCATCTTCCGCCTGACTCCAGCTCCCTGGGCCTCCAGAGAGCAGTGGGAGGGGCAGGGCACAGCTCTCTGCAAGGGGAGGCCTGCCCAGCTACGGGGTGCCAGGGTGCCAAGGTATCCGGTTCCTCCAACTTCTTGAGCATCTACTATGTGCCAGGCACTGTACTGGGTGCCAAGAGTCCAAACTGAGTGGCCAGCACTGTGTAGACTGTGGAAGCTTTGCAGGGGCGGAGGGAGGCCCTTAGCTCCCCATAGAAGGTCAGGGAGGCCTTCCTGGAGGGGGTGATGTCTGAACTGAACACAAAGGGTGAATAGAATTTAGCTAAAGAAAGGCTTGAAACCACAGGGCGTGTGGATAAATGATAAAAGTATGAGGCAGGGAAGGCTGGGGGATGAGGTCTCAAGACAGGGAGGAGTCAAGTCAAGGAGGGTCTCAGAGGCCCCCTCCCACCCTAAGGAGCTTGATTTTATTACATGGGAAAGTCATGGTTAGATCCACAATTTGGCCAGGTCCTTCTGGCCTCGGTGAATAAATGGTATGAGTGGACCAGCCAGGATGGGGCCAGGAGACCAAGGTGTACATACTGCTGAGAAATAGTAAGGGCCCGAATTAGGGCAGTGGCACTAGGACACAGGGGTCAAAAGAAGTTGGTAGGACCACAGAACTGACCGCACATCTTGGCTTGGCACTGGGGACCTGGGTTCTGGCCAGTTGTGGGTTCTGGCTCTGTGACTTGGGACAGTCTCTTAACATTCCTAGTAGAAGGCGCTGGGATGATGGCAGTGAAGCAGCAGGTGAGGGCGGTCCTCACGTCGATTGCCATTTATGATGGGTACGGGCCGTGGGGCTGCAGCCTGCAAGGAGCCCAGCCATGCAGTGATTCTTCAGTTCCGTAGCAAGGGTAGATGGTGGGGAGAGGCTGCCTCTTTCTGTGCCTGATTCTGCAGCTGGCAGAGCCCTACAGAGGTTGTGGAATCCCTGTCCCTTCCTCTAGACAGGTGATCATCGTCAGGGCGGACATTAGAACCAGGAGGGATCTGCCCTTCAGAAAACATTTCCGGAGCCACCCACGGGGACAGGGGCTTCTGCTGGTCCCACTCAGCATATGAGGAGGGATAAGGTGGGATCTCTGCCTGCTGGCAGACACCCCCCTCCCTGCCTCCCCACCTGGGCTTTGCCTGGCTGGGACCCCTAGAAGCAGAATCCCACAGAGGAGGGCCTTCTGGCCAGATGAGGTCACAGTCTTCTTGGACCCCATGTTGCAGTATTTCCTAGCTCCTTCTCATTTTCTTGTGCCCAATCCCAATCTTTCTGGCTGGATGGGGACTTCCTTTTCCAAGGCCCTGTTTTCAGTGGGAATGGAGAACAAAGGCTTTATATCTGCAAAGCTCATTAGCCAGTCTCCCCTTGACCTTCACTCTGGGATAAGCCACCCCAGTCCATTAACCTCTCACTGGCTGGCCCCCACTCTGAACAGCCCTCTCCCCTAGATGCAGTTCCAGTTCCCTGTACCCCGTCATAGACCAGAGAGCACAAAGCTAATTGGCCGAAGGTCTCATACAGCCCTGACCCATGGCTGGTTCAGGAGGATGGATTTGCTGGCAGCTGTGCATCTGTGGCGCCCAGCCAGCCAAATCCAGGGCTTAGGGCCCACGCTGATGCTCGTCTTGGGAGCTTCCCTCCATGAATCTTGCGTCTCTAGGAAATCGGAGCCTTTCCCATGAGCCCCTCTTGCTAGGAGGGGAACCCATCAGGCAGGCTTGCTAGCATCTGCTCTGATTCTCATTCAGCACCACTCATGTAATTGCTATAAAAGAGACCAGGCTAAGGGACAGAGGGAGGATGGGAAGGTGTCTGTGTCATAAACAAGGAGAGATATTTAGTGGTTTTTAAGCGCCATAGTCATCTCCAGGGAGAGCTTGAGAGGAAAAAAATAACACTTTATTTGGAAACAATTCTGCTGAGAGGCAGGCTCATCTCAGCTTCACTTTCCCTGCTATTTATTACGAAGTGCTGTGTGCTCAGAAATAGGGGCTGAGTTTTGAAGTCACAGGCCAGGTTCCAGGCTCCAAACAAGGGGGCAGCTCAAGCCAAGTTCTCTGCCCTAGAGGGGAAGGGCCTGGAGAAGGGCAGCTCATCCACACCTCTGGCCACCTCATTCTTACGACTCTTAGGGACAGAGACCCCACAGTCATCCCTAAAAGCCTTTGTACCATTGAACGACTCTGTATGGGAGGCATCCAAGGCTGAAGAGCTCCAGAAGGAGATTCTCTAGGTGGAGGGTGGCCACCTAATGACCCTTATCCCTTGGCTCATCATCCCTGAGGCTTTCTCTTCCATTTCCTCCTGCCCCGCGCCCTGCCCGGAATTACCCTGCTCAGATCATTCCAACGGTGAACAGTAACCCAAATACCTTCCTCTTTTTCCCCTGGAGCATGATGGAGAGAGGCTGAGTTTGCAGAAGAAGATTTAAATGTTAAAGTCAGGGGGTGGGGGGGAAACTAGATGCAATGGGAGAATTTGGATTGGATCCTGGAACCAAAAAAGGACATTAGTGGAAAAACTGGTGAACTCTGAATCAAGTTTAGTTAACTTAATGGTAATGTGCCTATGTTAATTTCTTAGTTTTGACAAATGTGGCGTGGTCGTGTAAAATGTTAGCGCCAGGGGAAACTGGGCAAAGAATATATGGGAACTCTACTATCTCTCCAGCTTTTCTGTAAATCTAAAGTTCCTTCAAAATAAAAACTTTATTTTTAGGGGCGGTTGGGTAGCTCAGTCAGTTAACTGGCTGCCTTCGGCTTGGGTCATGATCCCAGGGTCCTGGGATCGAGCCCCACATCGGGCTCCCTACTCAGCAGAGAGCCTGCTTCTCCCTCTCCCTCTGCCTGCTGCTCTGCCTACTTGTACTCTCTATCTCTGTGTCAAATAAATAAAACCTTTAAAAAAAAATAAAAAAATAAAAACTTTATTTTTAAAAAAAGTTGGAGGGGGCAAAAAAAAATAGACAAAGCAGAAACTTCGGGAATGGTGAGGCTTTACAGCACTTAGGTGTCTGATCCTTTGATCCCAGTGGAAGACCAAAGGGCTCTCCTGAGCTAAAGCCCTTAGGGTCAAGTTTATCCTGAGTTAACCACCCTCTAGCACTGGACAGATTCCCTACTTGAAGTCGGGTTCTAGAAGCTTCATCTCGTCCATCTTTAGAGCCAGAGCTGTCTCCTGGGATGTTTTGCCTTTTCCTGGGGCCTCTGCAAAAGCTAGTCAGTAGTGGTCACTGATCCCCCATCCAGAACCAGGGAACAACTCGATTAGAGGGGTGTTCGGACTCTCTTAGCTGTAACGTGGAGAGCCAAGATTTAAAACAGATGCATTGGAAACTAGTTAAAACAGTTTCTCTCGTTCCTGTTCCCTCATGCAGCTGCAGCATAGTCTCCAGCAGCCCTTTGGAAAGGACCGAGCCCAGCTTAGCTCAAGTTAGCCTCTGCCCCCCACAGCATCTCAAGATGAGCTCATTATGTGTGTTCCTCACACTCGCCCCGCCCCTGCCCCACCAAAGGGAATGAGTGGTTTTGCAAAAGTCCACCTTTTAAGGGTCCGAAATGAAATCTCCCTGATCTAAACAAACGGCCCATGCCACGAGTGTCTGTCAGAGGTCTGTTCTCTCCCACCCAGTCACTGTCAAGGCCATCCTCCCAAAGTCTTCCCTAAATCTCTCTTGCTGCTGCAATTACAGGCTTTTTACTCCAGGTTCCTCCCAGTGCGGAGAATGAACTGGACACCATCAGTGCTAAAGCAGTCCTGTGTTCCTGAAGCAGCGATTAATCTTTCTCTAAATTATCTTTCTGTACATGAAGCCACTTAGAGTCCTTCAGGCTTGGGCCACAGGGGCAGGCCTTCTGAGCCCCCTAAGAAGAGTGCTCAAAGGAAGTCGCACTCTAGGCTGGGGGCCGTGGGGGGAGCAGAACTAGGAGTCAGCTGCCCCCCTGGCTCACACTCCTCCTGGCCTTCCCCAGGCCCATGCAGTCCCCACACCCAGCCTCCCCCAGCCTCGCAGGCCTGGCTCAGGCCAAGCAGAATGGTCCCTGCATCCCTCTGGTGCCCGGTGGCATTACTGGAAAAGTCAGCCTGGAAACCACAGAGGGATGTAGGCTGTTGGGGGCTAGAGCTCGGGAAGCACTGTAGACAGTGAGACAGCCGAATTAAACAGCGACTGTGTGAGTCACTGCCCTCCCGTCTGCTTCCCCAGTCCTGACGTGAACCTAGAAGCTGGTGAGACAGTTACCTTCTCAGCCCGTTCCGTTGCTCTCTGAGGACAGAACCAGAAAGACTGAGCCGAAAATCACAGCAGAAAAGGCTTAAGCTAGACACCAAGAATCATTCCATGAACTTGGTGGGCCCCTAAGGATTTTTACGGCATCACTTTCTTGGGAGGCATCCAGTGGCTTGCCAAAGCTCCACCTGCCCCCGGGTAACATACGTCGGTCCTGCCCCCTTGAATCCCTCTTCTTCTAGGACGTGGTGACTTCTGTATTCACGAACAGTCCTCCTGTGGTCCCAGCGTGGAGATGCTCGTCATTGTGAACTAGGCCGAAATGGTGGCTGTGCACTTTTACCTGTCACTGCAGTCAGGCCTCCCCTGCTGCCTTCTGCTCCTGCTGACAGAAGTCATTGCTTTGGCAAAATTCGTTTGCTTGGAAATGAGTCTGGAGAACGTGCCTTCGCTTTGTCTTCCGTGGTCTGTGTTCTCTCTTCCCCTGTCTTCTCCATAGTCACGTGTGATTCGGGTGCGAGGAAAAACACGCAGACACCATCGAACCCTTCCCTTTCTTGAAAGGAGGTTGAGAGTGGCCTCAGCCCAGACCTATAGATCTCCACGGCAGAGAGCTGGGAGTTAGGGGTCAGAGTGTGCGGCATTTCGGACATCCACAGGGGCTCAGGACTGGGGTAGGTTCTTGACCAACCTACTAGAATATGATCTTCGTAGTGACCCTCTGAGGGAGGGATTATTATCCCCGTTTCACAGATGAGCAACTCAACCTAGAAAGGTTAATAGTTCACCCATGTCTCAGACCGTAGGCGTGTTGGTATGGATGGAAGCCAATGTCTTTGGACATTGGGAAGAGGGCTTTTTCCACTCTGCCACACAGCCTGTCCGTGCCGGTCCTAATCATGGTGATTCAGATGAACAATGGGTGGCTGGTCACAAAAGGCCAACAATCGTAACCATGTGATCAACTTCTTCCTGAGCCCACCCAGTACGTGCCAGTGCCCATCACATTGGCTCATTGCCTCTTGCAACAAGCCTGTGAGGGGTGTGTTGCTCTTCCCATTTTGAAGATGAGAAAACTGAAGCTCAGAGAGGTCATGTTGCTTGAGAGGGTCACACTTTAAGGGACGGGTAGAGTGGAGATTCAAACCCAACCGTTTTATCTGAAGCCTGTCATCATTCCACAGTATGGTAGAGTCTCCAGGTAGAATTTTCCCATTCTGATATTTAGGAACTTCCTTTTGTCTTAATTTCCACTCATCATGCTACCATGTAAATGCAGCTATGAAAATATATGAATGGATGTTTGTTTTGTTTTGTTGTTTTTACCGAGGCCATCCAAGCAAATACACAGTGGTGACCCAGCCCCAGGGAGGTTGCACATTCTCTCTTCTCGTTTCTATTTTCTCCTCTTCACCCTGGTCCTGTCTTCTGCTTCTCTCCTGTGCCTTTGTGTCCCCCCAGGGTGTTTCTCTACTTTCCCACCTTCCCCTTATCATCCTTTCTGCTCCCTTAGACCTCAGCAGCCAATCCTGTACCTCCAGCATCTCGTTGCCAAGCAACAGGCTTCCTACCTGCCCCATTGTGTTAGAATCTCCATGACAACGAGGACTGCCAAAAGAGAGAGAGAGAAAAAAAAGTTAGGTGGTGGCAGGAGGAGGTGGTGAGACCCTGTATTTCAGGACATTCGTGCAGTTTCACCAGCCACAACTTGCTTGCTCTCAGGGTCCCCAGAGAGCATCACAAATAGCTTCAACCGAAACCTCATGAGATAACAAGTCATGAGAGTGACAGTCTGCATGCAGAGAGAGAGATTCGAGCTTAGGGACATTTCTGCAAGGGCCAAGGATGAGAGCCACAGGCGTTTTGTGTTTGGATAGAGTGGGGCTGGGCCACGTGATCCCCTTTCTGTGGGTCAGTTCTGGAAGGATGAGGGAGGATTTTTCAGTAATTGCTTGAGTGAGGTAATGGGGAGTGTTTTTCGGTAGGAGTTAGGTACGGCTGTATCTGAACAAGGCGATGCCCAAAGCAAGCAGCGTCTAGGGAAGGGCGAAGGCCAGGGATAGGAGCTGGAGGGTGGGGGCTGTCATGAACAAGACCTCTTGAACCACGCAGCCTCCCGCCCAAGGACTGTGGGTGTGTGTGAACCCTGTGAGATTTTCCTGGTCTGTCCAGCTTCAGGCAGTGTGGTTGGTCTCAGCAGCCTCTGCCTCCGAACCCCCCCTCTCCCCTTTGTCTTCCTGTTCCAAAGGTCTGGAGGAAGCCTGCAGGGAAAAGGAGGGAAAGAGGAGGTGGGAAAGGAAGTGACGACAGCCCTGGATTTCCAGGGGCCCGGACTGGTGTTTGCAGAGGGGACCCTGGATCTTCCAGCCACAGTGCTGCGGGCCTGACAGACATTCCCCGGTGGTTACAGGGCAGCTAGGGTGGCAGTCTGGTGGTGGAATCAGAAAGAGGAAGGACTACAAAAAAAGGGGGAGGAAGCCTAAGCCAGTCAGAACATCTAGGAACTATCTACCTGGACAAGTGGCCAGGGACCAGCCAGGGACCCTCAAGCAGGCAAAGTAGGGCCTTCTTGGACTTACTTATTGTTCAAGGTAGATAGTGTGTGGTTCCCTCTAACCCAGTGGCTGGCCCTTGTAGGGACTCCACAGTCCCACCTAACCATCTCATCTTGCTCGCACTTTCCCCAGTGGCACTGCCCTGTATTTCAAGCTTCTGTGCTAAGGCCAGGGCTCCTTTTGTCATCCTGTCCATGCACTTGGCCCTGAGCATTCTTCGCTCCTCCAGGCCTCCAAAGCAGAAGAGCCAGGCCCAGTATTTAGTCCTTGTCATGGACAGTGCTCTCCTAACCTTAACTTACATCCCCCAAGGAGAGCAGTTCCTTTTTGCTTCTCTGTGTCTGGGGGCGGGGGAGGGGGGTGTGGAGAGCAGGATCTGCTGGCGGTGGGGCCACCCTACACATTGTTGCCTCCAGCTTTGCTCCCCCTCCTGGCCTGATTATTCAAGAACATTGCAAAAGCTCTTGGCGTATGTGACCACATGGAGGGCCAGGCCCCCAGCAGAGCCTGCAGCCCCACTGCCGAGCTAGGCCTTTCTGTGTATGAGCCTCATGGCTGTGAAGGAAGGACACAGTGAGTCAGGCACTCGGACACCGCTGGAAGAAGAACACGATTGAATCTTTCTGAACAGCAGTCTGCAGTTTATGACCGAGAGTCTTCGTAAGCTGCTCGCCTGCACTCAGTAATTCCCCTTCTAAGAAAGAAGCCCGAGGAATAAGCTGAGGCTCAAGCAAAGCTTGTCTGCGTGTTTATCACAGCGTTCTACCTGCTAGTGGAAAACTGGAAACACCCTGAGTGGCCAGTAATGATGGAATGCTTAAGTCCTTTCTGTATACTGCATTTGCGGGATGGTTTGTGATCTATTAATAAGGATTTTTTTAAAAACAATTTCCAGATTTTTAGATGAAAAATAAAAATGCTTAATTCATAGTGAGGAGACATGATATGTATGTTTAGTATAATCACAATTTTATAATAATATATATGTATATATTTACTACGTATGTATACTATGCTATATATGTATAGTATATATTATATTCATATGTAACATATATGAGCACGAGTAGTAAAAAGCCTGGAAGAAACCAAAACACTTAAAAAGCTAACTGTAGGCTGGTAGGTTTGTAGACGGTAGGCTTTCTCTTTGTATTTTTCTAGATTTTCCAAGTTTTTTCTAGTGAGTGCTTTGTTGTTTTTATATAAACTAACCTTTATTAAGCACATTCCATAGGCTACTGTGCTAAGCATTTTTCACTCTGCTTTAGATTGTTTGTGTCCCCCCCACCCCTCGCCCAGTTACTAAGTTGAGATCTTAATCTCCAAGTAGTTGTGTTAGGAAGTGGGGTCTTTGGTAAATGATCTTGTCATGAGGGCAGGGCCCTCCTGAATGGGATGAGCGCCCTTATAAAGGAGACCATAGAGCGCTCCCTCGCCCTTCTACCGTGTAAGGACACAGCCAAAGGCAGCCGTCTGGGACCCAAGAAGCAGGTTCTCACCAGACACCCAGTCTGCCCGCACCATGATCTCAGCCTCCAGAACCGTGAATAAGTTCTGTTGCTTAGGAGCCCCCCAGTCTGTGCTCTTCTGTTAAAGCAACCCGAATGGACAAAGACACACACATTATACCACGTTATTTTTATAGCAACTCGTTGAGACAGTTATCCTTATCTTTTAGATAAAATAATCAAAGCTTGCGGGGTGTAAGTAACGTTCCCGAAGCCATCCGGCTTATAAAATAGCAGAAGCACGTTCGGAACACCACCCCAGAAAAGTTCGAGAAGGTTCATGCGGTCATTCAGGCTGGGAGTGGGGTGGGTAAGCAGTGCTGATCTGCCTGGCTTGTGGGTTTCTGGTCTAAATGTGCAAACGCTAAGGGTCCCACCTCAGGTGGCCCTGTAGCCTCAGCTGTTTGCTGGGCAGCTCTGGTCACGCCTGGCCCACCTTTCCAGGAGGCGGTGGCCCCACTCCGAGACCCTGTGCTGGGAGGTACAGGACAGTTGAGTGAGGCCCCGGGTGTGGGCAGGGTAGGTCTGCTTGGCGTGTTAGGAGAGACAGAGGGCGGGCTCCTGGCTTCAGGGGTGGGGAACCCCATAAGCTCACCTGTTGGCCTCCTGGTGTCTGGCAGGATTCTGGGCCTTGGGGAGCTGCACTCCGGGAGTCGCACAGCCCACCGGACCCTTTCCCATGATTAGGGTCAGTAGGAGGAGGGGAGGCTTCTCTCCTGCAACCTGGCCCCTGCCTTGGGCTGTGGTCAGGCCTGGCCTGTCCTCTGTGCATGACTCCTCCATGAATGTGCGGCTGCTGAAAGCGGGGTGGGCGGAAGGGGGGGGTGTCCTGGCTCGGCAGCATTGTACTGGCAGGAATGGGGGCCCAAGCCCCATTTTAGCTTGGCTCTGAGGGAAGCCGGCGGAGCCAGCAGGAGAGGGATACCCGGTTCGGCTCAAGACACACACGCAACCCGTGCTCTCTCTCCACTGCTCGGAAATGAGGAATAAGTTGAGTTCTCTTTCATGCCAGGATTGCTTGCCCCACTTTTCAGATGGTAAAGTTAAGGCCTAGAGACTGAATAATTCAGGGAGATACTTAGCACTGGAATCCAGTCTAGTGGTCTGACTCCTGGGCTACTCTTGACTTTTGGGCCTGCTTCCAACTCCCCACTCATGCCTCTTACCCCCACTCCCCCCCTCCCACATTCTGAGGTCTTTAAGGAAAGTAGGGCTCATTGCTAGTGTAGCCAACCTAAGGCTGACCTAACTTGACAGGATGTCTGGTCCGCATGTCTCAGCCCAGTCTGCCTGATGGGTCTGCAGTCAGATTGAGAGTCCAGCCCTCTCCAAATCCCCAGATGTGGCCTTCCAGCCAGGGTACTAACCTCCATGTGGCAAAGTGGCAGGGCCTCTGGGCGGGACGGCTTTAAGAGCGGTCCAGAATCCCCCAGACCTCTGCTACCCCAGCACCAAGGAAACTCCCTCCCCTGCCCCATCCCCATGGCCCTGAACCTCGTGGCCTGGAAAGTATGTGGGGCTTGTTGAGTGATATGTCCTCCATCTGCCTGGCTGGAAAAACCATCCATGGAAGAACATTGCAGGCTTTGAGTTGAGGGAGAAAAATAACAATAAAGAGAGTGTGAGAAAGACGGAGCTGACAGGTCTGGTGGGAGAGGCAGTCATCTGGCTAGCTGCCTGGGGGTCTACGAAGGTTCCAGTTTCTCTGAGATGAGTTCCCCCACCCCCAAGGCTCCACTGACTCCTGCTCCTCCCCCATTCATTAGCTCGAGGTCCATCTGGAATCGAAGCTATTGCTTGGGAAGCTAGAGCTCTGGTAACAGTGGCCTAGAGGAAGTAACTAGACACACACACATACACACACACACACACACACACACGAGTGGGGGGGGAATGTGATGGGGGTGCAGCATGAACTGTCTGGGGCAGCTCCCCAGGGGCCTAGGCTGCGGTCCTCTTGTGATTGAGAACTCCCAGGTTCTCATTTGCCTTCCAGGAAAGCATAGCACATCCTGGGGATGCCCAGAGGGGCTTTCGGAGCTGGGGGGCAAGGAGCGGGAGGCGTTCTGGGGCAGAGGAAAGCCGTTCACGGCGGCACGTGCTCCCCCTGCCAGCTCAGCTTCCTGGGAGGTATTTATAACCCGAGCCTCCAGCCCCCTGTGACTTGCGGGATAGCTTTAAACCATTGATTTTCATTAGCACTAAATCATTTCTCTTGGCTAATTGAAAAGGAACCAAGGAGCCTGACAGTGGGGCCGTCTATATGGATCAAATCAGTGACAAATGCCACATGCTGATAAAGTGCAGGTCTGCAGCTTCGAGGCTCTGGGGCCCCTCCCCGGAGCTCAAAATTCACTTTTCTCTCAAGGCCGGAGGCTGTGAGAAACAGCCTCCCGGACTGAAGGACCAGGAAATGGACTTGATTCTTAGCAGGAGGGCTGGAAAGTTAGACATTTGAAAGAACTTCCAGTGTGGAGAGATGGGGCGGGAGATTCTGAGAGGAACAGCGACCACGTCTCCTGCATAGGTTGTCTGACTGCCGTGTCTGTCCTGCCTGTCGGCCTGGGCTTAGCCAGAGTAGTCGTGAGGCCAAGGAACACTCTTTGGGAGTGTGATGGACTTGTTCCGACAATGTCAGGTTGGGCAGTACCGTGCTTGGAAGCCGTCTACTGGGAAAGGGGTTTGGGCTCAGCTGGACTGGGCCTGAAGTAGGGTGTTGGCACCACTGTGAACATTCACTCTAAATGCCAGGAAACCAAGCTATTTGATATTACCTGAGATTAACTTGGCCAGTCCCATCTTCCTCTGTAAGAACATGTTGCCATCTGGCCAGAAAGAAGACCATTCTACCATTTTAAGGTCAAAGGAATTCCTGAGAGTGTTGGCAGAGCCCTGGGCTCCAGGGGTGAAGATGGGGAGGAGAATAATGAGTTCCACTACCGTGGACAATCCTAATCCCCATTCTGAGCCAGGAGCCAGCCAGGCGGGCGCTGGAGCCCCGAGCCCCCACCCTGTGCCTGCCGAGTCCTGGCCAGCCGACCCGTTTCCTTACCTCCTGCCAGTGCTCTGCCCACTCTGCCCATGCTTGTCCTGAAGGTGACACGGCTGGCTGCCCATCCTGTCCCTCTCTCAGTCCTGACGGGAGTGATCGCCTTCTCTGCCAAGGACCAGGCCAAGCTGCACAGCCCCCAGCTGGTTTACTGGACCCCAAACCCAGGGTCTATAGGCTAAGAGCTTGGGAAGGGGGTGGCTTCAAATCTCTTCAACTTTGGCCCCAACACCATGTACCCCCATTTCAGATCTTCCTTTATCTCTGTCCTGAGAGACTAGCAGAGATAAGAGGCTGAGTAAGAAGGAGAAACATTTAATAAATGGCCATTGCAGTCCTGTCCTCAGCCCCGGGGACCTCCCCATGATCCCCAGCCTTGGGGTCTTATGGGGAGGGAAGACTGTGTAGTGTGAGGAAGAGCACTGGACCAGGAGTCACCTCAGGCACTACCATTACTCAGCAGTGACTTGGGACAAGTTAATTCCTCTAGGCATAGGGACGTTATCAATTGTCCATATGCCCCCATCCCTACCTCCATGTGTGAGCTGTAGCAAGTCTATAATCCACAAATGTTAAATGAAAATTGTGTACACGTAGTGAGGGTGTTGGGGGCCATTTTTCCAGGGAAATCTTGTGAGCACACTGCTGGAGAGCCCAGAGCCCTTGAGATGGAAAAAGAAATGGAGACAGAGCACCCCTTCATCTCTGGGCTGGATGAGAGATGGGCCAAAAGGAAGGCACAGGGAGAGCAAGCAGACAGACTAAAGCTACAGGTGTGTGTGCGTATGTCTCAGTATGTAGAAGTGTGAGTGTGTGTGTCACTATATGGTCCTTGGCTGAGAGGCGAGGCAACACAAGTGTGTGTCTCAGCGTGAGTGTGTCACTATATGGCACTTGGCCGAGAGGTGAGGCAACACGAGTCGCCTCTTTGCCGGGGCATTAGGGGACACAGCTCTCTGTTCGCTGAGGTGGTCAGCTGAGGAGGTCTCCAGAGACCAGCCTGGGCCTCCAACCAGAAGCGAGCCCCCACCTGCGGTGCGGCCCTGGCAGGAACCGGTCAGGCTTTTAGGGGCAGAAGACAGTATGCGGCAGGTAGAGGAAGAAAGCTTGCAAAGAGGGCTACGTGAGTCCAGGAGTTTGGTCTGTGGTGTCTAGATCCCTGAACGTCGTTCTGTCCACTTTCTGCCTCTGAAGAGGCTGCCCCTGGACTGCGCACTTGCTGTCAGGACCGCATCGACTTCAAAAGCGGCTCCGTGAAAGACCTCTCTCCCTCTCTCACTAACCCCTGCCACAGTTTATTTTGGAAACTTCTCCAACTTTGTTTATCCTCCCCACCCCAAACCCATGTAAACTGTCCTATTCATACTCAACTAAGGAAATAGAAATTTAGGTTAGAGGGAAACATATAGTGATAATATTTATGTTGTTGTGACAGGAGTGGGTGACAAAAGGTACCAGTGGGAAATTTGAGTAGAACAGAGAGAAGGGAGATACATGCTGTGCTGATGAGCTATTTGAGTCAATAATAACCAGCATTTATTCAGTGACTTGTGTGGGTTCGTATGAGCCAGGCACTGTCTTAAGTGATTTTCCTATAATAACTCACTGAATTTTTATAACAACGTTATAAAATAGATATTGTTATTATTATTGTTCCTGTTTTACAGGTGAGGAGGCAGACCACGGAGGCTAAATAACTTGCTTAGGACCACAAGCTAGGAAGCAGCTAAATTTATCTGGGGGGGGCGGGGAGGAAGGGTGTTGGGAATATGTAGATGGCCGCTGTAGGAAGGGGGTCATTCTGGCTCCAGGTCCTGTGTTCTTAACCACCACCCTCTACTGTGCAGGACCTGTACCTCAGTGCTTGAGTCCAGAGACACGCCGAACCTTTACCATGAATTATTCCAGTATTTTTCTTTCCTTCTTCCTGAGAAGACAACTTTTTCCTTCCTATTTTGCAGTGAAATAACACACCAGGGAAGAGAAATAATTTGCCCAAATTTACTCAGCCTGTGATGGAACCATCTGACCAGCATCCAGAGTCCCATCTTCCAGACATTTTTTTTTTTTTTAACATTTCCTCCCTCCCTCCCCTCTTCCTTCCCCTCTCCCTTCCTTTCCCTTCCCTTCCCTTCCCTTCCCTTCTCTTCCGTCTCTTCCCTTTCCTTCCATATCCAACCTCTCCATGCTGTGGTTAAAATATTCTGATTTTCTGAAATGGACATCCTAACTACATTCACAAAGCGCAGATGCGGCTGCTTTAACGGGGCTACTGCAGGAGGAGCTGTCCTATCAGCACCACGGCCGCCGCCCCGCGGGCCCCGCCCACCCCGCCGCTGCTGCGGGAGCCTCAAGGGCAAAAAGGGCGGCGGAGAGTCCTGGCTGGGAACCTGCAGCCTGGCTAGTCCTCCAGACCTGGGAGGGACTGCTGAATACAGTGCCCGCCTTCCCTCGCTTCATCCTGCCTCTGGCCCCGCAGATCTGAGGGAGCTGGCTCTGAAGCTCTCACCACATTCTGAGCTAGAGTAAAATATTGATAGGCCAAAAATACTTCCTGGCTCTGGGGTTTGCAGAGCATGGAGGAGCCAGTTGCCTCTGTCTGTCCTGAAGGGGCCTGAACCCAGAATGATTCAAGGCTGCAAAAGGGAGGTTGGGGGTGGAAGAGAGTCAGTGGGATGGGGGTGGGGAGGCTTGGATGGAGGCTGTAGGCTGAGCAGCAGTGCAGGGTAGGTACGGGCTCAGACGTTTCCACTGTGCCTCTGATGTTGGCTCGTTTACTAGCTGTGTGATCACAAGCGAATTTCTTAGCCTCTCTGTGCCTTGGTGTCCTTGCCTGTGACATGGGAATGATAATATAATACCACCAACTCATAGGGCAATTGCAAGTTAATATAGGGGAAGAACTCAGAACAGTGCCTGGCACGCACTTGGTAAATGCAACTAAAAAGTGTTGGATTTAAAAATAAAACAGCCCAAGGGTGAGGATGAGAGAATCGACAGCCGGGGTGTAGACTGGAAAAGGTGGAGTGGGACAAGTGGCAAGTACGTGTTGGGTAGGGCTGCACACTGCGTTCGGGGACTGGGACTGTGCCCCTTCTCCTTGGAAACCACCGGCCTCTGGACTCACCTGCCATCCATCAGGCTATTCCAGTCAGTGTCTCAATTTGTCTCCTTCCCTTCTGAGAAGAAGAGCAGCTATTCTCCTTAACATAATTTTGGCCATTTCTTGAGCATCTACTATGTGCCAGGCTCCATGCTGGGTATCTCATCTTTATTCTCTCATTGAGTCGTTACACAACTCTAAGACTGCTTTTTACAGATGAGGACTTTGGGCTCAGAAAAGTTAAAATAGCTTCTCTAAAGCCATAAAGCAAGAAGTAGCAGATCTAGGACCTGAACCCAGGTCTTCCTGACTCAAAAGGCCTTACTCTTTCCACTACAAAATTTCCAACTGTTTAGTTTCCTGCCCTACCCACTGGTGGGCATTTGGGTGTTAGCACAGCCAGCACATGCAGTGTTTTTCCTGTCGATGCTATAGGTTTCTGATCGGAGCCTGGCAGGTACTCTGATCCTCCTCTGCTTTGCTGGATGCCCCAGAAGCACCAGGCAGTTCATCCTCCATCCCTGGGCATCTGGGATAGAGGAACACTTGAGAAAAAGGTTCTTTGTCCTTGTGATCACAATAACAACACTTGTTGAATCCTTACTATGTCCCAGGTACTGTTCTAAGCACTACATTTATTCACTAACTTACTCTTCAAAGCAATGAAGAGGTAGGTCCTAGTCTCAGCCTCATTTTACAGATGCGGAAACTCAAGAGTTTGTGGAATTTGCCCAAGGTCACATCATCAGCAAATGGCAGAGCCAAGCTTTGGACCTAGGCTCTGTGGCTCCAGAGTTTATTCTCTTACCACTAACACTCCACAGTCTCTTCGAAGAGCAGAGTACGTGTTGGAGCACTGATAGACAGACCGTGGGCATGGGAGGTTCAGTTATCAGATCTACTGCTTCTCGGACCTCAAACCACCAACCCCAACCCTGCTGTTGCCTCTTCCTTGAAGCCTTCCCGGATTCCAACTCATCATCAGACTAACACACACACATCCCCATAGTACTTTGTTTTGCCTCTCTTGACACACAGCATATATGCTTGTGATGACTGTACATGTTTCCCCCTACCAGATTGTTGGCTCCTTGAGAGCAGAGACTGAGCCTCAGCCACTGTGATTGCCACAGCATTCGGCAAAGCACCTGGCATATGGGAGGTACTCAGCCAAGGTGTGTACTGATGAACAAAGGGATCCTGTTGTGAATCCTTTCAAAAGTACAGTGAGCTTTGGTAATGGGAAGTACTGACTCCCTAATATAATTTACTGAGGACAGAGATCCCCAGAACGAGTGAACTAAGGGACACTTGAGACCCTCTTCTTGAATCTGCCCACTGAGGTTAAGTGAAATTTCAGATCAGAGCACTTAGAAGGAGGAAGAGAGAGCGTGTTTAGGAGTAGGGGATCTGGTGGGCTCCCCCAATACCACGAGTGTGTGCACACACACATATGCACACACTTGTTCACATAAGAAAGAAATAGGCTCCTTGCTAACACTCCCAGCTCCTAGCCTTCTGGCCGTGAGCTTCCCCAGATATATTGTGAAGGTATCACAAAAGATGATCGGTACTGATGGCCACGCTCCTTGGCTTGAACAGGCCCTGTCCAAGAGACACATAGATTGTCCTGCTTCTCTGGGACATTTTTATCTGACAATGAAAACCAGGAAGTGGAGCCCATTACAGCTAACCCTGTTATATACTACGAAAGTGACTTTAATACTTCTTAATACCCCAAGAGGTTGAACATTTTCTAGATACCACCTTATTCAGCCTGCTCTGGACATGAAGAAATGGGGAGCAAGGAGGCAGAAAGGATTTCTCCTTATTTCACAGGAGAAACTGAGCCCCAGAGCAAACATGGGAGTCTCCCAAATCATTCGGTACATTAAGAATGCAGCTTGGATGCCATAGCCAATAGATACATGGTTGGGCCCCAGGAGAGATTATCTGGACAGAGGCCTCACCCTTGAGCGTTGGAAGCACCATTGTCCGTGTGTCTCAGCTGAGACCCCGCCCCCCATGAGCACTCTCTCTGCCATTTTCCTCAGGCCTCCCATCTGCTGGACACTTGGAACTCCATAGTCTTCCTCCTCAATCCCCACCTACCCCAGGTGTGCCACTTGCTACCAACTGAGCTTATTAAGCATGTGGCCAGACTGGATTTGGCCCATTATCTCCCTCCCCACCCCCATTCATTGCCTTCAGCCTCTTATGGGGCAATGCCCTAGGGCCATCTTGGCCCCCCGTACTACCAAAGGCAAACAGGATATGAAGGGTACAGGGAAAGCTGGCTACATCTGAGGAATGTTGGAGAAAAAGAGAGGAGGAGGCCTCCTCCAGAGCTGCCCATGACTGATTTTCTTTTCTGGTCTCCACCCTATGAACCAGATTTACGCCCCCTTCCTCGCTCCTCCACAGTCTCTGGAAGGCCCAGAGCTGTCATTCACAGCAAGGACAGTGTTGACGTGGAGGCTAAGGAGTGCGTCCTGAGGCCAGACACACATTTGATGGCTGTGGTCTAGGGAATCCATCCTTGGGCCTCAGGGTCCTGCCCATCTGCTTTTGGATCACATCTTTACTGCTTTCTAGCTGCGTTTGTCCTTTGGCAGCTCACTTAACCTTCCCAGCCTTGTTTTCCTGACCTGGCAAATAGGGATAATAAAAGCTACTTCGGAAGGTTGTTGTAAGGACCAGAAACCATGTCTCAGTGAAAGCGAGATACCAATGCTGTCTGGGGCAGAGAGAAATGCTGGGTGTCCTCTTGAGATCTCTGTAAGGATCCCGAGCACCTGTGAGGTCCCACTCTAAGGGCAAACCAGGGAGGCTCTTTGTGCCCCTTTTCCTGCCAGGCTCAAAGAACACTGTTTGGGGATCCCTCCTCCATCACCCCAGAGATGGTCTGACTCGCCCAGACTCCCTCCTGGGATGGTGGTCGTCCCCTCCTGTGTCTAGGTGAGGGCTGTCCTCTGGGGAGGGGGAGACAGCAGGGCCCCAGCTGCAGTGAAGGAGGGGTGGGGCTTCTGTGACCTGCCATGGGAATGTTTTTAAATCCTCTTCCCATCGAGCTTTTGAAAAAATGATGATCCAGGGAAAGCAGCAACGGCATCTGCTCCATGACCAAGTGAAGTCGAAGCAGCTTCCTCGGCCTGAAGGCTCCCGTGGCTGGAAATCTGGCCAGGCCTAGATGCAGGGCCTGGGGGATCCTGGGCCAAGGGGAGCTGGGGATGCTTTGAGGACAGTGTAGGTGAGTTGGGCTCTTGGGGGGATCCCTGGGCACTACAACGTGGGTAGGGGAGCAGTTCGTAAGGAAGATGCGGGCAGCACCAAGAGGCAGTTCTGGGTTCTGTCACAGACGTAGCTCCTGGAGGGGGTGGGCTGGGGCGCCTGCATGGCCATGGTCCCCATACTAGGGTTCGATGGGGACTAGGCCTAAGGGAGAAGCAGAAGTGGCCTGTGTGGTACTGTGCCAGTGGAGGGACTGACTGTGGGAATGCTGAAGTCTCAGGGGTGTGGGCTTTAGTGCATCAGTGGTCCTAGGACCTTCTCGTGGGTGGTCAGCTGATTAGTTCAGTTGGCCAGTGCTTGGCTCAGCTCTCTGCTGGAGGCCAAGGTCAGCAGCTCCGGAACCACACATACCTTTGATCAGGTCCATTCCTATTTTTCTGGTCCTGTTTGATACGGTTACTGATGCTTGCAGCTGATAACTAGTGGGGTGGCTGAATAGAAGGATGACAAAGTAAATCCACTCCCGCCTCTACTGGGGAAGAATTCTCACTACTGTCTAGGCCAGGCTAAAGCATGGTGTTCCTTCTTATCGTAAAGACCCCCTATTTCTCCACCCGACTGCAGTTGCTAGATTTTATCCGATTCTTATTTTGCAGACTGCTGTTAGTACTAGCTTGACACTCTCTGAGATCTCTTTGTGAAAGTACTTCTCAGGCCCTCCTGTGGGGCTGCCCTTGGCATGTTGGGGCTGGGGACGGGGCAGGGTGCCCTGCACGGGAGACGGTGGGCAGGCAGAGGGTTACTTAAAGTGTCTGCAGCCTGGTAGGTGAGCATGAGATAGATGGGAAGGAACCAGGAGTCAGGCAAGCCTTGGACGTGGTCCTGTAGGCCTAGGTGATGGGCAGCCGGGGAGGAGTGGAGGCAAGCTGGTTGGGGGTACCTGATCACACATGGCTTTACCTTCTCTGCTGGAGGCGCTGGGGGCTACTTCAGTGACATCAAATCACTAAAGTACAAATTAGAGGAAAGGTGGAGGGGGTCATAGCATTTCTCTTCCTAGACGAAATTATTTCATCCGTTAGCAGAGCAGTCCTCTAATCCCTGACTCTCAGTCATTTCACAGTGTAGTTCTATAAATTCATCAATGTTTAGAGGTCTACATTGACTTCTCACAGTTTAACCTCTAACTGGTCCTGGACCACAGAGTTAAAGGTCAGGGAAAGGTCGACAACAGACATAGCCAATCCCGTGCAGTTGCTGACAGCTCTCTCTGCAGTATGAAAGGGGACATCCCGGGGGTCTCAGGTGGACCGGCCATACCTCGCTGGTCTTTTCTCTGCCCACAAGTCCTTTGTCTCCACCTTCACCCAGTGCCAGTTTACCCTTAGCGAGTCAGCTTGAGCATTTTCCTCGTACGTAATCATTTGCCTACATTTTTCCTCCTTTCCCTGGGACGCATTTCTAGGTCTGGCCTCATTCCCGCAGCAGTGTCCGAGAGCCCTGTGGCCCTGTGCCAATGCTGGATATTACACCTTTTCTAAAGAGTAGTAAAGTTGATAGCAACTACATCTCTTCAATTTATTTTTATTTTTTAAAAGAGTTTATTTATTTATTTGACAGAGAGAAAGAAATCACAAATAGGCAGAGAGGCAGGCAGAGGGAGAGGGGGAAGCAGGCTCCCCGCCGAGCAGAGAGCCCCATATGGGGCTCGATCCCAGGACCCTGAGATCATGACCTGAGCCAAAGCCAGAGGCTTAACCCACTGAGCCACCCAGGCCCCCCCATCTCTTCAATTTTAAGGAGGCCTTTTGTTTTTGTTAGGTTTTGGCCAATTATATATATTATTTTGTGAATTCCTTATTCAAGTCTTTGCTCTTTGTTCTATAGAGTATTTGCTTTCTCTTATTGATTTGGTAGAATTTCCCTTGTCTCCTATATATGTTGCAAGTATTTTCATAGTTTATTGATGGCTGGAATCTTTTAAAAGGGCTTTTGTGTCCATACAGAGATTTTCATATTTATGCACTGAAGTCTATCAGTGTTTTCCTTTATAATTTCTGCCTCTGACGTGGGGCTTCCAAAGGCCTTTCCCACAAGAAAATTATGGAAACATTTATGCATATGTTCTGCAAATTCTTTTATGGTTTCATTTTCTATATTTCCTACATTTAACTCTTTCATCTATCTGGAATTGATTGTGTCTTTTTAAATGCTTCAAATTCCCTTGGAAGTGAAAGTGATTAATAGAGCAATTAATTCATTAATTAACATGGTAGGGAGGAGAAGCTGGTAGAGGAAGAGATGTTGAGGATACGGGAGAGGGATGGGATAATTAATGGATCAAGGTCTGGGAGAGAAGGAATTGAGTGCTGGGCCTGAGGGTGCATAGGGAATGGCTATTAGGAAGACTGTGAGCCCAGTACCCAAATCTCCAGTGACTGAGGGGGTGGGGACAGTGGGGAGGGACCAAGGAGATGGTGTCAATGAGGACCTGTGAATGGTATGAGCTAGGTGGCAGGAGCTTAGGGTCGGGGGAGGTTTATAAGTTTATGATCCGTGGGGATTGGGATTGGCTGCCCCACCTTTGAGCCCAGCGGGATCTGGAAGATTACATCCCACTAGACAGGTATCCTGGGCACTTTTGTCAGATAAAGTGGCAGGTGGAAGGAACATACAGAGAAAAGGCTGAGGTCACAAGGGAGTTGGCTTACTGTGGGCAGGGGATTGTAGACTCAGGCTACAAGGAAGGGTCTGAGAGGGAGGGGTTGTGAGAAGGAGAGCCTGTCCCCATCAGTGGAGGGGAGCAGAGGCAAGGAAAGTTAAGAGAACTCCATTGGTACAGAGCGTCATAGCTCTCCAAGCCCTCCACACGTGTGTCTGCACTTGAGCTCCACAGCAGCGTTTCAGAGCAGAGAGGTAACGGGGGTTTGCCCAGAGGCAGGCAGGCAGGCACTGGCCGGGTCAGGACGTGACGCCAGGAGCCCCGACGCCCAGCCCGGATGCCGGCGCCTCCTCCCCCAACCCCAGCATCATCTTTGTACACTCAGACAGAAGCTCGGGATGGTGCCTAATGATCTTCTTTTCTCTCCTCTCTCTGCAGGACGCTAGTCCTCACCGCTGCCTTGTTAACCATGAATGGGATGGCCAACGTGAACTCTGCCAGCCGCCCCCACTATGCCTCCTCCATCCCGGTGCCTCGAGCTGCTTCCCAGACCAGGATTCATACCCCGGGCACCTCTCCCCAGCTGCGGCCACGCCAGGCCGGCCTGGCCCTGAGCCCCCAGCGCGCAGCCTCGCCGAGACTGGGCAAGGCAGGAGGCCCCTCCAGAAACTCCTCTCCTAAGGCCTCCCGGGGCAGAGGCTCCCCGAAGGCTTCTGGGGCAGTGAGAGAGTCAGCTGAGGGTGGCGAAGGCCTTTCCAGCTCCCCATGGAGCAGTCCCAGGGCAACCCCCAAAGCGGCCCTCTCCAGCCGGGCTGGGTCCAGAAGAGCTGGGGAGACACAAAGCACCCAGGGAAAGAAGAAGGGGGCTCAAGAAGGGATTCCAGTCCTCCAGAGCCGGGGCAGGAGCCCGTCCCGAGCGAGCTCTCGTGGAGAAACTCAAATACCAGGGGCTCCTGAAGGGCGAAAACCTCCTAACTACCCAGGAAAGGATCAAAGAGATACAAGCTACAGAGGTTCAGGGGTCCCAAGGTCTTTGGAGCCTGATGCTGGGGCAGTGTCGGGGGCTTCCTCCCCGGGGTGCAGCCCCGTGCAGAGCAAACGCCCCTCCCCCACCCCGGGGGCCATCAGCTTCTCCTCGGGCCACCAGCAGAGTCAGCCAGTCACAGCCACAGTGGCCCCCTTCCAGTACAGGTGAGCTGGGGGAGCAGCGGGGGAGGGAAGCAGGGAGGCGCGGAGCTGGGACCCAGCAGGCAGCCCGGGGAGGGGGGCGCCTCGGTCCATCAAGTATATATCGTTTTTTAAATAAAAATGTAACTTTACTCAAATGGCCACATTAAATAAACCAAATTTTAATTACTAAGTGTCACACAGTTTAGAAATGCTCAAATGCAAATTAAGTACCTCCCAGGCTAGCCCGACTTCCTGGGCTTTTTCTCTGCACTGATGTGAGGAGAAACCCACTTACATCTGGGGTTTAGAGAAGCTTGTATACCATTCCCAGGACGCGGCCAGGGGCGGGGGTGGGGGGTGGGGGGTGGGGGTGTCCTCTGAGGCTGCGGAGCATCTGGAGGGTGGGGGTGGGGAACTGCTAGGAGCTTTCATTTCCCCTAGAAGCCAAGAGTGTGACTCGGTCTCTGAAAAGTTCCAGGCACTCTTACACCACAGGAATAGACATCCGGGGCCCAGGCCCAGGAAGCCAATAGTGCCGCTCTATTCGCCACATGGTCAGGCCTCTTTTAGAGTATCACGGCGAGGAACACCACATTTTAAAAGGGCATTGATGCCCAAAAACACATTTCAAGAAAGACAAACAGGTTGGCGAGGGATCCAAAAAAGGCGTTGGAAGAATGATTAAAGGAGCTGAAGCAGTTTACTTTGGAAAAGGGAGGCTTAGAGAGGGTCTGAGAGCTGTTCTCCAACATTCGAGAAGCTGTCATGTCGTAAGAGGAATTAGATTTACTTGGTACGGCTCCAGAGCCCTGAGTTGGCGTCACGGCGGTTAGAAGTCAGTCCGAGACAGATTGGAAGCTCAGGAGGAGGAACTTTCCAGCAACCCGAGAGGTTTACAAATGACTGATAAGGCAGTGAGCTTCCCGTCACGGCAGGAATTCCAGCCGGCGCCTGATCAAAGCAAGTTCTCACTGCCTCTGGGAGTATCCTGTGCCGGAAGAACCGCGCACACAGCCGCCCTTGTTCCTCTTCCTAATGAGCTCCTCCCATCTGTCCGTGGGTCCCCTGTGACCTCCGCTGAGATTCTCCAGCTGAGGAGAGAACTCTGGAAAGCACGCATGCAGGGCTGACCTTCCTTCGAATGGCCTTTTCCCCATCAGTACAGTGTTTCCCTGGTGATTCTGTGGCTTTCTTCTCCTACCTGATTTCCTTCTACCTAATGTCCTTCATTTTGAATTCAATCTTTGGGAAAAGCGTCTAGGCATCAAATTGTTTAAGATTTTACATTATCTACCTACACATCCCCTGGCAGATTTAGACTCTGACATTTTCCACAGAGGTCAGAACTTCTTCCTTTGAGCATTTCAATGCAACCTAAACGGAAACATGTTCCCTTCACTCAGCAAACATTTATTGCATGTTTGCGTTTTAAAGAAAAATGGAAATGTGTTGTATCAACCTCGGGGCGGTTTTCTTCACCATCCACCTCCTGGACCTTGCCTGTTTCAGGCCCTGGGTTAGGCTCGCAGGGAGAGCAGATTAGGAGGGAGGACAGTCCTAGGTGCTGCTGGCAGGCGAGGGGGCGCCCAGTACACCCTGCAGGGCCAGGAGCGCTGCCATGGGTCCCTCTGCCAAGGGCCAGGCTGGGCTACCCTTGCCAGGTGCATAGCCAAGGAGGTGCCATCTGCTTCCTAGAAGGCACAGACATCCTGTTTTCATGGAAATCTCCTGCACCCCTCCCCCCAGCACCTTGGCCTTCTGCAAAGTTCCAGCCTTTCACAGAAGCCGAGGTTATCATGCTCCCCTCCCTCCCTGTCTCCAGCCCGGTCCTGCCCCACCTGCTTCTCCAGGGAGCACATCTGCCAGCCGGCTCTTTCCCTGCCCTAGCCTCCACAGCCCTCTCTGTCCACAGGCTCCGGGTGCTGTCCTTCCCAAGGAAGCCTATCTCCTGCCTCGTCTCTGACCCGCCACCGCCTCCCTCTGGTCACTCCTGCTCTCTGGACCCCAGAGAAGGCATAAATGCCTCTCGGTCCGCTCTCCAGGTCCTCTGCTCTCATACATCTGGTTCCCTCCA
This sequence comes from Potos flavus, assembly GCA_028534135.1. Taxonomy (NCBI): domain Eukaryota; kingdom Metazoa; phylum Chordata; class Mammalia; order Carnivora; family Procyonidae; genus Potos; species Potos flavus. Next base: position 34,474,791 of record CM052893.1, read on the forward strand.
ATCTTCAACCTCCTTTTCCTCTGCTCTCCTGGAAAAGAGCCCCCTACAGTTTCACCGCATCCTGAGGGATGCCTTTTTCCACCTGCCGAGTGTTCTCTTTTTCCAGCAGTTCTCTCCTTCCCTGCTCAGCTGGCCTTTGGTCAGGCTGCAGTGAGGAGGGTGCAGTCCATGGTGTCAGGAGGGTAGGCTGATTGGTTTTCTTCTACCTGGTTCAACTTCTAACCAACCTCTGGCATAGGTGAAACTGTCCATTCGGGCTGGAGAGTTTGGGAGGTGGAGGCAGGCAGAGATGAGAGTGTAGAACCAACTGAGGTTAAAGACACAGAGGCTGCCTTCCTCGGTGCCCCTGGGCCAGTGCACACCCACTCATCCTGGCGTATAATTATGGCACCAACAAGCATGACTGCAAGCTATTTGTATTTCTAATGCTACTTCTTGCTACCTGCGCTGGGTCAGGCGGTGCTTAGCTCTGTGTACATGACATCTTAAGTGAAACATGTACATTACCTAGAATTCCCTCTCCCCAGTAGAATGTCCTCTTGCTTTCTCACCAGATGTTGCATCGCTTCAAAAACCCAGGTCTATATCCATTTTTTCCAAGAAACCAACCAACTCCAGTTTTTCTTTGTCCCCTTGAGACTCGAACATCAGGCTGATGTTGAATTGGCAGTAGTACTTGGTGAGCGACCCCATCAGACCGACCAGGCCAAGATGAGGTCTCCTGCTTTGTCGGAGTGCCCCCTCCCCCACCCTGCTCTATCACAAGCCCCCAGCTCAGGGGCCTGCAGACACACACAGGAGCTCAATACTGCCCGCGTGGGTTAGGGGAGCCCTGCAGGGGCAGCAAACACCTCATACACCCCTGGACTGCCACACCGATCTGGGCCTTGGAGGTCACCTCTCCTATCCCATGATGGAAGCGGGACCCAGAGAAGAGGTTTGCTCTGCATTACACAGCGAGCTAACAGCAGAGCTGAGCCCAGAGTCCCAGCCATCTGGGTTGAAAAAAAGGAAAAACTGGAGAGAGGAAGACAAATCTCAGTAGGACTGGAGACTCACAGGGTCCCCTGACCCAGCCCCCTGGCCCCAGGTCCAGATGTCAACTTTCCCTCTTGCCTGCACAGCTCTCCCCTCCCCCTCCTGCCAAGCTGCCAAAGGGTCCATTTAACTGGAGACAGCGGGCGGACGGGTGGGCGGGCCAGCTCTGAGAGCCCAGGGTAATTGCCTATAATAAAAGCTCCCACAGCCTTTGTTCCTGGGAGCGATTGTACGGTTGGGGTTGTGCTCAGAAGCCTGCGTACACTCGGGAGCTGGTGCCCGGAGACCTCACCCTTCCTTCCTGCTGCCACACTGGCCCAGCGTGGACTTATCCTCCTGGGAGTCGCTGTGACCTCAGCTGAGCCTACCTCTCCTTCCCTGACCTCCTCACTGCCTGGGCTGTGAGCAAGCCCAAGGAGGCCTGCGTGCCCCCTAAGCTCTCATAAGGGAGTCAGTGACCTCCGCGTCAGAGCGAGCTCTTTCCTCTGTGTATGAATTTGGCTATATCCTGGGCACAGCCTGGGGGCAGGGACCACGGCAGGACGCAGGACCCAAGGCCTAGAGTTACTCTCGGTTTCCTTTGTCCTGTGGGTGATTTGTGTTCCTGGGAACGGGTGGACCAGCAAAGGGTGACTGACATCAGGCACCCCGGTGCCCTCACGGGCTCCCCCCTTGCACCTACCCCTGGCCCGTTTTGTGCAAGTCCTGCTTCGTGCTGAGGGCACGCATGTATGCATGCTTGCCAGGGAAGGCCCAGCCCGGGGTGGGGAGGCAGCGGGCAGAGCGCCAGCAGGGGAGAAGAGCCGAGCTCCATGGGCTTCCCTTAGTCGCTTGGAGAAGCTTCGAGGCCAGGACGGCCTCTGCGATGAGTGACCACCCCTTCTCTGTCCCACAGGCTTCAGACAGACCAGGAACCTGGCCCCCTCCCTCAGGCTAGCTGGGTCCTTGATGGCTACTCCGGCTGCCCCGGTGGGACCGAGGAGAGCTTCTCCTGCGCAGGTGAGTGTTCTGTGAGGAAAGACTTCCCCCCGGGGTGGGGAGGCCATCAGACCAGAAGTCTCCTCACCGCCCCTGTGAAAGTGACCTGGCTAAACAGGTCCTTCCCTTCACAGTGAGACATCAGCCTGTGAATTGCACTCCGAGTTTTTGCCATGCTTGGCTCAACCCAGGGTTGGTCCATCAAATCCAGGCGCAAGTCAGAGTCAGGAGAGGGAAGTGGCCAGTGGGTGCCCTGTTTATCCAGGGCTCAGGTCCAGAGTCACTGAAGCCATGACAAAAAAAGTAACGAGCTGGGAGATTGAGAACCAAGATCCGGGTTCCAAGCAAAGCCTGTATGAACGGTGGAGGTGCCGGGAGCCAGCGAGGCAGCCCCGAGCCCTCTGGCTAACTGCCTGACAGCTGCTGCCTCTCCCAGGACCACTCCCACACCTGTCCCCTCCCCTGCGGCACCCTGTAGTCACAGCATGTCACCTGGTGACTGAGCCTCAGGAGCCAGATAGTGAGGCTTAGCAAGAAGAGCCCCGAGACTGGAGCACAGTGAGAGTCTGTAGGGGCAGAGACGCTGCGTGTCCCCAGGCGCATCCTCAGGCCAGTGTCTGGCCCGAGGCCGGGGCTCAGCAGGTGTCTCCGAGTGAATGACTGGTGAGCGGATGGGTGAATGCTCGTGTGCCATAGGTCAGGTCCTAGACCGGTCAGATTCTAAACTCTTAGTGGGGTTTAGGTGTGCGTGTTGATTTTTTTGCAACATTAAAAAATACCTAGGAGCGGGACGCCTGGGTGGCTCAGTCGGTTGGGTGTCTGCCTTCGGCTCAGGTTGTGATCCCAGGGTCCTGACATGGAGCCCCAAATCGGGCTTTCCGCTCAGCGACAGGTCTGCTTCTCCCTCTGCTTCTGTGATCCCTCTGCCTCTGCGATTGCTTTCGCTCTCTCTCAAATAACTAAGTAAAATCTTAAAAAAAAAACAAAACACCTTGAGGAGGACTATGGTACACAGGAGAAGTACTCGAGACTCCACACTGCAGGGAACCAGCTCTGTCTGTCCTTTAGTTTCCAAAGGGGGCTTGTCCCAGGGAAAGGATAAGCTTGCTTTTGGCAAACCTGAGATTGTCCAGAGGTGTTGTCTTAGCTTCATTTTGGTGCTTGGCTCTGATGAGCAAAGCTGGGGTGCACAACACAGCCTGACCCTGATGTCACTGGACCCCAGTAGGATGCGATTCCTGCCTTCTTCATCCCTTGGGTCTTGGGTCCCTTGTGACCCTGAAGACCGAGTGGCAACACTCCCTCCATGGCAGGCCTTGTAGAGGAGGTTTAAGGGGGTAGAGACTGGGCATCTAGAAAGTAAGCCATTGCCTCCCACAATAAGCACACCCGCAGAGGAACCAGGACGTGGCGGGGGACAAAGGAAACCAAATGTCACTGGCACCGAAAAACCATCAGAATTAGAATGTGGTAACCAGGAAACTATGCGGAGCTCTATTTTTACATTTGCAGTTTTGTTAGTGTAATGGCTTCCTTATGTGTGTGCCACATTGTTGGAGTCTAGTGCTCTCCACCTAACCGGGCACTCGTTCATAGCCATTACCCGATGAGATGGAGAGCGGACTTGGGACTTTTAGCGTTTGCCACAGCCTGGCTTTAGGAATCCCTCAGGCTCGTCAGCTGGAAGACCATCCTTACTAGCCAGCTCTGAGCGTGTCCGACAGATCCCAGGTTGGGTTCCTCCGTGAGACGGAGTGCTGGTGGACCTTCGGAGGTGGTGAGAAGAGGGAGAAGCCCTTGCTTCCTCCAAGGCTCCTGGGGAAGAGGAACAAGGTTCACGGCGCTGCCCCTGCTCGATCAGTCCCTAGTCGTCACGGCCATCCACGTTGGCCAAGGATGCACCAAGCATTTTGACGGGTTGGATGGCGGGAGAGACTTGGGGTCTGCCTGTGCTTTGTAGGGGAGCCTGCACTCTGAGCCTGAAGGAAACAGAGATGAGAAGAGAGACGATGGAAGGCTTCCATTTTATGCCCTGCTCCCCTACCTCTGAACTCCACTCAGAGCACGACACGATTCATTCATTCATTCATTTCTTCTTTCGTTCACTCAACAAACCATCCATGAGTGTTTGCCTTGTGCCAAACACTGTGCTCAACACTAAGGTAAAAGATGAATGAGGGGCACCCGTCTGGCTCAGTCGGGAAAGCATCCTACTCTTGGTCTTGGGGTCGTGAGTCCAAGCCCCACATTGAGCACGGAGCCCACTTTAAAAAAATAAATAAAAACTTAAAAATGGCATTTATGTAAAAAACCAAAGAGATAAATAAGACTCTGGCCTGTTTTCAAGGAGTTCATAGTCTGGAGAATTCACTCCAGTGAGCCCGACCCAGAGGCAGGTGAGAATTCTACCACGGAACCATCCATGCAAGCCCGACCCAGAGGATCGGTTGGCAGTGACCCTGCACTTGTCAGACCTGCCCTCACGAGGCCCTGCAGCATGAGGAGGACCCTGGCGTTATGCCCCCCAATTTGTAGAAGGATATTTGGGTGCCCTGGAGACTAGAATACCATATCCCATATTGGTGTCATTCACAGGACTCAGCCCAGTTATTGACCATGTGATTCCCATGTAGACGACAAGGGGCGGGTCTGCTTTCTTTTGTAGCTCAAACATCCTTCTCGTTTGTGAACCCATCTTGCTCTCTGTGACCTGGCACCATGCCCGCCGATCTGTGTCCGGTGAAATGGTGAACTGAGTGGGTGAATAAGGAACCCAAGGTCAGGGCTCGTGGAGTCGTTGATCCTCTGTAGGCCTGCTTCTTGCTGGCTGACGAGAGCAACCAGACTTTCTTCTGTTCCCTTCCCAGTATGGTCCCTCTCAGCATCCAGGCATCCGGGGGGACAGAGGCCTTGAGGGGAGCAGGGAAGACTAAGACCTTTCTCAGCCTTGTACTCCTTTCTTACTTACTCTGCCTGGGGATGGAGTCCCAGTGAGGTGGGATAAGCTTTATAGAGCAGGAAGAGAAAGTCCCACGATGACTTGCTGCCCCACAGCGGTGTTGGGCTTTGGCCTTCGTATGTCCCAGCGGTGTTCTGCACCTGGCCCGTGGGTTATTTGTGTGTGCGCCCTGACACACTCTCGACTCGCTTGGCCGTGCTGGTGAGAGCCCCATGCTGGTCCCGTCGGCCAACACTCCCCTTGGTTGCCACCATCAGATCTTAATTTGGAAAGCCAAGGGAAGTGCTGACGTTTCTGCAGGCCCACATGTGTGAGGCCGTGTGCAGGAGGACTGGGAAAGGTCGCCCCAAGGTGGACACACATTCCTTAATTACTTCCACTTTGTGGCATGTTTGAATGAGTGCTAAGTGGACACATAATGAAGGGATCTTCTCGCATCATAACACGTGTTGCCGGGGAACGAGCCAGAGCCTCCTCCCTGCCTTGCTTCTCACACAGGGGTCGATATATATAGAGAACAGGAGGGGCAGCGTCGAGTTTGGCCTCATGCCGGAGTTGTTTTGTTTTTGTCCTTCTTTCTTCTCCCTTGTCGAGCTGACTCCATCTTTAAGCCAGAATTAAGTTTTTCATGTTTTGTGGATTTGAGAGCAGGGATAGAGTCCCTCTTCTGAGAAGACTTGCAAACCTGGTGTGCCCTCCGCCGGGGCAGGAGAGAGGTCTGGCCGCTGCACTCTCTGGGACAGGAATTTGTTCTGGGCTCTTAGGCGGCTCCAGCACCATGGGGCAGGGCCCTGGTCTGGCTCTTCTGGAAGCTTCAGGCCAAATCCAAGCATCCCAGGGCTACCGATGACTTGGAACATCAAAGAACACGGGAAGTCAAAGCTCTCATGAACGTTCTGCATCACACACATATGGCCTCATTTTCCACGGGGAGAGATGCGGCTCAGAGAGAAACGGACTTGTCCACAACTTGCCTGGTTCGTTAGCAGGGGAGTTGAAGCCAGGACCTCTGCCTTCTGATGTCCCCAACACTAAAATGACCAAACGGTAACCATGACTACCGTTTATTGAACACCTACGGGGTGCAGGGCTCAGTGCTCGATGCTTATGAAGTCCTTCATGAGCATCTTATGCAGCCCTTGGCAGGTTATTCTGTGGGACGGATGAGGAAGCTGCAGCCCAGAGAAGCTACAGGAACTGACTTGTCCGGGGGGACACACAGCTGGGGGCTCTACCAGGACTCGACTCCAAGCTTGTCAAAACGTCCGGCCTTCCAGCCTTCCAGCCTTCCTCCCCTGCCTTCCCGCCGCTGCCAGCACTCACCGGGCCGTTGGCACACTGTCTCCCTTTACCTCTGCCAAATGGTGGGGAAGGAAACAGGGTCAGTGAGCCACAGTCCTGCTGACGTCTTCCTCAACGGGGACAAGCCCCGGGATGTCGCCGTCCTCTCTGTCATCCTAAATGTGTGTCATTTCATGCTGAGTTCACACCGCCGTGTTCCCTGCCCTCTGGGGACTTTGGAGCTGAGCTGAGCCTGATGTCCCAGCCATCCGTGGAGAGAGGACATGCAGACAATTGACTAGAAAACACAGACCGAGTTCAGGGGCAGATGGCATTAGCTCTCGTATCAGGGCTCAGGCTGCTCCGTGCTGCTGTGGGCCAGAGGAGGCTCGGGAGTTCGGGGGTCTCTGGAGGCCCGGTTTGGATAAATAGGGTGGCCGTCTGGGACCAAGTAGACTTCTAGGAGCTGGGAGGGGAGGTAATCATAGTACTGCGGTGGCTAACACTTGCTGTGGCTTCCTCTGAATCAGGCACTGCCAATAAGCACCCTCAATCCTTCTAACAACTGTGTGAGAGTTGGAACAACTCCCCAGCTTCCTATCATAGCTTTACCACCTGCTGGCTGTGCAGCCTTGGGTAAATGATTTAACCTCTCTGTGCCTCCATGATGATGATGCCAGACAGTACCTTCATGATGAGGACCAAATACACCAATATATAAAGTGCTTCAGGAGCACTGGGACATAGTAGCTGCTTAATATGTGTTATTGTTTGTTATCGAGGAGAATGCTGTTACTAACACGCCCACTTTACAGATGAGGAAATGAGGAGAGGCTATGCCACATGCCCAGGGCTGTCCAGCCAGGATTGGAACCCAGGCAGCTGGCCTTTAGTGGTCATGCTCTTAGCCATACATGCCAAGACCTTGCCGGAGGGAAACATGTCCCAAGTCCTGGGGTGCCCCCGGGAGGGGCAGTGGATGACCAGCAGGACAGAGCCTAGCTCTAGGAGGGGCCTCTGAAGGACGAGGCCAGAGAAGTGAGGTCGTCTGAGGTACCCTGCTGGAGGAGTTTGAAATAGAAACTAGAGGGATCTGGATTCTATTTCTCAGGAGGAGAAAGGGGGAGGGAGGAGGCCGAGTGACTTCTTGAGACAGCGTTTGGCTGGGAATGGGATTAATCTCCAAGAGTGAATTTGACCCAGTGGGAGCCATCTTAGTGGGATGTTAAAAATAGCGGAGGCTGGGCATCCTGGACCCCCCGCCCCCCAAAACACACTGCTCCCTCCTGAGATTGCTGCCGCTCTAGAAGGTATGCGAGTGGTGCTACATGACCTGAATACTCAAAACAATACAGAGGGCTCACAAGGCCTCGCTTTCCCGCTTCCTGCTCCGCCCAGGAAAACCAGGGCCAACTCCAGAGGAAATTCATACCCATCCACGAAATTTTTGTTAAGTACTTACAAGGTGCCGGGCGCTGCTCTAGACACTTGGAGGCCACTCACGGGTGGAACAGACAGAGACCTCTGGCCTTGGGGAGCCTGTGTAGCAGTCTGGAAGGGAGCAGGGTACAGCCTGCGCAGCTAGGTAGGTCCGCTTGGTAGCCCTGGAGAGGCCCCAAGTCTGGAATGATGTCTCCACCCCAAAGACTAGGGCAGGCTCTGGCTTCCTGACACCCCGTAAGAATATAAATAACAGCAGTCTGCGGACCACCCCCTGCACCCCCAAGTCTTCAATACTAGGAAAGACGAGTAGAAGCGGAAGGCGATGAACTTTCCTCCACGGTTCTCCTAGAGGATTGCCCCCGTACCCCGTACCTGTCTAACCTCGGCTCAGCTTCCTCCTGGCAGGTTTCTAGAGATTCACCTCTCCCGACTGAGAGGAGCTGCCTTAGTTCTTCCTGGGGAACTCTGGCCTCTTGTTTAGTTCTGCGTGTGCCTGTGGGCCACAGGAAGGTCCCGAGGATAAGGATCCGTACTGGGAGCGGGTAGGCCTGGTTACTAGCGATCTCTCCAGATCCGACTACCCCGTCCACCTTCAGAGCGTTATCCAGAGGGCTCTGGGGCTGCTAGAAATTTCAGCCATGGGAAGAGGAAGGAACCTGAACTATTTGCTAAACTATTGCCACTGTCCTTCCATGACCAATGGAAACTTCCATGACCAATCCAGAGAAACCCCACTTCGGTGGTGCCCTAAAGACTTGTCTTCACAGGTCTTTGTCCCATCCCTTGAGGTAAAAGCTGGCCAGGGTCTCCCTGGGGAGGCCCAGGCAGATGGAGAGCCTGTAGGCAGCTTCATCTCAAGAAGCACGGGCTCCAAGCAAGGCTTTAGTTCCTCCCTCTGGCACCACTAAAAGGGCAGAAACCGGAACACAGCATCCCCCCCTTCCCTGTACTCCCCCTATCCCCTTGATAAGAAGATTAGGGCTCCCCACTGAGAGACTTCCCCCCTCCCCACAATAAGGCCACCCAGCAGGCTTACACGGAAGGAACTCTGGGGAGAGGCAGTTGAAGACACTGAGCGACATAGACACAATAAGCAGGAAGATTAAGTGCTGAGAATTACCCCCAGTCATAATATTCCTCGTCCTGAGCCCTTTAAGAGGCGGAAGGAATCAAAACCCCACCTTCCTGTGTGTGGCTCCTGGGCTGTGGGAGCCCTGTGCTTCAGAGAGAGCTGAAGATCATTAAAGAGTCGGGGCAGAGGGAGGGTCAGCGGGTGTGGGGTCATCCAAGCCCTGGGTGGGAGGGGACAGCCCAGAGAAGTGGTTAGTCTTAGTCACCCCTTCTCAAGAAAATCATCCCACCTCCACAGGGGGCTGGAGAAGCAAACGAGTGTGTTCTATGGGGGGAATGATCGCGGTCCCATAGATAAGAGAACTTGCGAGCAGGAGGAGGGCTCGGCCCCATCACAAGTGGGGGGAGAGCAGCTCTCGTGTTCACACAAAGACTGGCACAGTTCAGGGGCATGAGCTTGACCCAGTAAGCTCACTGCATCCTTCCTGACTGAGAATCTGGGTTTCCACAGAGGCAGGGAGAAGCACAGAGGGGGTAAGCTCCTTGTGATGAAATCAGGCCAGGTGAAAGGCAGAGTTCTCCTCAGGCTTTGAAACTCCCACCCATCACACCCATGACTATTCTTAACATTTGGAGAGCAATTTTTATATACTAAGTAATTGCCAGTGATTATTCTATTAAAATTCAGTGAACTATAAATCCATGACATTCCCGTGTTAAGTTTAACGTCTCCAAAAACCTAACAAAAATTCTCATAAAGCACAGAGGTGCGCTCTGAGAATGGGCATAGCCACGCTATGGGAGCGTCTTTGTCTCCAGAGTAGTGAGAAGGTCCCCAGCTGGTTCTGGGTCAGATGCGTAAAGGTTTCTCCCTACTCTTGCAGTTGTTTTTAACTTTTTAGCTTCAGGGACCTCTTTCAGAACCTGGTTAGCCTTACGATGTGTCTCCCCAGACAAATAGACTCTTCACAACACAAAACTTGGTTTCCCGGACCTTCTCAAACCCGTTTGTGAACACAGACGCGGAAGTTCTCGTCTTCTGTAATAATATCGCAGTGTTGGCCAGACAGCCTCACGTTTGGACCTTCTGTTTTTTCTCATCAGGTTTCTGGGTTTCCTTGGCCCACAGTGAGGTCATGGGGTTTATTACAAATGGGTCGGTTCTGCTCTAAAGCAGAACGTCAAGTATTATCTTGGAGGTCCCGCTTAGTGTTGTGATTCAGTGACCTTAAAACTCATCAGCTCTGCGTGGACAGGTCAGATTCGATTCTAGGTCTGCCCGCATCACAGGGTACCTGCAGGCAGGCGGTTTTCGTGCCTCCAGCCAGCACGCACGCAGGCGACCCTTCTCTTCGTCCCCACCACAGGCCTGCGGTTGCCATGACAACGGATCTGGCTAGTCCTAGTCTAAGGGCAATGGACCTGGGTGTTGCAGAGCTCATCCAGAGCCCGGTATGCAAGGAACACCCCAACGGATACGTATGGGACCGTTGCCATGGCAACATCCAAGCCAAACACGTGTGGGAAACATCTCAGGCTTCCTATCCTGGTCTCTTTATTAGCCCAAGGAGCACAGGGATCTGATTTTAAGTGAGTGCAATTTCAGAGTCGTCTTTCCCTGCCGTAAGAACACGAGCAGAGGGAGTCGAGGTTCTCCACCCCGTACTTCCACCTAGTTTCGTACGTGACCAGTGAGAGCACATTTCACTAAAGGAGAAGGGAGGCATTCTCTTAAGGCCACATAGCAAGTCAAGAAGAGAACCGGGACCTCCAAGACTTGGGAAGAGGGAAGTCCTGAAGGGGTCCTGTACTTGTTGGTCCTGCCAAGTCCACTGGACGTGACCAGGAGCCCCGGACAAAGGGCATGAGGCTGAGCGATCAAGGGGCCGGTGGTGCTGTAGCTCACCGAGGGGGTAATCCCCACTCCCAGGGCCACTCCCAGCGCCCCACGGCCAGTTTTAACGGGACTGCACTCCTAGACCCCCATGCAGACCTCAGGTGCAGTAGGCATCCGGGTTACAGGGAGCAGGGGTGGGATTAGGCCTGGACGACAAGACAGGCAGGAAGCATCGGAGGGCAAGGTGGAGCCAGAGCCGCGAAGGCCTGGAGTGCTGCGCGGGGTCGGCACTGGCCTCTGTCCCAGCTGGCACCAGACTTGGGAGTCCTGTCCTGCACCTGCAGCTGGACACGCTGGGCTTCGGGCTCGGGTCCTGTGTCCCTGTATGATAAGAGGTGGCTTTTCTTGCCTTCCCAGGGTCCACTCTCTGCCCTTCCCATTTCACTGGCTGGTAGGCTCACCCTGCTTCATCCTTGGCCTGTTGGCCTAGAGGCTCAGGGGACCTGCATCCAGGTTGCTGTGAGCTCCGAGGAATGTGGGTTGTAGTGTGGAATGTCTCAGCATTTCTACCCTCCTAGAAGCTCTCCCTGAGACAGTTGGGCCAGAGGGTAGACTAAGGCACATGATCCCTGGCTGCACTCCCAGCCTTTGGTTTGCTGAGCCTGATTTTCCCCCAACAGGCAGGTAAGTAGCAAATCTCTTGTGAGCCTGCACTGCTGACCTTGAAGCCCGGAAGAAAAATCCCCAACGCCCAGGCTTGGGAGCCGCCTGGGACCAGAGAGGCTGAGCCGGGGCCTTGCAGAGTCCATATTTCTACCAATGCCCTGGCAAAGCAAAGTCATGACTTCACTGGGAGGAAGCAAATGGATCAATCTGGGAAGACTTCCTGGATGAGGCCCTTGGAGGTATGAGGAAGCTGGTGCGTCCACATTGGACCACTATGTCCATTGGCCCCTTTTCTTCTGCAGATGGCAGGAAAAGGTGGGGCTCAAATTCCATATTGCCAGGGAGCCTGGGCTCTGAGGACACCTTGCCCACTCTTGCCTCTGTCTCCCAGAGGAGTAGCAAAACTCTCCACACCTCCGAGTAGAGCAGAGATAGAGATGTTGGGGAGGAGAGGGTCTCAGTTGTGATATGTCCCCAGGTCATTCCCCTGAAAAACTGGAGCTTCCCTTGAAGGGGCAAAGAGAGGGTCTGCTGGCCTCCCTGTGGCCCAGGGCTGCAGAGAAGGAAGCAAAGATGTTGCTGGGACCTCATCCCAGAGCCTGGTTCCCGTTCCAGCACACCAGCTGCAGTGTCTCTCGCCACGGGGTACTGAGAGGTCACTGCTGTTTACAATCCCCCACACATCTGTTCTGAGTCACGCATTCATTCATTTACTTGGTCGTCATTCACCAGCTATTTCTGAGAGCCCACTATGTGCAAAGAGCCGTGATGGGTTTTGAGAAAAAGCTCATTATCAGTAGACCAACCGAAGAGGGATCCTTGGGAAACTCAAATGAGTGAATGGAAAATGTTGGCTCTGGATGTTCAGAGATTGTCCAAGTGGCTACAGTGAACCGTGTAGAGAGAGTCAGGGAAGGCGTCCTAGGGGAGGGCCATTTGGCCTTAGGAAGGGCCGAGGAGAACAGGAGACCCCAATCCTTTCTCTAAAGCCAGCTCCTCCTCAAGTCTTCCCTGTCTTGATTGATGGCCGGTCCAGTCTTAGAGTCGTCCAGGCCCAGATCCTTGGGATACGCTCCATTTCTATCAATCCTGCACACCCACACCTGGTCTACCAGCAAATTCTAATGGCTTCAAAATAGAACTAGAGTCTGACCACTTTGCACCACTACCAAAGTCACTACCCACTTCCAAGCCACCGTCCTCTCTCACCTTGGCTGTTGCGACTCTTCTGCCCATGAGCCTGGCACGGCAGCCAGGGTGACCCTTTCAGGAGGGAAGCTGGGTCCTGTCACTCCTCTGCTCCCAACCTGCCAGTGACTCTCGTCCTACTCAGAGTAAAAGGCCACGTCCTTGTCATGACCTAGAAGGCCTTCCACGCGCTGGCCTCCAGTTATATCTCGGATCTCATCACCCGTCACTGTCCCCTCCTTCCTTTCCAGCCACGCTTCCTTTCCAGCCATGCAGTTCTGCCAATGAGCCTTTCGTACTCTCCCACAGGGCGTTTGCTTGGGCTGTTCCCTCTGCCTGGAAATCTTCCCCCAAATAGCCATATAAATTGCTCCCTCTCTTCCTTCAGATTTTTACTCAGATGTCACCTTCTTACTAAAGCCTTCTTTGGCCACCATATTGAAAACTCAACCCCTACCGCTGGCTATTGAGTATTCCCCTTCTTGCACTGTTTACTCCTGAAGACTTTGTAGTAGCTAACATTTCTTTCTCATTTATTGTCTGTGTCTCCTGTTAGACTGGGAGTTCCACAAGGGCAAGAATTTGTGTCTGCCCTCCAGCACTCAGAGCTGGCACCTAGTGGGCACTCAACAGGAGGTGAGCAATGGGGAGCTGGTCATCTGGATGGAGACGGGACTGTGCTGAGCACCGGCCATTTCAGCAGCCTCCTGCCTGGCCTTGCGCACATATTGGGTGCCCAAGAAGTCCCTGCTGATGGGTGGAATGACATAGGGGAATGACAGGGCAGAGAAAAGGGCAGAAGGAGGTAGGGAGCAATGCTGGAGGGCTTTCCACAAAGGCACAGGTATTGGAATCTGCTGGGGAGGTGATGAAAGAATGTCATCATAGGGATCTGAGGCGGGCAGACTTAAAGAGGGGGCCCGTCACTCAGTTGGCCTGGCAGGGTGGGTGGGCTAGGCTTGCAGAGCTAGGGGACTAGGCACCTAGCTCTTGCTCTCCAGATCATGACCGTGACCTCAGATATCCAGAAAACTCTTCCCTCTTTCCTGCTCTGACTTGGCCCTTGACGGAGCCAAGTGTAGACTCACCTGCCCACTCCCCCCTCCCTCAGATGCCCTCTTCTCCCAAGGTCACCTTTCAAGGTCAACAGGGTGGAGGCAGCCCACCTCCCCTTTCTACCTTTTCCTGTCCTCCTCTCTCCTGCATCTAATGGGGGAGCCCGCAGACCCCCCACAGACAACCTGGGTTGCATCTGTTTCCCAGCCCATGGTGTGAGAATGTAAAATCACACAGCATGCCTTTCCTTGGCTGTATGCCTGTGTCTTCATTCCTCAGATTGCTTCAAGTTCTTGGTCAACACATGTGGTCAAATCACTCATCCCTCCCCATCACAGAAAGTGCCATTGCCTTTGGGGCTAGAGGAGTGGGATGATGAGTGGTTCTGGGGATTGGGGACTTTCATGATTCCAAGCCAGCCTCTTTCCCACCTCCTCTTTAGACACTGGGCAAGAGCCAGTTGCCCTCCACAGGGCACTGACATCACCAGGACCCACTCCCTGCCCAGCCAGGCCTCTCCCTCATCACATAGGATCTCTCTCATCGGACCATCCCCAGCCTATCTGTTCTGTGGCTTGGGGAAAGCGGAAATGGGAGAGTGGGAGGGGCTCGGGGCGGGTTTGGGGATGGTGTGACAGGGCAGGTCCCTCTCTTTTTAGGAATCACTCGAGGAAACATTCGCACATATTGGCTTTATCGGCTGATGCTGGAAGGGCTGTTGCCACGGCAGCAGAGGCCCCCACTGAAGTAGAGCATGGTGGGAAACTCAAGAGATGTGAAAGGAATCAGAAAAGAACCAGATAGAGGGAGAGGTCGCATTAGGGAGCGTCTGAAAGTTCCAGGATGCCAAGATGACTATTTAAAGAGGCCACCACATGGCCATGGTGCAGCCCTTTAGAGAGTGACAGCGGGAAGATGAGAAGTACCGGGTGGACATGGATGGAGAGAGGACTAGCACTCAAGGGGATTAGCACTGAATTAACTCATGAGATGAGCATGGAAGGTGTTTTCCATCTCATAAACTGACAGGTGGCCTCTCATGCAGGAGGGAGTGGGGAGTGGTTAGAGGGGGGATGGAGGGGGGGCTAATGCCTCTCTTCAGGACCATCCTCTCTCCTCGAAGGAGGCAGAATTTCAGGAGCTGTTTATTGAAGGAAAGGAAAGGAAAGGACTTGGGATTTGGGGCATGGGCTATCCCTGGAGAGGAGGGGCAGACGAGCAAAAAGGAATAAGGATGGGGAAGAGACCGGGCTTGCGTGCAGGGACCAGTGATGGCTGGAAGAAAGGAGGGTCAGCTTCTGGGGGCAGTGGGCATGCAGGGACAAGGAAGTTCAGGCAGACACAGCAACAAGTGGAATCGTGCCTCACAGCAATCCTGAAGATTACTTTGAAAGGGGCAAACCTACAAATCTACCGGGGACGAGAGGCCAAATAAACCTAGGGGAGACAGCGTCGGGTTTGCCTACAGAAGTACACACTGGGAGGGATGGACCACAGTGGACATGATGGCTTTCAGCCAGATGGCCACCAGTTAATTTCTCCTTGTCTGCGAAAGAGGAGATGACTTTATATACAGGGAAATAACATAAAGACAATAAGCAAGTGCTATCGTACCCTGATAAACCAGAGAACAAGGATCCCTAGATTCTCAAATCGCTATTTTTAGGAAAGGTGAGGTTCCCACGTGATTGAATTAGGTGTGTCTGGTGCAAATTAGAGAATGACCTCTGAGTAAGGAGGAGGACTTGAGAAGTGATTGTTTGCAGTTTCATTAAAGGTGGGCTGTGGGATGGGGAAGGAAGGCCGTGGTTACCCGGAGACTTGGCACTTGACAGTCCCTTCCTTGAGCTAGGATCTTGTGTTTGGGCATAAGCATGAGGACCTCATGCTTTTGGGTGCTCTCTGTGCCCGGGGAAAGTTCTGGCATTCTACCACCTAAGTCCCTTTAACTGGATCTCCATTGCTTGTCATTCCCTATCTGAGATCACAAGCCTTGCTTCCACCCCTGAGTTTCCTAAGTGCTAGATGCAGACTCTCAGGCCAGTCTGCTTGTGTCCTCTGGACCTTCTGGTAAATTTTTGCACCCAGCCCCTTTCCCCTGCTCCTTTGAGGCAAGAGGGCACGAGGCTGAACAACCTCTTGCTTCCTGCTCTCTGGTCTGAA
The DNA here is from genome assembly GCA_028534135.1 of Potos flavus. Classification (NCBI taxonomy): domain Eukaryota; kingdom Metazoa; phylum Chordata; class Mammalia; order Carnivora; family Procyonidae; genus Potos; species Potos flavus. The sequence continues at coordinate 34,490,471 of CM052893.1, forward strand.
CCCTTCTCTATTTCTACTGCTTAGTATTGCAGGAAGCCTTCAAGACCTCCTCCACCTGTTCTGCCTGCCAGCACAGTCTCTTGCTCCTGCACTCCCGCGTGTCCAGCACTTAGTACAGAAGGGCCGGGCTCTGGGGCTAAGGCAGTAAATGAGACGGCCAGGGTCCCTGCTCTACAGGGCTCCGTCTCCCTCATGTCATTCCTGGCATTAATGTACCCATACCTGTGTCTGTCTCTCCGTGATGAGTGTACTGACATTGCTTTTTGGAGTGACATTGCTTTGTAGTGACATTGTTGGTTTAGTGACATTGCTTTTTCATCATCAGGATGATTATTTTCCCAGATCTGTGTTGTCTATCTTATGTTCCCTATCAGACATCGAATTCCTTGAGGGCAGAAATCTCCATCTTTCTCTGTATCAACCAAAGCCCAGCCAAGGGCCCATGCTTCTTACCAAACACCCCTCTGCTTGAGAACTGTGTGTTCTTGGTACCGTGGTCAGCACATCCTCTCGGTGATGATTCCTGTCCTTGCAGAAGTTGTGGTATCTCAATCCAGCCCTGGGATTATGGAAGGCAGAGAGGCCTGGGGACACTACCAGGACCCAAGAGTCATAGAGGGGACAGACCCAGTGTATAGCACTTGGGCCTCCAAATCCATTTTACTAACACGGCTGCGGCGTCTGCTTCCTGCAAGATGCTGAGAGACATAGTCGTGTGCCCAGAAAGCTCCAGTGCTGGTGGAGGAGACAGACATGCACACATATATCTCTCACACCAGGCAGGCTGTGATGATTAGCACTGGGAAAGTGGGTGAACCATGAGACCCAGGCACAGGGTTCTTCAGATTCTAAGGGGACAGGCAGGAAGCTAGAGAGAGGGAGGTTGGGGATGGGGTGGGCAGATAATCTGATGGTTAGCACATTGTGGCAAAGAGTTCTTGGGGTGCCTGGCTGGCTCAGTTGGAAGAGCATGCAAATCTTGATCTCAGGGTCATCAGTTTGAGCCCCATGTTGGATGTAGAGATTACTAAAAAAATAGATAGACTTAAAAGAAAAAAAAGAGTTCTTAAGGGCTTTACAATCCCCAGTGTGTGGCTCCATCTGGGGCCCACCTCTTCTGGAGTGAGCTTTGCTTCTAGAGGCATCCTTTCTGCTTTCTCCTGTCCCTCATTTTCTTGCCTGAGAACCATTTGCTCAGGCAACTTGGCACTGATCTGGGAGGCCATGGGAGAATGGGCAGTGTCGCCCTCTACTGAGGGACAGCCGGAGGCCGACTGCTCCATCCCTCTTGGCCTCTACCCCTTCCACCCCCATCTTTCTTCCCTGAGTCCAAGTGGGAGGAGGGAGAAAGGCTAGGAAAATGTCTTTTAAAATTGCTCTGTAGTCCCACTTTAGATCAGGCCTGCAGGGGACCTGTGCTAAGCCTCCAACTGATTTCCTAGGTTTGACAAAGCGCTTTACCATGCCAAAGCCCTTTTACTCATTAAGCTGGTATTATAACCACTGTTAAGAGAAGAGAGCCAGCCAAAGGGGTGCAATGACTTTGACAAGGTCAATTAGAACGGGAATCCAATCTCCTGATCCCAACGTTTGGTCCTTTCCTCCATGCCCTGAGCCCCCTCCCCGGTCAGCCCTGCCACCCCTATCCCATCCCCTTTGCCCTACTCCGGGGAGTATCCCCTTCCTCTGGAGGGCAGCCGAGGGCCTCCGAGACTGAAGTAAGATGGTACTGGGAGTTTCTTGGAGGGAAACCGCCACGGTTTGGAGTGGGGGTGGGGAACCAGCAACCCGGATAGTACGGCTTCCCCAACCCCTCTCCCAGCATCTCTCCCGGTCCCATGAGCCCACCTACCCTCCGGCATCATGACCTGCCCTGTCTCAGCACCTTTTACCTGCACCCCACATCTGCTCGACAGATCCTTTTCACCGCCCCACACACTGGGCGCGGCAGAGGACCACGGTGCCCTCCAAGAACCGGTCCCCCCTCCGCATGGAAAGCGAGGAGGAAGAATGGTGGGATCCTTTATCTCCCCCACCCCCCCGACCCCCTACCCATCCGCCCCTGGATCTCTGCCGCAAATACCACCCCCTCCCGAGCCAGAAATAGACACACACTCGCTCTCCCCCACCTCCCTCCCTCGCGCACACTCCTCCCCTCCTCCTGTTTGCTCCTCCGCCTTCCCCTCCCCTCCTTCCTGCGCTCGGAGCTGCAGCCCGCAGCCTCTACTCTAGCTGGCGGGCGGAGTGCCGCGAGGGAGCTGCCGGGCAGTGCTCGGCCTGCGGGACAGACAGGCGGGCAGGCAGAGGGCCGGGACCCGGGCATCGAAGCACCTCTGCGCGCCCGCGGAGCCGCCGGGCTTCCATTCTTCCTTTGATTGATTTGTAAATTTTAATTTGTATTTTCCCCGCCCCGCCCCTTTTCCTCCGACCCCGCCCCATCGCCCCACGGTTTCCTCGCTCTTTCCTTTTTCCCTCTTCCTTCCTTGCGTTTCTTTTCCCTGCGCCCTCGCTCGCCTGTCTCCCTCCTCCTTCGCTCCCTCCCCCTTCCTCTCCCCATCTTCCTCGGTTTCTTCCGTCCTTTCCCCTTCCCCTCCCCCGCCTCCTCTTCCCTGCGCTCCCGCCCCCCCCCGCCCCCGCCCCCGCCGTGCCTGCAGACGCGCGGATCGTCCATGCGCTCCTCGCGGGCAGAATGCTGGGCAGCAGCGTCAAGAGCGTGCAGCCCGAGGTGGAGCTGAGCGGCGGCGGCGGCGGGGACGAGGGCGCGGACGAGCCTCGGGGCGCCGGTAGGAAGGCGGCAGCGGCGGACGGCAGAGGCATGCTGCCCAAGCGCGCCAAGGCGCCCGGCGGCGGTGGCGGCATGACCAAGGCCAGCGCGGCCGAGCTGAAGGTCTTCAAGTCTGGCAGCGTGGACGGCCGAGTCCCCGGCGGGCCTCCCGCCTCCAACCTGCGCAAGCAGAAGTCGCTCACCAACCTCTCATTCCTCACCGACTCGGAGAAAAAGCTGCAGCTCTATGAGCCCGAGTGGAGCGACGATATGGCTAAGGCGCCCAAGGGCTTGGGCAAGGCGGGGTCCAAAGGCCGCGAGGCTCCGCTTATGTCCAAGACGCTGTCCAAGTCGGAGCACTCGCTCTTCCAGGCAAAGGGCAGCCCGGCGGGCGGCGCCAAGACCCCCCTGGCTCCCCTCGCGCCCAGCCTGGGGAAGCCGAGCCGGATCCCGCGCGGCCCCTACGCCGAGGTCAAGCCGCTCAGCAAGGCTCCTGAAGCAGCCGTGAGCGACGATGGCAAGTCGGACGATGAGCTGCTCTCTAGCAAAGCCAAGGCGCAAAAGGGCTCCGGGCCCGTGCCCTCCGCCAAGGGCCAGGAGGAGCGCGCCTTCCTCAAGGTGGACCCCGAGCTCGTGGTGACCGTGCTGGGAGACCTGGAGCAGCTGCTCTTCAGCCAGATGCTGGGTAAGTCCTGCCTCCCCGCCCCACCCCTGGCTTTCTCCTAGCCAGCTGCTAGGGAAGGTGTGGGGAGAGCGCAGCCCCCTCTCTTTTCTCCTCCTCCCGGTAGGGCTCTCCAGATTTCGGTCAGGTTGTGAGGGGGCATCGAGCCCAGATGTGCAGGGCTGGCCTACCTCCAGGTGCGCATGGCTAAAGTGCGCCTCTTAAAGATGTCACCAGGCTGGAGCCCAGGCTCTGCTCTGGCCTGCCTGAGGTGAGGCTGGACAATGGCGTGGGGGGGAGGTCACAGATGTTCAGAAATAGAGCCCACTAGCTTCCTGGAATTTTAAAGCCCAGAATCCTAATACGGCAAAGTCAGGGGCTGATGGAGACCTCAGTTGTGTTGTGATCTGTGCTTGGCGAGAGAGCATCCAGCATTGCTAGGGGAGAGTCCAGTGAGAGCCCGGATCTAAAGGACAGATGTGGGGAGAAAGCAGATGTGAGGGCTGTTTGGCCCCGGAGCAGAACCGAGGCTCCACTTCCTCTGCGGATCCCCGGTGGGAGCGCGAGTCGGATTTCCCGGGTGTGGGGGTTCTGGCAAGGAGACACGTCTGAGGCCAGGAGGCGGGCGGGTAGCCAGCTGTGCGCATCTGGATGTTCGTCCTGTACCTCGGCCCAGGCTCTGGCCCAAATCCCTACCCCCCAGGTTTTTTACAGAGTGTGGAAAGGTCTAGGCTCTCTCGCGGAGACTCCTGGTTGACTGGGAAGCCTTTGCCCTGTGGCTAATGGAAGCCGAGCGAGCGGGAAGGGAGGAACAAAGCTTGCTCGGGCGGAGGAAGCGCAGAGAGCTGCTCCATTGTTCTCCCAGCCTGAAGAGTCTATGCAAAAAACCCGGAGCAGGCCCCGGAACTGCGCTCGCTTTCCCCCCCGGAGAGCCCTCGTCCTGAGAGGGATAGGTCCGGGATGTGCAGGACGCGGGGCTGCCGCGCCTCGGGAGCCGGCACGGGTCGCGCCGGGGCCACGGGAGGACGGCGGCAAGGCCTGGAGCCCGAGAGAGCCTCCTAGGCTCGGCGGACTTGTTGCGGTGGCTGGGATGTGGGTCCTCCGGCGCCGAGGGACCCGAGCTGCCCGGGTACCAGGCAGGCTGCCTGCCCCGCTGGGGGTTGGGAAGGGGCGTGTCCGTGCGCGTGTGAAGGGGCGGGGCCGACGCGGGCTGTGGTCCGAGGACCCGCTGGAAGAGCTGCGGCGGATGGAGAGTGGGGGTGTTGGACTGGCAGCCCTGGAGAACGCAGAGCTGGAGAAGACTGGTTGGACCTGCTGCTGTCATCCCCGGACCCCCAGACCCCGGTGTGGCCAGCATGAGGAACCGCTGACCAGGGCCAAGAGCCTCCTGGAGCTTTGGATTGAGAGCCTCTCCTGGCAGGCCACATTTGGGCTTTGCAGGGGCAGTCAGGAGACCCGACAAGGGCAAAGAGGGGAAGAGCAGCCTTTTCCCTAGGAGAGCCCCTCCTGAAGGCCCCGGCCTTGGCAGGGACAAGCTGGGATTGGGGGTTCGGGGGTGCAGAAGCTGACAGGGCGGCCTCCCGCTGCAAAGGGAGAGTGCCACCCCTGTGCCAGCAGTGGCCTTCAAGGAGCTTACAGTCTAATGGGGTGAGACAGACAATGAAGAAATAAAATCATTCCAGATATCAGGAGGGCCATGGAGAAAATGGAAGGGGACCCTGCGATAGAAGAGAACTGGAAAGGAGAGGTCTTGAAGCTTAAGGAGGTGATAATTGAATTGTGTCCGAGGCAAGAGGAGGCACAGGGCAGGGCCGGGCAGGCTGGCTGGGAGAGGAACATTCCCCAGGCACTTAGAAGCGGATATGGATGGGGTGCGGATGGTACTAGAGGAGAGGAATTGAGTGTTTGTGTCCTGGGGAGGGGAAGGCAGTGTCAGGGACTCAGAAAAGTAGAGGGCACGGCTCCCTTTTCAAGGTCAGGGCTTCACTTGTTTGGGATGTCTTAGCTGATCTGGGCTGTCCCAGACTGGCAAGACCCAGCACCGCCCCAGGACCTGGCTGCCTCCTTAGTTGTTCTTCAAGAGACAGTAACCTCGGAAACCTTGACAGATAGTCTTAGAGCTGGCTGGGAGTGGGGGCGGAGGGCAGGAGATGGGGGGGGAAGCTGAGCTGGGGTCCCTTACTCCTGGTCAGCGGTTGTCATTCCCAAAGCACACTGGTGGCGGCGCCTCTCAGGAACCTTGGAGATAAGGAGAAAACACCCCCCTATCCCACTTCTCAGTTGGGGAAATGCAGGGTCAAAAGCACCAAGGGCTTTATTAGAGCCATCTCTGAGTTAGTGATGGAGGGCAGGTTCTGCTTGTGTTCCTAAGTCGCTGACTCCATCTGGGAGGCCTAGGTGAGAGAGGGGAGTCAGCAGGTCAAGAGGGGCCTGACCAAGGCAAGTGTCTGGACACGGGCTGCCGACCTGCCCTGCTGACCCTGCAGAAGGGCTGAGGGGCTAAGATCTCTGCTGGGGGGAGAGGGTGAAAAGTCTGGCAGACATGCTGGGCTATTTGGGGCTGCGAGGACCAAGGTGGGGGTGGGGCATGTGGGCAGGTTCTGGGGGGACAGTGCTTGGCATCACAGGGTGGTGGGGAAGGAAGGGGGGTGGGAGCTGGTGCCCTCAGATGAAATCTCTCTTTTGTGTGAAGGTGAGAGTTGGGGTAGAAGGTAGGCTGACCCGTCAGAGGGCCAGGGGGCAATAGAGTTGCTCTGTCTCTCAAACCCATGAAGGTGTTCCCGGTTGTCAGGACCGGCCTTCTCTGGAGAGCAGGGTGGCCTCTGAGAAGAATGGCGGCCTCGATGCCTCAGGATGGTGGCTAAAAACACAGAATATTTGTTCCCTACCTGGGAGGCTGAGGGTCAAAGTTTACACACTCCTTGGTACCATCCCAGACCCAAGAAGCTGCCAAGACCCAATTTCTGGGGGGAAAGGGGGTGAGGCAGCCCCAAATAAGAGCTTCTCTGGAATTAAAGAGAAGAGCTGAAATTCGATCACTCCCTTCCCAGAAATCAGCTGGGACCCAGATGGTCTAGGCAGGCTCCGTGCCCCTTCCCTTGCTTTGAAAGCTGCCAAATAACTAGGGTCCCACCGGGGAACCCTGGAAACTTAGAAGGCTGAGGGGAGAGTGCCCAGGGGAAAATGGGCCAATTCCAGGAATCCGATGTCTTTGGACCCTGGCCGATGGGCCACATCAGGCAGTTTGGCTCCGAGAGGAAATGTCACCAGACCTGGGCCTGGGGCAGGGTGGGAGGCTGCGGTCCTGACTTCTCTGTGTGGAAGTTCTAAGCTCTGAGATCTCCTCTGGAACCCAGTTTCCCCATTTGTGAATGGAAGAGACCCTCTCGTGGCTCTTCCCTACCTATAGTGATGGGAAGGGTGCTGCAGATGAAGGCGGTCGGGCCTTGAAAATGTCCCAGCCCATTTCAATACATAATACCAACCCAAACCACACTCTTCCTGCCTCCTCAGCCCTGGGCCTAAGGCTCTCAAAGGAAAATCAGTTTGTTGACTCCGCACACATTGTTTTCCTTTCTTCAACCCTCTAGGCAAAGGGACAGAGTGGAGCAGCTAAGGCAGCCCAAGGTCAGGGTGTAAAGGAACCCAGGTGGCTGGAATTCCTGGTCCCGCTTCTTCAGGAAGGTGTCTGGACCGATGGGCGGGGTTGCCATGACAACAGTTAGGCTCTCGGAGGCTCAGGGCAAACAGAACCGGGGAAGGAAGTCTGCCCAGAAGTCATCCATTTCTAAGCCAATTGGTTGATGTTGGTTTTAGGGGGGTGGTGAGGGTGGGATTTACTCTAGAGATTGTGTTCTGGGGTGGTTTGGAGAGGGGAAGAGAAGAAATTACTTCCTTTTTCTTTAATGCACTGGGGGGTCTGGGTGGGTAGAGGAGTTATGGTGAGTTCTCCCCAAAAAGCTGCTGTCCAGAGGAGACAGGTGATACGTGCAGGCTCACCTAGCACCCTCAGCTCAGAGGCTGCATGCCCAGAGCCACTCCCGAGGCCTTCCCAGGGGTTCCCCGGAGGCCTAGCAGGAGCAGGAGGACAAAGCTTGCCTCTAGCCTTCCCCTGGGCCCAGCAGTTGGTTGGAGGATGCTTGCAGGTCACAGGCGGAAGGAAGGGCTGTGGCAAGGTGTGGGAGTCTGAAGGTGAGCATGCATGTGGAGAAACTGGCCTAGAACCTTCCATCTGCAAGGCCTCCTGCCTTCCTCAAGGTTCGCACTGAGGAGAACATTTCTTTTCTCAAGTGCTCAGAGCTTTTTCTTCTCTGTCCAGGCTTAGAGCTCTCCAGGGGCCGCATCCAGGTCCTGGTCCTATCGTTTGAGCATTGCCTTGTTCAGATTGCTGTAGCAAAGCTGCTCTCTTCACATGGCAGCCACAGCTCTGCTTCTGAGAGTAACGGACGGAGGCATGAGTAGGGCTTGGGGGCAGTTTCTGTGCTCTGGGGAGAAGCAGGTGGAGCCGAAGCGCCTGGAGCCTCTCTGCTTCCCTGAAGCCTCCGCCCGCCCAGGGAGATCCCCTTTCTCTTCAGTGGTGGCGCCAACCCCAGGCCATAGGCCCCTTCTAGATGTGGATTGAATGCGTAACAGTCACCTGAAATCCTGGGGGGTTTCCCCATATTGCCCTCTTATTCTACACCCCCCACCCCACCAGACACACATGCATCTGCTCCTGTGACTACAGCTGCCCCTCCCCCCCATGACCTGTCCCCAAACCAAGGCTGCCAACTCCAGATATTTTCTCCTGCTAACTTCCAGTCTTTCCCCTCTCTGGAACTGTCCCTCCACACACACCCCCCCACTCCTCACAGCCTCTGAGCCCAAGTGCTGAAGGCGCAGGTTGCTCCTTGGGGCTCAAGGGAGAGCCAGTCCTGCGTTGAGCAGGGGGAGCAGAGCCTCCAGGACCCCTAACTGCCGCCGAGCACCGTGCTGCTGATCCGTCTCTGCAGCTCGCTGCAGTGTCTCCTTGCATGGCCAGGGAGAGAAAAGCCCCCTCCTCCCCCACCCTTCCCTGGGATCTCACAGAACCACAGAACAGAAATGTCTAGTTGAGCCACCCACACCTAAAGCTGAAATTAATCCCTCTATAGCATCAGAGGCAGGTGGGTGTTCTGTTTACACACTCCTAGTGACAGAGGGCTCACTACCTTATTTTCCTGGAAAGTGCTCATTGTTGGAGAGCCTGTTGAGCTAAGAGTCTTCTTTCTGAGAATTTTCATCCATGGGTCCAAACCTGCATTTGGATCCTTACAGGTTAAGCTAGCCTGCTTTTCGGAGGTCCCCTCTTATATTTGAGGTCAGACACCTAGCCATAGTCTTTTTTTTTTTTTTAAGATTTTATTTATTTATTTGAGAGAGAAAGAACGAGTGGTGGGAAGAGGCAGAGGGAGAGACAGAGAGAGAGAGATGCAGACTCCCCAAAGAGCAGGAAGCCCGATGCTGGGCTTGATCCCAGGACCCAGAGATCATGATCCAAGCCAAAGGCAGATGCTTAACCGACTGATCCCTCCCGGCGCCCCACCTAGCCATATCCCACTGCATCTTTTCTCCCTTTGTTACCTGCTTTAATTTTCCTTCCATTTGTCTTTCCTTTTGGAATAAGACTTGATAGGAAAAGGAGCCGTCCCCCTTCACCCTGATTGCTGGGCCTAGTGGAGTCTTGCTCCCCACCTGGACCGCATCCCCCCCTCCGCCCCGCCCCTGGCCTGCTCTTAATGTCTGCATCTCAGCACCTGGCGGAGTGTTCTCTGGGTCCAGCCTGGCCTCCTCCGCACAGCCTCCTCTCGCTGCCTGGAAACCCTGCGCTAGCCAGCCAGCAGAGGGGAAGCGGCCGCCGCCTGGTTCTGATTTGTGCTGGCTGACCTCCTCCCACACCTTGTTTGGATTACCCAGATGTGTTTGAAGTCCCTGGAGCCTGCAGCCTTCCCTCTCGTGCACAGGAAGGGCCAGGGGGCCAGGCGCAGCTCACTGGCCCTGCGTGGGCACGCTCTGTCCATGGAAGCCCTTGGAACGCTGGGTCAGCCCTCAAAGCGGACGCCACCTCCCACACCTTCCCTCACGTTGCTTCTGGGGTCCGGGCCTCCTGAGACAACACCAGAGCCCCCCGGGTTCCGTTCTGCCTCGTTCGGTGCACGCAGGTCTCTGCTGCCCTCTGACCGGCAGAGATCAAGGTGCAGACTGGGAAGGCGCCCCGGAGCTGTTTCTGTGTCCCGGCTGGAGGCCAAGGGAGGAGTAGCCTTGTGCCAAGGGTGTGTCCAGCATGGTCACTGCCGTGGGTGAAGTGTGGGCACAGCACGTGTGGCTGGAAGAAGAGGGGTGGGTCAGGGCTTCTCATCTTTTATCAGGACCTATGTCTCTGGCAGGAGGAGAGGCAAATTGCAGGGGTGGGAAGCGAAGTGGAGGAGAATGGGGACCTAGCCGGAGCCCCCAGACTCCTTGGGCGTGTTGCAGTGCTGCGGGCGGGGGGTGGCTGGGAGAGCATGGAGCCCAGCCTAGCCTCAGGCTGCAGGTTCATCCCCGAAAGCTTTGGCTCCAGCAGGTCCCAGGCTCTGGCTGCCAGCGCCGTTGTTCTTGTGTCTGACACAGAGTTCTCCAAGCCAGCTCTAGCCAGACCTCAGCAAGGCGGCCAGGGCTCCACAGGGGCGGGCCTGGGCCTGGGCCGTGGTCGAGTCTATTTTAGACATCTCAATGACACACTTCAGGGCCACTGGAGTGGGCGCGTTCTCCGCAGCCCTCTAATTTCTGGGCCGGAGCTCTCGCTCTGGACTTGGGGTGCTCGTGCTTGTGCCCTGGGGATGTGGAAACCAAAAGCAAGCACAGCCCAGCAGACCCGAGGGGTGCTGTCTGTGCTCCCCATGTTGGTCCCCAGGGAATCCAGAGTCGTCTCGCAAGTATCCAGTTGGGGTGTCGTCGTTGGGTGTGATCTGATCTGGGAGGTGGAGTAATGTCCTAAGTCCCAGGTCTTTTGGTGGAGAGCTGGCTGTAAACGGGGATGTTGGGCTGGGAAGGAGGGTAGTGAGTGTTGAAAGAGCAAGGCTTGGGTGAGTGTGCGGAGTGTGCATTAACCCTAAGAACATAGGTGAGGTTGGGAGGCGGGGTGTGAACGCTGGACGCACAGGGGTGAGTGGGGGTCACATGGAACCCTCACTGGCCCCCGGCATGGGTGCACAGACTAAAGGTACATTTGCGTGCCTGCGTTGTGTGTATGCGGGAATTGGACAGGTTCGATAGAGTCTGAAATATGACCAGGGTGGAACGATTTCCCTCAAAGAGACTGCCAGGCAGAGGCTGCAGGGTTCTGTCTCCCCGGCTTCTCTCCCAGAAAAGCACTGCGAGTGCTGGGTACCCCTCGGACTCTGAAGACACAGGCTCCCTTTGCCCTTGGTGACTCGCTAAACAGGCCCTTCCCTTTTGTGGAAGCTTGCAGCCACCCAGGAGACCTTGGCTTTTCTCTGCAGGCTCCAGAAGCTGCCACGGGGCCTAGGACTCCCACCATCCCAGGCTGAGGAGCTGCCTCCTGGGAGTTCTGGGACCTGATTCTGCCCGGGGAGCAAAGAGACCCAGCGAGTACAGTGATCTAACGATAATAACGAACACATATCCTTCACTTGGTATGTAAGAGGCATTGTTCTCGTTCCTGATGTGTAGTAAGTCAGTGTTCACAATCATCCTGCGATCCTGGTACTTACAAATGGGGAAACTGAGGCACTGAACTATAGGGAATCTGCCCAAAGCTAGTGGAGCAAGTGAGCAGCAGAGCCAGGATTTGAACTTAACCCCTATGACATTGCTGCTTCCGGGAGCCTCGAGACCCCCACCCCCAGCCCCCCGGCAACTGAATTTGATTCCACTTAGTTCAGAATTAACCTCTCAAGCGTTCCCTGTGGGCAAAGCTCTGCACCCCTGAGATTGAGGCTCTGGACGCTGCCTGCTAGCTTCTGACAGGCTAGATGAGGAGGCGAGAAGAACCGTGCCAGGCAGTTGTGGCAGGTGCTGTGAAAAAGTTCGGAAAGGCTAAGGGGAGCAAGAGTCAGTGCGTGGGGCGAGGGTGCGCTTGGGGGCGGCGGGCGAGCACGGGAAGCTCTGGAGAAGTGATGGGGTTTCAGAGGTTGGGATCCCAGCAGCAGAGATGGGAGGGACCAGAAAATAGAAGGAGGAGGTGAATGAGGGGCTTGATCATGGGGTCCTGTCTGCTGGAGGAGAGGTGGCAGAGGAAGTGAGAGAGGGAATGAGCCTGGGCAGGCAGGAGCAGGGGCATGACGGACCCGAGTGGAGGGCACTGGGGCTCGACGGTAAGCTCTGGGCAGTATTTGAACAGAGGGGAGCAATCATGGTTTGTCCCAAAGGATCCCCAAAGGAATCCAGTACCCATTGGTGCTTTGGCGAGGTTGCTGACTGATGAGATCAGCCATCCCGGGGGCCTCTCCAGTTCTGAATCTGTTTGAGTAAAGATTGCCCTTGCTCCCCCTGCAGAGAGAGAGGATGTCTCGGAGCCCAGAGCTGGTCCCTTTGATTAGCAGCAGCTCTGATGAGGCCCGAGGTTCAGCTCTCTGCCCTGCCCAGGGATTGGTACTGCACCCCCCAGCCCTGGGGAGTGCTCACAGCAAGTCCTGAACCAGACTCTACACAGTAGGACCAATGCACAGCCCACCCTGAGAGTGGGCATAAGTAGTGTGGGGCCACATTTCAGCTCCTAGCTCACTCGTTCCATCCAGGATGCCTTCCTGAAGGAGTTGGAAGTTGGGGAGCTATTTAAAGGAATCAGAAATGCTTGGCACAAGGGGAGATGCTTTCCCGTCATCCCGCCTTGCTTGGATGGAGTGGGAGGACTGGATTAGGACTAGCTGGCTTAGGAGCCCTTGGAGCAGATGGTTCTTCCAGGAGCAAAGGGAACAGCCCCCCACCCCAGGGTAGAAGGGCCCCCAGGGAGTGAGGGTGCCCCGGTGAAGGGTTAGGAACCTTATCCTACACTCAAATCGTCACCTTCCTCTGTTCTTCACGATGCTACTAGACTGTTCCAATCGCCATGTGCAGGACGTTGCCATGGGGTTCTAGTGTTGGAGGAGCTAGGGTGGTTTGTCATAGAGGACTTGGCTTTGTCCTGAAATGTGGGCATCACCCAGAGGTGTGGCCCTAGAATTTGGGGGTTGCCTGAGTGTGTATGTACATCCTGTCCTCATGGATGTCCTACATTGATGGTGACATGGTGTCCAGGGGTTGTCGCCGTGCTCACCGCTTGGCCTCCCTGTCATCCTGCCCCTGGTGCAGCACCTGGGGAGGGGTTACAGCAGAGAAGGCAGCAGTGGCCACCTGGGGCAGGGAGACAGGCCAGTGCTGCCGTGAAGGACAGCAGCTGCCATGAGGGGCGGCTTTCTTGGGCGCAGGGGCAAGGCTCAATCCCTGAGCTGCCTGACACCCTGCCCACCCAGTGGGGTTTGCTCACAGCAGGCAGGGTGGAGAGGCTGCCCCTGTTCTTGCTGCCACCCCAAAGCCCAGGAGTGCTGGGGCAAGGCTGCCCTGCTGGGCATCCTCGGCTAAGCTCGTGGCTCTGGGACCCCCAAGGGCCTGGCTGCAGGGTTTGGGCTTCCTAGAAGGAAGTTCTCGGTGCCCGAGACTTTAATCGAGGCTTTGGACTCTGCAGGTAGGTCAGAAACCTTCATCCCGAGGATCCGTGGCAGACTGTGGAACACTCACAGACAGGAGTCATTGGAGATTAGCAAAGTCGTGACTAGCATCTATTGAGCACTCACTGTTTGCCAGCTCTGCTGAGCGCTTTGCTTGTATAAACCCATTTCATCCTCACAATGAGTTATTAATCAAGGGTCACATGCAAAATATTTCACAACTCTCGCAGGCTACAGAACTGGAGGAATCCCGGGGGCCCTCCGCCACGCCAGATGTTAACTCTGTGGATGCCGAATGTGGGAGTCCCAGAGGAAGGGCCCACGTAGCCACGGTGGCAGGAGGAGCACGTGAGGGCCCAAGGAAGCACTTACTTTGCCTACTGGTATGGGAGTGTTTTGTGTTTTGTACCAGCCAGTGTCGTATGCCCCTCCTGGTGCATTTCTGTAGACTGACCACCCCGACTCTTGCACAAGACTAAAGTATGCAGAAACTCAGAGGAGCCAAGAGAGGCCACACGGCTTGTCCAAGGTCACTTGGCAAGGTCATGGTAAAGCTAAGAGTCCAAGGAGGCTTGATTCAGACTCATCCATTTCACCATAGACTCCACTGCCTCTTGCACAGGAAGTAGCATCTTTTTGCTTTCCATGCCCTCCAGACATTCTAGAACCTTTAGGCCGAACCCGTCTTGCAGTGGTCCTGAGAGCCCAGGTCTATAAGAATGCGTTCTTTCCAGCTTCAGCAAACATTCCTCAGGTGCCACCTGTTTGCCAGCCCCGGCTGCCCAAGGCTCTCGCTGTCTAGTCCAGGAAGCAGACTGCAGGCAGGCAATTGTAATACAGTGTGTGGCCAGGGCTGTGGCCAGGAGCCGCAGGGAGAGGGCTTCCCGACAGGACATGAAGGAGCAGGGCTGAGGTGGCCATGCTACGGATGACTAGAATGATCAGGAAGAATCGGGGCCTCAGAATGTCAGCCCAGGATAAGCTCTTCCTCTGGTCCCTCCCACTGTGAATCCTGGATCTGTCACTCTTTTTTTAAAGATTTTTTTTTTAAAGATTTATTTATTTGAAAGAGAGACAGTGCGAGCATCAGCAGGGGGAGGGACAGAGGGAGAGGGAGAAGCAGACTCCCCGCTGAGCAGGGAGCCCAACATGGGGGCTCAACCCCAGGGCCCTGGGATTATGACCCCAGCCGAAGCATAATGATGCTTATTAACCGACTGAGCCACCCAGGTGCCCCGGGATCAGTCACTCTTAACTGTGGATCTTGAATAAGCCCCTCAAGGCCTCACCTTCAGGCTCCGGTTGTAACACAGGGCTCAGACTCCGCGGCTCCCAGATCTGGGAGGGTGCCTGGAGGGCTGCACGGATGAGAAAGGGCTGCTCTGTGGCTGCTCTTGGCAGATTCAGCCCTGTCTGCATCTCAGGGCATGGCTGCTCCTTCCCTCTCTTGTTCCCCCTGGCCCCTAGCCCTTGATTTCTAGATTTGATTTTCCAGAGTGCTGCCTCTTGGGGGTGGGGAGTTAGTTACATGGGAGACCTAAGGACTCTATCATTTATTTGTGTTATAGTATCTATCTAATATCTATTATTTATTGTGTATCTATAATATCAATCATATCTATCTATCTAGTAATAATATCATTTATTACGTGTTATGTATCAGGCACTGGTCTAAGCACTTTATGTATATTAATTCATTGAGTTACCTAGAACAACCTGGGGAGTTAGGTGCTATTTTTAGTCCCATTTTACTGATGAGGAAACTGAGAGGTTAAATAATTTCCCCAGGATCACAGGAAGTGGGGGAGCCTGGGTGTGACACCCCCCCACCCCCGGCGGTGTAGCTCATGCATCTGCCTTCTTAAGCACCGTCCTCCCGGGCCTCTCACCAGTGGAGAACACCGGCCTGGCAGAGCCCGCAGGCATGGCGAACCCCCCTGGGCAGCTGCCTAGGTCCTTTATTCCAGAGTGCTCTCCATTCTGCTGTCTCCTCTGGGAGAGTGGTGGCACGGGGAGCTGGGAGCCAAGCACATTCCCTGGACCGTCTTGGGGCCTCGCTCCCAGGCCGGGGACAGTAGGTGGAGTCTGTGGTTGATACGCTTTGTCTGCCTTCACCACCTTCTGTGTTCATTTCTCCACCCTGTGTACCTGTCCTGACAGTCCGGAATGACCAGCACGTCATGTGACGGGACAGATACACATCATGACTCTGGTGGCCTGGCCTGGAGCCCTGTGTATCTCTGGGACCTTGCCTGCCTGGGAGGGGTCAGGTGAACTCTGATGCCTGCTAGCTTAGCACCCTTTGAGCCTGTTCCTTGGCTGTAGAATGGGGCTTGTGACCCGCTACGTGGGGGTGACTGTGAAGTAGGGAGCGCCTGGCACGCCACAGATGATCAGTAGGGTTGGCACTCTTGCCCCTTCCCCTGCAGGCTTACAGGCTTACAGATCCCCTGGCCTTCCGCGTCCTAATCACTCTGGCTCTGCAGACTCCAGTGTCACCCAGGGCTTCCAGTGGCTTCTTTCACAGATTGGCTCGTTATTGACCCCGTTTCAGTTCAGCTCTGATATTTTCGTTCAGACTCTCGGTTGTACCTGTGGAAGCCCCCTGGAGGTGGCTTAAGCTAAAGGGGAGTTGATTATAGGACACGGACACAGAGCTGGCTTGCAGGGATCAACCAGGTTCCCGGGTAAAGGAAACTGCCTTTACTGAGCACCTTTCCCCCGCTCGGCGTTCTTGCTCTCTCCACTCTGCTCCGCTTCACACATCTGATTCAGCTCCTGTTGTACCGGGGTCCGGCATTTCTGCCCCCCGCCCACATGGCGGCACGTGGATGCCCACGATGGCGTGCCTGCCCCGTCCAAGACGTCAGCCCGTCTCCCCTCAGGGGCATGGGGGCGGGCTCTGACTGACCCATCCCAAGGGGAGAGGAGAAGCACATTGGCTTTGTCCAGAGTTTCTAAGGTAATACATCAGCCTAGTGGTGGTTTGGACTTTGATGAAAAGAAAATAGAAACACCATGAAATAAGTGGTTGAACTGGAAGCAGATGTGAAGAAGGTAGTCAAAGGTTGTTCAAGTTCATTACCCACCCCTAGTCCTTAACTCAGGGCCTGGATACCATCTAGAGTAGGGTGAAACTGACAATGTCCTCATGTCTGGGTAGGGAAGGGGACTCAGATCTGACCCATAGCTTTACCCTGGGTGTGTATGTCCCCTCTCCACCCCAGGTCCGTAGAAACTGTCCTGCCCTGGCCCCGGTCCCTGCATTGGCTGATGACCCCACTGGTGGTCCTTGAAAGGTCCTTCCAGGGCTGAGGCATGAAATCCACCCCAGTGGCCAGTTAACACACAGCTGGAAGGACATCTGGGGGTGGGGGATGAAGCCAAGACATCCCGGCTCCTTCCCTTATCTCGGGGGAGAACAGGTGGGTGGGTTTGATGCTGGCCCATTACTTCCACAAGCATGAGGTTGGGGCCAGGGTGCTGGGGTGAGGGGAGGCTCCCTGGCTTTGCCTTAGGGGTGGGATGTCCGAAGGGGGAGTGGGAAGGGATTTGCCACAGAGGCACCAACCCTGCCTCTGAGTCAGAGGGGTGCATTCTGGCCCCGGCAGGGGCTGGATTTCTGCCATTTTCCCACAGGCTGCATAGGATTGGGTTTCCTACTGAAACTGTATCTCTGAATCACAATCATGAAGTTCCCAGCTTCTCAACTCAAGCTGTTTGCAGCAGTTCTGTATACCCTAAGCCTTCACCCTTACTCTCTTGGGGTCCTGGGAGGAAGGACACAGAATATAGTGCCCAAATGCACAGAGTATGAGTCAGTTCTGAGTTCAGATCCTGCCTTTGTATTAACCAGCCTTGAGACCCTGGACCGATTTAGCCTCTCTGAGGGGCAGTTTCTTCACTAGTTAAATATGTCACATAATAGCTACCTCATAAGATTGCCACCGAGAGCCAATGAGCTAACGTCCGTAATGTGCTGAGCACGATGCCTGGCACTTGCAGACAGTAAATGATGGCTTTGTCGCAGTATTTCACTGTTGCCTACCCTCCCCCACTATGGGGGGTTGTAGAGGAAGGAGACATGGCCCCTGTCCTCTGGGGGCCCCTAGTCTGGTAGGGGAGACAAAGGCTTTGCCCTCAGGAGCCCCTGTCCTGCTGGGTGAGACTCAGTCCTGTGCTCAAGGACCCACCAGTCGGGTGGGGGAAGCATGGGCATTGCCCTCGGGGAGCTTCCCTTCTGGTGGGGGAGAGCAGCTCTTGTGCCCTGGACCCCCAGGTGGTTTGTCCTTGGATCCCTGTGTTTCCCTGGGTCCTTCCTCCCAAGCCTTAGCATGCCCTCCACTGCCCCCTTTGCCACTAGCCTGCCTCCAGCCTCACCTCCTCCCTTCCCCCTGCAGCCAGGCCCACATCTCCAGGGTGCCCCCTTCTCTCCTTTTGGGGTCCTGGGGCCCCGTGTCTGTCGTGCTGTCTCATCACCAAGGAGATGACTCATCTGTAGGTTTTTTCTGTGTGTGCTGAGCAAGTTCTCAAGAAGCCTCTCCCCCAGGGTGCTCGTTTCTCTCCAAACGGCGCCCGAACTGCAGACACAAAACTTAGACATGACAGTTTGCATGCCGTCTGCCTTAAATTTGCATTTGATTAAAAGACGCCAGCATCCTCCCACCCACAGTCCTTCCTTCCCGACCTTCCCCTCTCCGAAGTGCACCCCCCATTCTCCCGACCCTTTCCTTTTGCTGTGCTCAGGGCGTCCTCCAGCTGGGCCCTTCTGGGCCCCTCTGCCCCGCCTCGGCCGCCGCCACAGAGCCGCATGGCGCTCTACACTTCTTTCCCCTTTCCCGGGGTCAGCTCTGCAGAGTTCGCCCAGGTACAGCCTGCCCTCATTGTGCCTGCAACACTGTCAGGTCCTGGAGCTCGTTGTCAAGAGTTCAGCTGCCGGCTTAGAAATCAGATGCTTGTGGCTGGGGGCCCATCATGGGGGGTGGGGAGGGTCATGCGCGCCCTCCATCCCCGTTCCCACCCATTACCAGCACCATAGTGTGTCGGAAACCGCCAGGTGCAGAATAGCCTTGGAAAAAAGCCTTCTCCTCCCCTCCAGTCTCTGTCTCCGCAAAGACGACGGGATGAGGGCACGAGCCCTCTATCTGCCCTTCCCTCCTGAGGACAGCCAGGTCACCATCACCCCTTCCTTGGCTGAGAGACCGGGGGCTCCAGGAGGGTGCTCAGAACTCCTGGCTTTTCTGCAGTCACACTGGGGAAGAATCTTCATTAAAAGGCCAGAACGGCCTGTGTCTCCTGCCTATTCCCAGCTTGAGAGCAGAACTGCTGAGGTTTGGAGTTTCTACCATCAACATTGCAAACACACTCATCTCTCAATTATCTGTGCCAGTGTGAAAGTTTGGCACATCTGCCATCTGCCTTGAGCTACTCTCCTTGAGATTTTGGGGATAACCGTTTTACTTTTCTGGTTTCTTTGGATCACTTTGGACTAAAATTGGGGTCCATTTCAGTTCCTCAAACTCATGTGAGGGAGCAGGGAGCTCTGAGTGGGCAGGAGAAGGGCGAAGGCTGCACCTCGCTGGTCAGTCCCATGAGAATGGGGATCTGACGCCAGAAGGAAAAGTTTGCAGAGCTGAGGGAAGGGGGCTCCAGATTCCCACCTCTTCCCAGACAGATCACCTTCCATATCCCTCCATTCCCAGCTACCCGGGCTCCTTTTGTCTGCCCATGGTGAGGGCTGGGGTGGCAAGCATCTTTTTATCTCTTGCCTCCTCCTCGCTTCTAGGATCCTGTGTGTTCAGGGAATGCAAACTGACACTACCATCAGCCTGAGCCAGACATAATTGGAAGGGAATCTGTCCCCACACCCACTCTTGTCTTGCCTCCCTCCCTACAAAAAAAAAAATTTATATATTATCTCCAGCAGCTCTGAGTGTAGGAAACATAAGTCTGGAAGAAAAGACAGATGGGGTGGGGGATGGTATGTGAGGGCGGTGGAGAAACTGTCCTTTATATCCACGGAGGAGAGATCAAGGGAAAAATGGTAGTAGCAAGGACTGAGGTTAGACTCTAAGAGCTTGCTTTTATGATAGAGAGACCCAGGCACGATGGGTGGAGGAAGCCAGGGACATCTCTGTCCATGTGCATCCCGGGGGCCCCCGAAATCCTTGGCTCGGTCCTCGCTTGGAGGTTATGGCCCACCTTGTAACCTGGAGAAGGAAGAGGCAGCAGAGCGGGTGTGGTGGAAGTTCTGCGTTTCTCCCGGCCGGGCTGGCCTCCTCTCACTGCCAGCTCCCTCCTGGCCAGAGATTTTGAGGGCCTGCAGATTTGAGGATTCCGGGGTTTCTGGGAAGCCAGGCAGTAGTACGTGGCTCCATCTGGCTTTCCTTGCAGAGCCAGCAGGCAGCTGCCCTCTGGCATGTGGCTTGTCAGGATTTCTCTGAATGGAATCCAAAAGCAAGAGCCGAGAATAGAGGTGAGGGCACCCGGCTCCCTCTCCACGAAGCCAGGCTCGCAGGCAAGGTCAAGAGACACCGCTCCCTCAGCAAGAGTGGCCATCCAGCTGGTGGGCCATGGGGGGGGGACTGGGGGGGAACCGCCCAGGACATCCCCTGACCCCTGACTCCGCAGCAAGCCACGGCATCACGGCGTCAACGCTGGAGAGGAAGCGCAAACCTTTCATTTTGCGGAGGAGGAAACTGAGGCCTTAGGTCCAGCCTAGGGCCACCCAGAGCTCTTCTGCGTCCTGGCCTAGCGCTTTTCCTCGCTGTCCCCTACCTCAGACTTTAAGTTAGGACATCCTCATGAGGTTCCCCGAGCAGATCCTTGAAGGAGTGGAGTGAGATGGCTTTGCCGGCGGGTGCTCCCCGCAGAGAGGACGGCGGGGTGGGGCCCCAGGCAAGGCGTAGAGCATCAAACCTGGAGGGACCTCAGGGATCAGCCCTCGTCGTCCGGTCCCCTTTAACAGCTGAGAGCACTCAGGTGCCAAAAAGCAAAATTTACCTAAGGTCACCCAACCAGTGAGTGGCAGATCGGGGACCCAAAACCAGGTCTCCTGACTTCTGTTCCTGTCCCATGATCCTTCTTCTCTGAGGAGGTCAACCCAGGGAGGGAGGAAGAGCAGGAGGACGTGGCCGGGCACAGCCACGGTTCAGTAAACGGCCGTTGTTGGCCTGACCCATGAATTTTTAAAATTGTATCTGCTGAGGTTTTAGGGTCAAGTAACAAACGCACCTCTCTCTCCCTGTGGCTTTTAAACCTCATAAATATGCTTTTAAAAGTCACTCCACAGTTCTTCCCACCCACGGAGACTCATATAATCTCTCAGTGAAACCTGAGGGGCTGTCAGAGCTAGCTTTCCATGGCTGTGGGGGTCAGTTGAGGGAACCTCTTCTGGCAAATGTCCCACATAGAGGGAAATGCCATTCCCTTGAGGAGCAAGGACGGAGGCCCCCGCCAGGCATGTGAACGGCCAGTCTGACTGACCAGAGTCCCTCCTCACAGGCTAGGAAACTCTGGGCCCTATGGTCTCAGCGCGAGTCACTTGAAACCAGTGGAGCATATGTCTTCCTGTGGCTGAGCGTTCCTGGGATCTGGAAGACTGCCTCAGTTTCCCTCTTTAGAAAAATAAGGTTGGTAACAGCAGGAGGCAAGAGGATGAGGTCATGTCTGCAGAAGTCTAAGCCACACTCCCCAAGAGCAGGCCGAGCAGGGTTTGGTATTTCAGCCCCAGAGCCAGGAGGCTCACATTCCCCCGACCTCACCCCCACCCCCAAACCCCCCAAACACCCCTACTCTGATGGCTTTAGCAGGCTTCGTGCTCAGATGAAAATGAGCTGTGCTCTACTATCTCTTCATGGGGTGACTTTTTTTAAGATGAAATGTGACGTTTGCTTGCGGGCACTTGCAAAGCCTTCGCAGGGAGCCCAGGCCTGGCTTTCCACCTTCGGTCTCTCTGCCTGCGCCCGAGCCCTTCCCCGCAACCCCAGCACTGCTTGCCTGTGGGGGTGCCGCCATGCAAGTCCCCTGGGAGCTGAGACTCCAAGGGGAGATGCAGTGGGGCTGGGATGGGTGAACATGACCCCTACCCCAGCTGCTTGGAAGGCTGATGAGGGGTGGCTGTGGCTTTGGAGCTGCCTCTCTGGTGGACGGTCCTGGTCCCCTTGCCTTGCCATCCCTGCCAGCCTTTCCAGACTCCCCTCCCTACGCTACCAACCTATGGAGACCCCCAACACACATTGGTTGTCCACTATATACTACCCAGCATTTTACTCTTCGAGGTTACTGCAGTGAACAGAAGGGACGCATCCTTCTCTTTGTGGACTTAGAGTTTTGCGGGGGGACAGGCGTGGGGCGGTGACTATAAGTGGATAATCACAGAAGAGAATCCTTAGTTCACAGTGTAAGTGCTCTGTAGGAAAAGTAGAGGGTGTGATGATTTAGATGAGAGGGACCGGTCAGGGAGGGCTTCCCTGCAGAAGTGAGCCTTCCTCCGGGCCCCGTGGTCTAAGACAGAAGCAGGCCCAGGTGTTTGAGGAGACTGGCAAGGTCATCGAGGAGGAAGTAGTGCAGCCCAAGGCTGGGAAAGTGGGCGTGCAGGAGGTTCTGGACCAACCCTGGCCTTGGGGCTCAGGGTCAGGATTCTGCATTTTGTTCTTGCGTCCAGTGGAAAGACTGGAAAGGTTTTTGGTGGGAGGAGTGACATCGGGTTTGTGTTTTTCAAGAGTGACTCAGGTTGCTGTGGGAGAATATAATTGGAGCAGACGAGAGTGATGGGGTCCCAACTGGAAGGCTCCGGTTGGAGCCATCCAGGTGACATGGCAGTGGCCTGAGGTAGGGACCAGGCAGTGCAGATGGCGGGCACTGAAGGGCTGTGAACGGGATCCTGCAGGCACCAGGGAGGGAGCTGAAGGGGAGAGGCTGAAGAGCTGACCAGGGACGTTCAGCGGGAAGGGACGGGGTATGTCATTTTGCCTAAATACAAAACTTTCTTACGCGCAAAGCACATACATTAAAAACAAAATCCTCTAGTTTTTTAGTCACGATGCCTTTCTGAAAAGATAAGCTCAGGACGCCTGGGTGGCTCAGTCGGTTGAGCGTCTGCCTTCGACTCAGGTCATGATCCCAGGGTCCTGGGATCGAGTCTCACATTGGACTCCCCGCTCACAAGGAGTCTGCTTCTTCCCCTGCCTCTGCCTCTCTCTCTGTCTCACGAATAAATAAATAAAATCTTAAAAAAAAAAAAAAAAAAGATCATCTCTGCCGAACTTAGGGCCTGTGAGATTAACACAGACTGAAATCAGGAAAGGGAGAGGGACAGTCAGTGCCCTGAGCAGGCAGATGTGGTTGGTGGCAGCAGCGATGACGGTGGTGATGGCAATGCCATTGGTGATGGTGGCACCGGTGGTGTGGCTCGAGCAGGCGTCCCGCCTGCAGCCTCAGAGGCAAGGTTAGCAAACCAGGGCACCGTTAGGGCAGCTGTGATGCTAGTCGTTTCTGCCCCAGTGTGCCCAGTTGTAAGAGCTCCATGTGACCTCCATAGGGCCTACTTTCTCCACTGCCTTAGGCAACACGTGTCACTGAGTCCAGGATCGTGGTGGATGCTGTGGGATGGCAGTGGGAGTACAGAAATGTCCCCGTTCTTTGGGGTTTTATCGCCTTCCCGGGATCTAAGCAAGTGATGAAGTTTCATCCCATCTCGTTGTGCCGGCGTTTCCCCCTCTCATACCTTCCTTTTACGGACCGAGCTGAGGAGCCCCACATGGGCTGGGGTGCATCCCCTTCAGAGCTGACACCTGCCCCCTTACCCGCCTCCTACCCCGCCCCATCTACAGCCGCTTCCACGTTGGGGAGGTAGAGGTTAGCGCAGACAACCGGAGCTCTGCTGGACTAACGGAGGCTGCACACGGTGGGGCCAACTGTCAGATGACCTTGAGCAAATCCTTGGACATCCAGGGGCCTCCGTTTACTCATCGCTTCTAAAGAGGGGATCCTATTTCCCCCAACCCGTTCCAGCGGAGGGAGCCATTGGGAGGACCGGATTAGGTCACGGGTATGAAAACTTGTAACGGACGGCGTCCCTGGGAGACTGACACAGAGCCGGGGGCATGCCGGGTGGGGGGCGAGCCAAGGCCTCTGTAGGCAGTGCGTGCCTCCCCCCGAGGCCCCCAGCGGTCCAGTCAGCACACCTGGCCCACAAAGGGGCCCTTGTCTGCTGGTCCCCATGGGGAGCCATGCCCCTGGCACATCGTGGATGCCCGCCTTTATCTCTGGTGAGTAAGGTAGGGCTGTCTGGAGGTAAAACTCTTTAAAGGAGGCTTTTCCAGTCCTTCATGAGGAACGGGCTCCGCTTAGAGTAAAAAATGTGAGAGATACAAGTCTGTCTTCGCTCTCCTGAGGCCTCTGCATCCTGCCCTTTCCCACACCTGCTCTGTGAGCCGTGTCCTGTCTCCTCGGTCTGCCCGAGCCCTCCCACGTCTTCCTTCCCTACTTTCTCTCCGGATGAAACCAGGAACTCTCACCGAGGTTCTCACTAACCGGCAACACCCTAAAGCCGGGTATTTTAAACTTCTTTTAAAAATTGTTTCTTTATCTTGACCCCCAATTAGAAATACATTTTCCAGGGGCGCCTGGGTGGCTCAGTTGGTTAAGTTGGTTAAGTTGGTTAAGACCTGCATTCAGCTCAGGTCATGATCCCAGGGTCCTGGCATCGAGTCCCACATCAGGCTCCTTGCTCGGCAGGGAGCCTGCTTCTCCCTCTCCCTCAGTCTGCTGCTCCCCCTGCTTGTGCTTGCGTGTGCTCTCTCTCTCTGTCAAATAAATAAATAAAATCTTAAAAAAAAAAAAAAGAAATACGTTTTCCAGCAAATCCAGTATATACATATGGAGTCAAAAGTTTTATGAGACAATACTAACTATGCACAATATATTTGATTTTCGGTTTTATCGTATATGGTCCTTTTTTTTTAATTGTCAGTTGCAATCCACTAAACTGATGCCACGATCCACAAAATAGTTGCAGTTTGTGATTTGAAAAGCCTTGGCCTGAAAGGATCTTCTTTCCAAGCACAGAAGGTCCCTGGGAACTAGGCGTCGGGACACTTGACCCCAGCTGGGGTAGTAGAGCATTTCCTTTGTGCCAAGCACTGTTCTAGGCGCTTTATGGGTAAGAGTTCAGCTAATCCTCATAGCCACTCTTTGAGGTAGATATTATTGTCACCTCATTCACATTTTATAGGCCAGGAAACTGAGGCACGGAGAGGTGAAGTTACTTGTCCAGGTTCATACTGATAGGAAGTGACAGAAACCCAGATGCCGTGTCCTCAACCCCTGAGCTCTGCTGACAGTCGAAGTGCCACAGAAGCGGGTGGTCCCTCAGGGGGATAGCGGCAATGCTCTAAGAAAGCCGGCAGACCTGCGGCCAGAGTCGGGCTCAGGTACTCCTGGAAGGCGGGCCCTGGGAATCCACGGGCAGACCCATTTGGGCTTGGCTGCCCTGTGGTTACACACCGGCCAGGGCAGATGCCGGAGGAGACGAAAGCCCTTCTGGGGTGCCTGGTAGACCCAAGTGCAGAACTCTGCCCACCGGCCAGTCAGCAAGTAAGACTTTTCTGAGTTTCCAGGAAAGAAGAGCTTGACTCTAGTCTTTTAAAAAAAAAAAAATACTGTTAATTTTAAACATCACACTTTTTGCAGGCTTAAAAAAAAGTGAGCTTAACCACTTTCACTGTTTCTTAGCGAATTTATTGTTTTAGGCTCCGTGAGAATGCAACAAAAGTCTTAGCAATTTCTTTCCGAGCTCAGTAAGAATGTGTCCCCGCATTTGATGGATTGCTTTTCGGATTTGAGCCCAATGCTTCCGGCACGTGGGCAGGCAGGGCCCCACAGGCGGGCCATGGCATATAGGAGCGAAGCGAGAGTTGATTTGTAAGGGATGGTCGTGGGAGGCACACGCTTATCAGATTTCGTTTCTGCTCTCTTCTCTTGGCATAGTAGCTGGTGAGCAGTGAAGGGGGGGGAAGCCAGGGAGATTGAGAAACAGTGAAGCAGCTGTTCGTTATCCATAGACTGAATTATCAGCTCCCCAAAAGTGTGAATCGACCTCATGTTCCCCCCTCCTTTTTACAACCAGAAATGTCAAGCCCATCACCATCAGCCACTCCTGGCCCTCTGCTGCCTCACCTAAGCCCAACGCAGAAATCCAAAGCAAGGCAGCAGGCTGTGCGTCAGAGAGCCTCTAGACCGATGGGAGGACAAGACCCGCTAACAGGGGAAGGCGTGGGCCTCAGACAGCTGGAGTGGGTACATCCCTGGGCACACAGTGAGGAGCACAGCAGCTGAACCCCAACCCCGCCCAGAGCCTAGAGGTGGGACTGCCGATTCTAAGTTGTAGGAACACGGTGTTGACCCAGTCTGTGACTACTGAGAGAATGTTGAGTTGGGTGTCTGAGCCGGCCGGAGTTCAGGAAGGATTCTTCAAAGAAGGAAGAGCAGGGCCTGGACAAAGCAGCTGTGAAGGGGCAGCATCTGAAAACCCAGGCCAGGCAGCAGTACGGTGGAGGGAAAACCAAGGAGGAGGAGGAGGAGGCAGAGCCTGAGCCAACGTGTCCCGGTCCTGTGGGGGGACAGGGCCCAGCACTGCTCCAGGGCTGCCCTGCCAGGCCTGGCGGGGGGTCGGCCCAGGCCCCCAGGGCCTGCGGCCTCCCCTCACTGGGTTTCCCAGAGCCTTGCTTGACAGATAAGGTGGAAGGGCCCTCCTTAGCTGTGGACGCAGAGCCAAGTGAAGTCTCCATGGAAACCCTCCGGCTGATAGGGACTCGGGTTACTATGGAAACTTGCCTAAAACCAAAAAGTATTTCGGGGGAGTGGTTTCAGCAGAGGGGCAGGGTGGTGGGGGGACCGTCTGCAGGGGTGATTCTGCTCAGTGCCCTTCTCAGGGTCCTCTCTGGGATGGGTGGGGGCTTCTCCGGGACCCCGTTTAGGGCCTCTGGGGAACAGTCATGGCTGGTATCAAGCGTGCCCACAGAGGGCCTCCTCCATGGCTCTGGTGAAAGTCTAACAGGGTCTTTCGGTGCCAAATCTGCTCCTTGACAGAATCATGAGAGTGGCAAAGTTGATGTCTTTCTGCTGGCTGTCCCCTCTCCCTGAGTCCCCTGCCCCAGCGCCCTCCACTCTTGCTGTCTCCTTTCTGACAGGACCCTTCTGTCACCAGGCGGGCCGAGGCAGTCTCAGCTTCCTCAGCTCCACAAGGGGAGATAAAAGTCCCCGCTCTGTGGAGCGTTTGGGGAATGACATGATGCCCAAACCCGGGGCCTGCTCAAAGGAGCTGCTCCCCAAACACGGCTGTCATTGCACCTTAACTTGTGATAAACCGTGAGCATGGCACTTGGTAAGGTATTTCTGCTTTACCCAGGCCAGAGGAATCGGCATGTTTAAGTATCGTCTCTTTCCCTCCATCTCCTTCCCCTGGTCACCTTTGCTCAAGGTGGGCCAATGTTTAAAACAAAGCAGTAGGATTTGAGGTACTCCCCACAGTTCTGCCCAAGGTCATTTCTCATGTTCTACAACTCTGATTATTCCCCCACGCCACCCCGAACCCACCCTCTTGGGCTTAGAGTTCTGCCCTGTGGGGTGAGGCTTTGCCTGTCTGGAATCATCTTCTGAAGATGGCAAGGGAAGGGGCCTCAAGAGGGGAGCAACAAAGAGTACAATTTATGGCCTGGCCCATAGGCTGCCATTCGTGGTTAGATGACTTTATTCCAAATCACCACTTCAGGCCTCAGTTTCCCCCCTGCACCAGCAGGAGAGGATAGGGCTGCTGAGAGATCTCTCTGGTGCCCTGGGTGCCTCGAAGACCCCAGGGGCCTCCTCCAGGCCAGGGCAGTGAGGAGAAAGGAGGTGCAGGAAGGTCCCCTGGGAGGCTGGAAGGGCCACCCTCTGCAGACCTTGGTGTCCCAAGGGCTGCCCCCTCCTCCCTCTGCCACTTAAGAGGAAACTTGACTCTGAGAAAGTTTGACTCTCTCCTGAGAGCTGCCCGTACTTAAACCAGGCCGAGCTGGGTTTCTGGGCCCGGGCTCAGGGATTCTGCCTCTTTCTCTCCTCTTTCTTTCTTTCTTTCTTTCTTTCTTTCTTTCTTTCTTTCTTTCTTTCTTTCTTTCTTAAGATTTTATTTATTTGACAAAGACACAGCAAGAGAGGGAACACAAGCAGGAGGAGTGGGAGAGGGAGAAGCAGGCTTCCCGCTGAGCAGGGAGCCCAATGTGGGGCTCAATCCCAGGACCCTGGGATCATGACCTGAGCTGAAGGCAGACGCTTAACGACTGAGCCACCCAGGCGCTCCCCCTCCCCTTTCTCCTTCCAAGACTGAAGTGCAGCTGTCCCGGGCTGCTGAGGAGGCTTCCAGGCCCAGGCCCAGGTCTGTCCCCAGTGCTCCTGCTGGAAGAGCGGGGGACCAGGGAGCCCCAGGGAGGTCAAGCAGGCCTCATGCTGTGGGAAGTAGCCTGAGGAAGCTGAATTGCAAGAAATAGTTTCACCAGAGGGGTCGAGGCCAGGGTCCCCCGTGGATCTTCCACTGTTCTCCCCACCACACCCAGTGAGCCCTGCTGAAAGGTAAGCACAGTCCCTCAGGGGCTCCAGCCCCAACCCCTGCTGGCCCTGGTGAACCTTTCCTATTCTCCTCCTGCCAAGCCTTTTTATACCAAAATAATTAGGTAATTAATAATCATGTCATGTACTGTGTTTCTGGCACTCCACACTTTTTAAACTTTGGAATCTGTGTGTGATAGATATGAATGTCAGCCCACAAACTCAGGCATTCAGCAAACATCCCTTTCTTACTTGTCTTTAAATCAACTTAGTTCTAATTCTGAGCCCCCACCCACTGGGGTGGTGGGACCTCGTCCCCACCTTTCCAGGCTTGCACCGGGGCGGGGCTGGGGGTGGTGGTGTGCGGAGGGCAGGAAGGCTTCAGTGGGGCCTGGAAAATAGGCAAGGGCTGCCCTGCTCAGGTCCCCGCAGGCTTCCTCGGCACCCAGACCCACAGCAGCCTTCAGGGGCCAGCGGCTCTCCAGTGTTGCCCTAGTGGGACATGAGCTCTCTGCCAAGGCTGGGGGGAGCACGTGCCCCTCACCCCCCCTCCTCTCTGTGCCTCTCCATGCTCGAGCGCTCCTTGGAAGTGCATCTGACCCCTTGCTCCTGGGCCTCGCTGGCCCCTTTCCTGTCGGCTTCAGAGAGTCCTGCCTCTCTGCTTCTCAGGTGGGCTGTTCCCATCCTCTCAAATCCCCTCCCGATCGCCCGAAGCTTCTACCACATCCCCTGGCTGGTTCAGCTCCTACCGTACCCCATGTTCTGGGAGTTAGGAGGTTCGTGACCTGGGGGGTTTGCTGGGGAGTGGGGTACAGAGAGAGTATCTCAGAAACGTATCCTGCCGCACGGTCTCATTATTCTCACAGCGGCCTTACAAAGCAGGTGGGACAAGTGTTAGTGCCCCGATAGACAGATGGAGGAGCTGTGTTAGGAACTGGGGTGGTGATGAGGCTGTGGCAATGCAGGGACAGGAAGCCAGGCTCTTTGCCCCCATTTTACAGATGAGGAAGGTGAGGCACAGAAAAGGTGAGCACTCTGCTGGGGGTGACAGAGTTGGTAACTGAACCCTGAACTCTTAACTCTTCTCCTATAATGGGTCCCCTAGTGGCTTCAGCACCCTTTAAGAAGGAAGAAACTCCGTGAAAAAGAAGTAACTTTATCAGCATTTTTTTCCCCCAGCTTTCTGACTTCATCCAGCCTCCAACAAAAGAGGCTGCTTTCCAAAGTCCCAGGCTCCATTCATCCCTGTAAATTCATTGCTTCTTACCACCCACTCAGCACCACAAGTTCAAACTCAAGGACACACCTCCTTCTCCCTCTGTCCTCCCCTCCCAACCCAACTCAAGAGCATCAGCGCAGACAAAAAACGCTGGGAGGAGGAAGGACCCTGCCCCAGCGCCTTCCAGACTTCCATCGGAGACTTCCTGGAGGGGGGGGGGCGGGGCGGTCTGGCAGCCCCTCCCCTCCATCTGCTTCTTGCTGAGGCACCGGATGCTGGGGAGGGGGAGGCTCTCCTGGAGACAAAGGTCCGGGGGACCCAGAAGGGAGGAGGCGGTCAGGTTGTTGGGGGGTCTTTGGGCGCCCCCCTCCTCTAGCAGGGAGCCAGCCTCCTGAGCCTGGGGGCAGAAAGCGGCCAATTGAGGCAGAAGGAGGGCAGCTGGCCCTCTCGGCACCTTTCTCTTCACAAAGCCGGGCTGTGGTTTCAGTTCACAGCTCATCCCCCAGAGGGCCTGGAGGTGTTCGGAGAATAGGGAGCCCCAGACCTCTAATTACCGGTGTGCATCTGGGGAGGGGAGGCAGCCCTATGCAAATGAGCAGCTTCTACCCCAGAAAGAGAAAGGAAACCCTTGTCCTGATTTCTCTACCTCAGACTCCCGAACCCCAGCCCTGAGCACCTCCTTTCCCGAGGTTGTTATTTAACCCTCTCCTGGGGTCCACAGACCTGGGGTCCTTCCTCGCAAAGCCCACATCCTGACCCCCACTCCAAGTCAGAATAGTTACCAATACTTACTACCATACCAGACCTGTACTAAGCACCGTTATGTGTATTAACTCTTCAGAATAAGCCTACAAAGTTGGAATTATTTTTGTCTCACTCTTGCAAAGGAGGAAGCTGAGGCAGAGAGGTTGAGTAACTTGCCCAAAGGCACCCAGCTAGTCAGTGGTAGAAAAGGGGTTTGAACAGGTGTCTGGTTCCTGACCACAAAGACCACTCCGTGCCTTTGGGGGAGGCCTGGCTTTGGAGTGCTGTCAGGAGGGGGGGTGGGACACCCGGCACACGTTCTGCGTCGTTTTACGGATCATAATCTGTGGAATGATTTGCAATTCTGTATGGGAGGTTGGTCTTTTCTCCCATTTATTTATTCAGTCATTGATTTATATCAGTATGTACTCATGGAAATGTGTTTTATACTCTAAATTATAATCCAACACTAATTTTTAAAAATATTTTGTTGTGCCCTTTGCCTGTGGGGGTGTGGAGGTGTCACTGTGGTCTGAAATGGGGTCTTTTGGGATGAAGAAAGGAGAAGGGTGAGAGGGCTCTGTTTTGTAGACCATGGGCGGGCCTGTCTCATCAGCTGTGGTGTCCCTATGATGTCCCAGCTGTGGTTCTCCCCCATCCTCTCCATCCCTTCCTCTTGTGCCCCTGACCCCCTTCGTCAGTTCACTCCATTCACTCCTCAAGTCTCTTTGCTTCTACCTCTGAAATTCTTTTACCTTTTCCTCCCCCCAGCCATTGTCTTAATTCATACCATCATTCCACGGGGAAAGCTTCCTGTCTCCCCTCTTTCTGGTTCATCCGCACACATTGCTCTGGGGGTGCTTTCCTTTTTATTTTTTATTTTATTATTATTTTTAAAGATTTTATTTATTTATTTGACACAGAGAGAGAGATCACAAGTAGGTAGAGAGGCAGGCAGAGAGAGAGGAGGAAGCAGGCTCCCTGCTGAGCAGAGAGCCCGACGCGGGGCTCGATCCCAGGACCCTGAGATCATGACCTGAGCCAAAGGCAGAGGCTTAACCCAGGCGCCCCTGGGGGTGTCTTCCTGATGCACAGCTGAGACCCTGTCACTCTCCAGCAGGGTGGCCTTCAGTGGCTCCCCACCATAGGACATTCGGATTTCTTATGCCAACATTCGAGGCCCCGCAGGTGCATATTCCTACCTTTCTAGCTTCTCTAGTTCTCTTCCTGACCTAGACAGCCTGCTGGCATTTCCCCCCGAGGGAGTTGTATGAAATCTGTTAATTGACATTCCTTAAAAATAAATGACCTGTGGTCAAATAAATCTAGGAAGCTCTGGGTTGACAAGGTTAAACAGGTTTCTTTATTGGAGGACTTCACCACGTCTTTACCTGTGGGCTTTGTGTCTCTCTAGGAATGGGTTAACAGCATGCAGAAGTTGCCCTATTGCGGCACAGTATTCTGTGGGCCAGTGGCCCATGGAACCATGGGTGGAACACTGCCCAGCCTTTGGACAAGGTGGGCTCCTTGTGGTTCCCAGAGTCTGCCCCCAATATTCTGGCCTCTGTGTCTTGCATTAACCCATATCCTGAGGCTGAAAATACCTACTTTCTCCATCTTCACCTGTAAAAATCTTAACCCATCCTTTAAAAATATTTTTCTTGACTGTCCTCCCCCTGCCCCAGCCTTGAACCTCTTCTGGGGTCTTTTGAACCCCCGTGGCAATACTTCTGACAGCACGCATCGGTTGCAACTATTTATTTCTGCTCTTCTGTCTCCTTGTCTGGCGGCAGTCCCCTGTTCTGTCCCTGCTCAGACCCTAAGCACCTTGATGGCAAGGGCTGTGTCACTCATTCTCTTCAGTATCTTCTACGTAATAGATGCTGTGCCTCAGAATCTTTATTTTGTAAGAAACTCTTACATTGGAGAACAGCTGTAGATGATGTGATAAGTTGCAAGGAGAGTGGTCATATTCCTCCCAGCCAGTTTCCCCTTCTGCTGACATGTGACTGTGTCACTGTGGCATGTTTGTCACAACTGATGAGCCTGTCATTGCTGGTCATTGGTAACTCGGATCCATGCTTTATTTGGATTTCCTTAGTCTTTACCGAATGTCCTATTCTGGATGAGATCCAGAATACCACATTATAGTCACTCATCAGATCTCATTAGGCTCCGCTAGATTATGTCAGTTTCTCAGGCTTTCCTTGTTTTTGATAACGTGGACAGTTTTGTTTCAGGTATTTTGTAGAATGGCCTTCAGTATGGGTTTGTCTGATGTGTTTCTCATGGTTAGATGGGCTTTATGGGTTTTGGGGATGAAGACCACAGAGGTCAAGTGTCATTCTCATTGTATCATATGAAGGGTATGTACTACAAACACGGCTTATCATTTTTGGCGTTGACTTTGATCAGGTTACTAAAGTATTGTTTGTAAAGTTACTTCTTTTTTTTTTTTTTTTAAGATTTTATTCATTTATTTGACAGAGAGAGAGAGAGAGAGCACAAGCAGGGGGAGCCAGGGAGGGAGCAGCAGACTCCCCGCTGAGCAGGGAGCCTGATGTGGGGCTGGATCCCGGGACTCTGGAATCGCAACCTGGGCTGAAGGCAGACATCCAACCGACTGAGCCACCCAGGTGCCCCATAAAATTACCCGTTTCTTCCTCTTGCCATCGTATACTCTTTAGAAGGAAGTGACTATGGACAGTCCACATGCAAAAAGTAGGGGTGAAGGGCACCTGGGTGGATCAGTCGGTTAAGCGTCTGATCTCTTGAACTCAGGGTCGTGAGTTCAAGCCTGCCTTGGCTCCGTGGGCATGGAGCCTACTTTAAAAAAAAAAAAAAAAAGGTAGAGGTGAATATGTACTTAAAGTCTTCTGAGTGGGAGATTTGTATATTCTCCTTTGTCCATTTGTTTATTTAGATCAGCATGTACTCAGGATGTTTTCTACTCTGAGTTATCATCTAATACTACTTTTATACTCAGAGTAATGATCTAATACTACATTTTTAATTTTGTCGTTTAGATTATTTCCGTGTTGGCTATTGGGGGACCTCTTTCAGTTGATACTTGTGCCCCCTTGACATACCCCGATCTTCCCCCACCCCCTTGCTTTTTGGCCCTGTAAGATGCTCCAGACTCATCTTGCACATTCCCTGCCTCAGTCCAAGAAACAGCTGTTTCTCCAGGGAGCCCCTGTTCCTTTAATCGGAGGATGGTATTAGAAACCAAAATTTGGGTGCTGTGTGTGCTCATTGCTACTGGGGTGTCATTGCTTGTAGACCCTCTCAGTGGACAGAGCTAGGAAAATATTAACATGTGTGTACACACGTGGCTATAATTATAATTAACATGATAAACACTACTTAATACTGATATTTCTAACTCTAATCTAGTTCCGCATGGTTCATTCTAACCTTCCTTCCTTTATACGGCTTTTTAAGACCCCATTTCTTCTGAATCACAATCTCTGAGGTTGAGCCAAAGACTATACTCCAAAGGTTGAGGGAAAGTATTGCAAGCACACAAATGTTAGTTAAGTCTAACTGAGTTTAAAAGAACCTAGGCCTGCCCCAGCACAGATGTGCAGCATTTCCAGACTTGTATCTCTCTTATCCCTGGGGCTATGAGGCAAATTAGCTCTCACCTTCCCCAGAGGTGATGCTCTATAGGAAACAGCCTGTGGACCTCGCCGAGGTGTCCATTACCCCATGTTTGGGTGTTTCTGTTCATTTCTTCCTGTATCTGGTTCCCCGAACACCTGATACTTCCTACCGTGAGGCCAGACTGTCTGGGATCCGTTACTGCCTGTAGCAGAATCTTCAGTGACAGCCCTGCCTGTCCCCTCGGCCCAGCAGCCAGCACTTTCCTTTCCCTGCAGTGACAATCAAGACATGTATATGTCTCCAAACAGAGCCCATCAGCTTGAAATGGCTGATAAATCATTTTGCAAAAGAGGAACAGGTCCAGGAAATAGCCAATTAGCTACAGAAGTAGAATCCAAGCTTTCTGTGCTTTTCAAATCCACTCTGTCCGCAGTCCATCCTTCTGAACATCCTGGGCTTAGGAATCATGATACCTGACGCATGGGGAAGCCCTCAGCTGCATGTCTTTGAGGCCACTGTGAACTAAAATACCACTGAACTTGGGGAGCCTGGGTGGCTGTCGGTTGAGCATCTTGATTTCAGCTGAGGTCCTGATCTCAGGGTCCTGGGATGGAGCCCCCACCCAGTGGGGTTACCCGCTCAGCAGGAGTCTGCTTTGTCTCCCTCTCCCCCTGCCCCTTCCCCATACTTCTGAGCACCTCAAACACACACTCTCTCTCTAAAATGAATCTTCAAAAAAAGAAAGAAAATAGCACAACGCTCTAGGCTTGTTTTCTGCAAAACGTCCCTGTAAAGAGTGCCCGAGACTTTTATGCAGATCAACAGGACACGATGTCCTCAACTCAGTGATTTTATTCCACACTCACCTGAGGCTCTAGCACCAGAGGAGGGGGTGTGGAAAGGTACAGCCAAGCTCCCTGCGCTCCCAGAGGGGAGGGAGTCCTGTTAGCCCTAACTAAAATCAAGGTGCTTGTCCTTATCACGTTTACTCCTCCCCTATCCCTTTGTCTGCCCCTCTTCTTAATGCCCCAGAAACTCACTTCTCTCAGGCCCTCACTCCTCTTGGTGTCCTCATCCCTCCCCATCAGTGTTTCTCCTCTGGATCAGCCCCTCCCATAGTTCCCATCAAAACACTCATTTCTTTAATCAAGGTGTTTGGAAAGCAGTCTGATAAAACTATAGGACAGGATGCTTTCAACGTTTCGAGATTTGTTAATCCACAAGCCCACTTGTTAACTGCACCTGATACTTTGTCTTCAGTGGGTCCCAGGCATTTCCTAACCACATTTCTTTATGCTGAACTGAACATCTTGTGAATTTATTGCAAGGTTGCGTTTATCTGCATCTGCCTCCTATTCCGTCCCCCCTACCACCCCCACGCAGTTCATTTGCTTTTTTCAGGAGCTTCTTTAAGTAGCCTTTTTTCTTGCTATTGATCTTGCCACCTTTGCCTCCAAAAGGCCCTTAAATTGCCTTCCGGGCAGCAAACTATCCTTTTCTTTTGGGAGAATAGCCCAAACCCCAGCAGCCTACCTCTCCTCTGCCAGCCTCGGACTGCACTCCCTTCCCCTCCCTGTGCCCTGCGGGGAGAACTGCGGGTTGGAGAAGGCGCGTTTTTGCTGCCCTTGCATAAGCTTCCTAGCAGCTGCTTTGTCACTCAATTCAGGAGCTCCTTCCTGGTGCGAAAGGTATTTTGCCAATATGCATGGTTAGCCATTAACAGAAACCTTTTAGCTCCTTGCCAGCTTCATCCTAAGTGCCTTTTCCTTTCTCCCTTCAGAAGTCTTTTTTTTTTTTAGCTTAATTTTTAAATTTGAGTGTAGTTGACACACACCTTCAGAAGTATTTATAAGCTGTATTTAGGAAGGTCTCCTTTGCCAGTATATACAATATTATATCATTTACACCAGGGAATGACTAACCAATGACTCTTGTTCTAAGGCTTTTGCCACTGAGTCTGAATATATTTCACTGGTTGAATCCAGGCAGTCACCACAGGAAGGTTTTACAAATTGCCTTTTTTTTCCCCCAGGGGGAGTTGGGTAGAAGGTGGGACAGGATATGTCTTCTCTTAAATCATACCACCATTCAACCTAGTATACTTCTGTATCCAGCCTTAGGTGGAGAGAGTGGAAATGAGTGTTCTGTCTCCCAGCACATTCACCCCATTGAGGTGAAGGATTGATAAGAGGTTAAATCTGAGAACCCTCTGGAGACCCCTAGGTTCATAACCAGTGTGGACCAAGGTGGATAGGCTTGCCCACTTACAACAATAATGATCATAATAACTATTTCCGTGTGAGTGCCTACCACGTCCTAGGCACTATACTAGCACTTAACATGCTCTCTCTCTTTTTTAAGATTTATTTATTTATTTGAGAGAGAGAGAGACAGAGTCGGGGAGTCGGGGGGCACGAGCAGTCGGGCGAAGGGAGAGGGAGAGACTCTGCGCTGAGCCTGGGGCCGGAATCGTGACCTGTGCCGAAACCAAGAGTCAGATGCTTAACCAGCTGAGCCACCCAGGTGCCCCCTTAACATGCTCTCTAATTCAATCTTCTCCAAACCCTAAGAAGTAAAAATAAGTATCTTCATTTTACGGGTGAATAAAAATGAGACTTTGAACATGAAAGACTCTTGGCTGAGTTTGCATAGTTCGTGGTGGAACCAGGATTGAAGCTCAAATCTGTCTGATTGTAAAGCTACCACCCACCTACCCTCAATATTGGTTCCGAGTAGACCGGAGCCCTAAAACTAACAGATCTCGTACCCGACCCTCTCCTGAAACTGACTTAATTTTGGACCAGAGGCTGATGGGGAGAGTAAGAGTAAAAGCCAGTTTCTTGGCCCCTCCTCCTGCGGGGGCGGGGGGAGGTAGGAGCCAAACGTGCTTTTTTCCCCCTCTAACCACCTCCAGCATTGGGGTCCTAAACATTCCTCATTTGGCTGTATGTAATTAAAAGGAATGGCTGCCCAGCTATTTCATATCTAATCGACACATAAGATGAAAGTGACAATGTGGATTATTTCGTGTCAGATCAACTTGGTTGTAAGTTCCATTTTAACACGAAATTCTTCTGCCGTACGCTCAGCCTTCGTAGCTATTCCCCCAGCAGTGTCGTTGACTCTTCATTTAAAGAGAGAGAGATTGTTGGAGAAGCCCTCTGATGCTCTGAATAGAGTGGGTTGCTCTGGATGAGTGCTGGTCTTGGGCTCTTGCCCCAGCGGTGGGCTGAGGGCGGCCAGGGCGGTGGCCCCAGAGGAGATGGGG
Source organism: Potos flavus (assembly GCA_028534135.1). Classification (NCBI taxonomy): domain Eukaryota; kingdom Metazoa; phylum Chordata; class Mammalia; order Carnivora; family Procyonidae; genus Potos; species Potos flavus. The sequence goes on from CM052893.1 coordinate 34,526,981, forward strand.
CAAGTCAGGGATGGGGGGGCAGGTACCCCTTTCTCCCAGGAGGGATAATTCACACAGCCTGTGGTCTCCCTACTCCCATGGGGTCAAGGACTTCTGGGAAAAGCGAGATGTTTTGAGGAATATGCTGAATGAGGGTGCGAGGAAGGTTATTAGAAGTGATAATATTAGATATTGGACGTGGGGTCTTAGACATGATAATATTTCCCAGATACAGGATTTCCACGTGAAATATGAGCACCGTAGAACCAGGCCAGAGCTAAAACTTAGCCACCTGCGATATTTCCATCGCGCCCACTGTTCAGAACCAGGGATCCCTTTCTGTGGGCTTTTCACTCAGGGGCAGAGGCTCAGATATCACACAATTATCACTGACACCCGCCCCAATAGAAAATAATTATTCAGGGGATTCCGAGAGCCAACATAATTAGTCCAATTAATCTCTAGCGATGAATTATTCTGTCCGATAATCATCTTCGGAAGCAAAGGATTCATTAGCATCTCCGGCTGACAGCAGGAAGTCAAATGCCCTTTTATCTCTCTTCCCTGTCCCTGACACGATGGAATGAAAGTGGCTCTCACTTTGATAAATTCTATGTCCATTAACAAGGAGGCTGGTTAGGGAAGTAGCAGAGGCTGGGACCTTGGGTGCTAGACGAATCACCGTCTTACCCGTGACCTTGAGTTGAAGGCCTCAGTTTACCCGGCGGAAACATGGGGAGAATCAAGTCCAAGTTATGCGATCAACTGGCAGGTTCATGGGGTCTCTTCATGGACTTCCCAGAAGCAGTTAATCCCAACACACCCACTGAAAGAACAGCCCTTCTCTGTGAAAGCATTCTCAAGGAGTTCTAAGGCAAAGTCCCCCTCCTTTTTGTGGGAATTGACTTCACATAATTTAGTGCCTCGAACTCACTAAGTGGAGGGGGGCTGACGGTGGGGCTCCACAGTAGAGCCCAGGGAGGGGAGCTCGGCCTGCTGAATGTACCCTTCTTTCTTTTTTAAGATGTTATTTATTTATTTGAGAGAGAGAGAGCACGAGTGGGGTTGGGTGCATGGCAGAGGGAGAGAGAGAAGCAGACTCCCTGCTGAGCAGGGAGCCTGACCTGAGGCTCGATCCCAGGACCCCAGGATCACGACCTGAGCCGAAGGCAGATGCTTAACCAAATGAGCCACCCAGGTGCCCCTGAACTTACCCTTCTGATCAGAATCCCAACCCAAATTTGGAGGGAGGTATGAGTGGTCATGGGAGTGTGCTGGAAGCTCCGAACAGCTGGGCGGGGGTCCTGCCCCCAGGGTCTGTGCACTGTACCTGGCCTGTTCATATCCCAGTGCTGGCTCCAGCTCCGTGCTGCTTAGCTACTCTGGCCTCAGGCCCCCCCCCCCGAAAAATGAACATCACACATGGGTACGAGATCCTGCATGTAATTGCAGGGAGTTCCTGGACCCTCTGGAGCCCCTCTGGAGCCTTGCATGAACAGCTCCAGATACTACAATACATGGGCTGTGCCCTCAAGGAACTTAAAGTCTAGGGAGTGGGGAGCAGGGAGAGGGAGTCATCAGCACTGACGGTATTTAACAATTCTGTACCGTTAGGGGCGCCTGGGTGGCTCAGATGGTTAAGGGTCCGACTCTTGGTTTCGGCTCAGGTCAGGGTCTCAGGTCGTGAGATGGAGCCTCGTGTGAGGCTCCACACTCAGCAAAAGTCTGGAGTCTGCTGGAGGTTCTTTCCCCCTCTGATTCCCAGCCTTGACCCCCCACGCACGCGCTCATGCGCTTTCTCTCTCTCAAATAAATAAAATCTGAAAACAAACAATACTATACATCAGAAAAGGGTTGGCATGTGGTGGGATCAACCTTGGCATTATTGACATTCAGATCATTCTTTGGTGCTGGGGGCTCTCCCGTGCATCACTGCGTGTCGAGTCGCGTCCCTGGCCTCTATGCCGGTTGTACCGCATCCCAGGTCGTGACAATGAAAAATGTCTCCAGACGTTTCCATATGCGTCCTGGTGGGCATCGTCACCCCCTAGTTGAGAACCTTTGTGGTACAGCCACGAGCACTGGCCCGGTTCCAGTGGAAAGTCATTCAGTCTGGGTGGGGGCATCAGAGAAGGGTCCTTGAGAAAAAGGTTCGGGGATCCAACCTCCCTGCCCCCTAGCTTTTTATCCCTAGAGCCTAGCCCAATGTTTGGTACACAGAAGATGCTCAGAGCATCCTCACCGAACGGTGAACGAGGAAGGGTGGAGCACGCAGAGGATGGGGAGGGCACAAGGTGTTTCAGGCTTAAGGATGAGCACGGAGCAAAGGCACAGGGGCCGAAAGAATTGCAGGCAGCCCAGCCCCTATTTCCTGGCTAAGGAACAGGACTCAGCCTTGTGCAGCTCTGCTGTAGGAAACTGTGGAATCCCCTTTTCTGGAGATCCTTAAGAAAAGAAGTGGGTAAGCCAGCTGTAAATATAGTTCTGCCTGTGAATTATAAAACCTCTCCTAATTGATCTCAGCACTCCTTCCTGGTAAACTTGGACTTGACTGTGGAATATATCTGGATACAACCCTCCAAAAGTTACCACCATCCTTTGGAGTTGGAGCGCCAGATGTCACCTGTTTTCTTCCCTCCCTGGCTGTGGTCCAGGGGCCTTATGTCAGGACTGGGGAATGGCGTTCTGCCTGAAGCCAGCCCAGAAGAGAGCACACCAGCTCCTCTTGGCCGTGAATCCTACTTGTGTGTCACTCTCCAGGGCCGTGTCTCCTTTCCCTCTACTCCACCCGACTTTTTCTCATCCCAAAGCTGCTCTGCGATGGCGTCTTCTCTTCTTCCTGCCATTTGACCGTTTATTCATTCATTCGCAAAATTGCATGAGCCCGGGTTGTGTGCACTTGAGATACAGCAGAGGATGCAGATGCTCGTCCGGGGAGGATGTAGACAAGCAGCCAGGCAGCTACATTACGGCGTGGTGCGTGCCGTGTCCTGTGTTGGGGGACGCGGGGTGCCCTGGGAGCCCAGAGGAACCTCGCCTAAGAGCTGGCTGAGTGAGACTTGTTGGCACCCTTCTAGGAAAAGGATCTCTGTAAGCTGAGAGCTGGAGTGAGGTGACAGAGAGAGAGAGCCAGCTTTACGAGTCCGGGATGGTGAATTTTATTATAGTTTTTTCAATGTGTGTTAAAGAGTTCTGTGTCCAGTAAAATATATATGTCTGCCTGCCCAGGGAAAAATCACCGGGACTCCCTGGTAATAGGAGTTCGTAATGGCCTAGAAAATGCAGGAAAACCTTTAGAGTGAGTTTCTGATCTCCATTAAAAGCGTTTATGGTGTCGGGGGAGCCGTTTCCCTCTGATTTGTGTCTGACGAGGGAGAACCAAGGCTGAATTGTCAGGGAGGAAGACAAAGGCCCACGTATGGGACTGGACAAGTCAGGCGTTCACTGGGCACACCGTGAGGAACGGGCTGTCTGAAAAGCCACTTGCAAGGAGAAGCAGGCTCGGAGCCCTGGATTAGGTGCCTGCAGAAATAAGAATGCAGAGAGGCGGGCCAGAGACTCACAGAATCAGGAGGGATTGGCAGAGATAGGCACTGCTGGCGTTTGAAAGGCGGAAGGCAAGACTTGAGACAGTATAGGTTGGGGAGCTGGGGTGGGAAGGAAGGCTTGAAAGTTTCCTGCAGGGAGTGAGCTGGAGAGATCTGGTGGCTGATGCCTCGGGTGGCAGTGCAGGAGGGGGGAGGCTATAGCGTGAGGAGGTGAGGTTGACTCCATGTCCATCTGGGAACCCGAGAGGCGCACAAGACAGGATAGGTGTGGCAGGTGGGTGGAACAGAGGATGCGCCATCTGACTGCGTGCCCAGGGGATGAATTTGTGTAGCAGGCTTTTATGGAGAACCTACTCCATCCCAGGTACTGCGTTCTCCCCGGAGACAGATCAAGAAGTGTCAAGAAGTCTGGGCAGTAGTGGGATACAGAGGCTGTGCTAGAAGCCCGTGGTAGGATCCAGCAGGGACCTAAGACAGGACTAGTGATTCCTACCTGAGAGAGGGAGCCAGGCTGTAGGCAAGTGCGCCTTCTCCAGGGGACACAGTTGCTCAGCCAGACATTTCCTGGGCACCTGATGTGTGCTGTCCAGTGCCCTTGGGATTGAGGCGGGGTTACCTACGAAGTGTCGGATCTAGTGGGGGAGGCAGGACCAGCGTGTCCTGGGAGTTGTTATTGCAAAAGTAGGACGTGTGTCTTGGCAGGAGTGGTTCAGACACCAGATGACTTTGAAGAAGTGATCACTGGGATGGCCTGGGGAGGCTTCTCGGAGGAGGTAGGACTTGAAGTGGACGTTGAGGCATGGGTAGAAGTGACCCTCGTGGAGAAGGCCCTCTCGATGGGAGCAGTTGGAGGGATGGAGCAAGCAAAGGTGCAGTGATGGGAGGCAGCAGAGATCTGCCTGAACAAGGGGACGAAATCTGGAGGGAAATAATGGAGATCAGACAGAACAATTACGGTAGAGGGTCTCGAATGCCAGACCAGGGATGTCATCTGAGGGATACTCAAGTCTCATGTTGCAGAGGCCCACAGTGGTATGGATGGCACGCCCTGGGACTCCTTGGACTGAGGAATGGGGGAAGGGCCAGTCCGAAGCCACCTGAGCTATCTCCTAGCCTCCAGCCATGGCTTGGCTCTCCCGGACAAAATTCTCTTCCCAGCGTGACCCCTGGTTTGGCTTCCTGGTGGAGGAGGGAACACGCACCGCACAGACATCAATTCAGTCACGTCTGCTTACCCCTGTCCCCAGGCGCACCCACCCCGGTCCCCGGAGCAAGCGCAGCTTTGGTAAGCTGTTCCCATGACAACCACCCTCCGTGTGGAGCACGGAGCCAGAGGAGAGCAGCAGCCCCCGAATCATCACTCAGTTAGGACTAGGGGCCCAGGGCAGCCGCCCCCTGTAACGGGGAGTGGGAGCAGTGACCAAGTAACCTTGAGGGCCAGAGGACCCCCTCTGGCTGCTGGGGGGTGCTGGAGCTAGGCACGTGCAGCTGAGTCCCCATCTCTCTCTGACCCTTCTCCTGAGGCTCGGGTGCCCCCTCGGCGTCCTCTGTCTCATGAAAGATGGATGACCCCTGGGAGGGTTGGGGGCAGGGGTCACCAGCTGCCTGGGCCTCTTGCCCCGAGACGGGCTGGGGATCATCTGCAGGGAAAGTGCGTCTTGGATCTCCGGCCCTGGCGGCAAGCGCGGCAGTCAGATGAGCTGGGCCTCGGCGTCCCGGGATGATCGCCTTGGTCGGCAGTATGTCCCTAAGAACAGGTACATCCTATGGACAAATATTAGAAGCTGATCAGGGGAGCCATGAGTGGCTAGGCTATTTATCTCTGGGTTCTGCTCTGTTAGATTGCCTTCTCTTGAAAATCTGTGATGAGTGAGACCTCAGTCGCCGAAGTGACTGATGGGGATGAGCACTGGAAGTGGAATCAGAAAAGACGGCTTCTCCTCCAGCCCTGCTGCTTCCTGGCCGAGGCCAAGGGCAAATTGCTCATCAGTCTCTACAGCTGCAAAATGGGCTCTCAAAGTGCCTGCCTCACAGGATATTCTGGGGCTTAAATGACATAGGAATGTAAAGGGTCTGGCACACAGTAGGCATTTAATAAATGCTAATTTGCCTTCTGGCCTCCAGGCAGGGGCAGAGGAGATCAATTCGGCCAAAGGGGTCTATGGATTTCCAAGAGTCAAGGCCAGCCAGGCCCTAAGTACTAATTTTTCTTGTCCACTTTCCCTGGAAGCCTGGCCGAGTCCCAGTTCTAAATTTACCCCCAGGCCAGCCTCCTGCATGCTCAGGCCTCCTACTCCAGCCTCCATGCATTCAGAGCATTTTCCTTGGGGAGGAAGATGAACAGCAAGGGGTGGCCGGCCGTCCCGTGCGCCCCTAGGGCATTCTTGCAGCACCCTCCTTCCCAGGGGCTCACACACGCAGGCCCCCGCTGCCCCTGTGCCAGAGTGCAGGCAGCTCACTGCCCAGGCCTACGCCCTCCCCAGGCCCTGCCTCCAGCCCCGAGAAGTTGCAGGCAGGCTGGCCCTCTCCCTTGTCACCCCTTCCAGCCCTGTGTGTGGCTCCTGGTCCAAGCTGGACCTCACTCAGCATGCAGAGTGGGGTTTTCCCTCTCGAGTCTTCTCTGCCCTTCTTTTGGAGGGCTCCTGCAGGAAGGAGCAGAAGTGCTGGGTTCTTCCAAGGAACCTAGCGCGTTGGCCAGCCGGGGTTGTGGGGAAGGGGCTACACACTGGGAGGATTTGTTGTCACTGAACTGAGATGTGGCTTTGCAGCTTGTCAAACTTGGAAATCTCCAAGAATTTTTTTTTCCCGGGAATTCGACCTCATTCAAACAGTGACCAGTCCTTAGTCCCTTGGTGGCTGCAGCGCAGGGCCTGGGCCGCCGTGGGCTGTTTGCAGGCCCTGCTGGGCTTGGGCAAGGGCTGAGCCTGGGTGCCTCTTCCTGCCCCTCCCTGGGCTTCACTTCAGTACGGGTCCCAGGCTCTCCAGAGTGACCCCAGCCCTTGCACCCCACCCCACCGGGCCTTCTGGAGAAGAATGCCCAGTATCTAAGCTCTCACTCACTTCCTTTCTCTTTTTGTATCCTTTTTCCCACTTTCACGAGTATGGGGATGGGACCGATTTTTTTTTTTTTACTCAGAAGGGGAAACTGAGGCCCAGAAGGGCTGAGCTGCTTGCTCGCAAGTGCCAGAACATGCTGGGTCTGGGACCCTGGGGGCCTTGGCTTCCAGCCTGGTGCTCGGGCTCTGAAGGCCCTTCCCTTCCAGATGTGTGGGGGACCCCTTGGCTTCTCCTGTGCAAGGCCAGCTAGCAGGGGCAGGACAGGGTCGGGAGGAGGTGGGGTGGGAGCCTCCAGTCCCCCACATCTGTTCCCCATGAAGGGGAGAAGGTGGGAGGGCGGGAGGAGGGGGTGGTGCCGGAGCCCTGCTTGTGGCCGCAGCTGGTTCCCAGGCTCCTGCGCTGGAATTGGACAGGCCAGGGGAGGGTTCTGAGTGATCTGATGCAGCAGCCGAGCACAGCCGATCGGTCTTGGCAAGCGGGCCGCACAACCGGCCTGCCAGATGCTCTAGGAAGGTTCTTCCGAGGCCAGAAGATCTGCAGGTTCCAGAGCTGGGACAAAGCCCAGTGGGGAGAAAGGGCTCCCTCGAGGAAGTGTCGGGCAGGAGCAATGACAGCCAGCGAGGCCATCCTGGCTGGCGGCCCCGAGGCGGAACGCTGACCTGGCCTGCCGCCCGTCACTCCCCTGTCTCCTGGCAGTCCTGCCATTCATTCATTCCGCAGCCCAGAGGACAGGCCTCTTCCTGCGAGCGTGAGGAGTGCAGGTCCAGCGTGTCAGTCAGAAAGGGCCTCCTGGGGTCTGGGAAAAAGCACGGACCTCAGAGTCAGACGTGGATTCACGTTCTTACTGTACCACTCACGCAAGTGTGGACCTTTAGGAAGTTAACTGGCCTCTCTGAGCCAAACATCCATCAAACGGGGGTAATTATACTTACCCCTCAGGGCTGTTGTGTTAAAGGACAAAATGTATAGTCATGCCCCCTTATCCGCAGGGAACATGATCCAGGACCCCAGTGATGCCTGTAACTCGGACAGTACCGACCCTGTGTCCACTAGGTTTTTCCCCTTACGTACGTACCTCTGATGAAGCTCCATTTCTCGGTTGGGTACAGTGAAAGATTAACAGCAATAACTTCTAGTAAAATAGAACAATTACAAGTATATACTGTGGTGAAGGTTATGTGAATGAGACTCATTTCACTGGGGCCGCTGGGTGGCTCAGTCAGCGAAGCGTCTGCCTTCGGCTCAGGTCATGATCTCAGGGTCCTGGGATCGAGCCCCGCGTTGGGCTCCCCGCTGAGCAGGGAGCTTGCTTCTCCCTCTCCCTCTGCCTGCCACTCCCTCCTGCTTGGGCACGCTTTCTTCCTCTCCCTCAAATAAATAAATAAATAAAATCTTAAAAAAGAAAAAATAACATCATTTCACACCTCTTGTGATGATTCTAGATGATAAAATGCCCACGTGCTGAGGCGAAGGGCAGGGAATGACGTGGGCGCCGTGACATAGTGTGAGGCTGCTCTTGACCTTCTCATGTACTCGGGAGGGTCACTGGCTTCAGGATCGTGGGTAGCTGAAACTGGATCTGTGTGTAGCATCATGGTCAGTACGTAGAAAATACTGAGTAAATATTGTCCCCTTCGCCTCCCGCCTCAGAGAACATTGCCTGCTTTTTAATAACTCTTCAGCAAACATTATTAAGTTTCACTGTAGGATTTCTCTGCCTTCTTAATTGGAAGTCCTTAAAGCTAGCCTTATTCCTTCTTGCTTCACTTTGCGCCCAAACCACGGGGGCAGTGCTGTGGCCTTTGTCCAAGCCTGGTCCTTCTGGTGGGTAGTAGGATCATCCTGAAGGTGGGGAGACGTGCTAGCGGCAGATGGGCTGAGCCCGAGGGTCCCCAGTGGGAGGCAGCAGAGGGTCGAGGGCATCGGTGACATAGAAGGCTCTTCCAGAAATGTGACTCCTCCAGGGAGGCAGCCAGGCGGGGCAGAGGATCGCTCTTTGATGTGGGAGCAGATGCTCTCCAGGCAGAGCTGGGGCTGGGGAAGAGGGAGGTGTGAGCAGCCCCCTTAGACAGAGAGACCTCCCCCGTCTGGACAGCCCTGCATCGCCCACACACTGTCCCGAACCTTCTCTGAGCTAAGGAATTTCCTTAAAGCCCGACCTCTACCTCCTCCAGCCCCAGCCTGGCTCTGAAATCAGCAAGCTGTGTGTCGTTGTCACCGAGTCATTGTCACTCCACTGGACCTCAGTTTCTTCTTCCGTTCAGCGACCTCTGAGGCTCATGCCCGCCCGGATGTTTGAGCAGCGTTCACGCCAGTCGTTTCCTAGGCTGGCGGCCGGGGCTGTCCACATGGGCGCGTACACAGGCTGGCCAGACCGGATACCCTGCACATCTGCTCTGTCTCCCACCACGTGCCACCCTCACCCCAAACCCACGCCCCCTCTCCCGTCGTATCGTTTAAAACAGTGAGGGGAGCGTGGCCTGTGTCTGAGGGGTCGTGTGCAGATAGGGATGAATGTGCCACGTCTCTGCCTTCCCAGACGTCACTGTCTAGTGGGGGAAGTGACAGGAAACCTGAACAGGAGCTCTGGGTGGGATGTGCCATTGTATCACTTGATAGGTAAGAGTACTGAGGCCCAAGGATTAAGTACCTTGCCCCGGGTCACAGGCTGGTTGGGGATAAAGCTGGTTGTGCGGCCCATGGCCTCCTGCCATCCAACAGCCAGAGGCAGTCCTTTCTCTCTCGTGGCTCGGCCTTGGCTTAGGTCCACCACTCCCGGGCTGGGCGCTTGCTCTGTTGCCTGTGGTCAGACTCACTCCTTCCCTTCCTTTGGTTTCAGATCATTGGCCACCTCCTCCAGGAGCCCCTCCCTGCTTCCCTAGGCCCACCCCCTCTCCACCATCTTCTAATCGGTCCCCAGCAAAGTCCCCTGGGCACTGCTGACAACGCCTGACCCCCGCATGTGCACGCCAGCCTCCTAGCTGCGGATCCCGGAGGACTGGGCCCCGCGTGGATGGCTAAGGTGGAGGCCCCGGCTTCCCAGGGTCGGTAGCTGCGTCAAAAGCCATGGTAGTCTATCCATTCGACTTGTCCCCCCGCTGAAGTCTAGCTACTTCCAGAGGAGTCAGCAGAGAGGGCAGCAAGGTCTAGGTGGGAGAACTTCAGAGCGTCCCCGGCCTGGAGTTCTGGTGCAGGCAGAGGAGGCAGGTCTCCCATCAAAAGAGCAGTATCTTCAGAGACAGTAGCCTCTTGTCACTTGGCCATTCCTGGGAAAGGAAGGGATGTCAAAGATTTGGAGGAGCTAAGCACACCCTCCCCTTTGCTGCTGATTCTCTTCTGCCACTAACTCAGATCCTGTGCTCTGGCAAGTCTCTGTCTGACCCACTGTGGTCTTCAGCCACAGGGCCCCACGAACCCAAGATGGGCCCCATCTGTACAGTGGAGATGCCAGACTAGAAAGTTCATCAAGGGCAAACACCTCTTAGAAACAGCCAGTGATATTACTATAGACCAAGCCCCCTGGGCTCTAGCACTGCTGTCCAATAGAACTTTCTAGGCGATGGAGATTATCTCTATCTCTAGTGCTTACGAGCCAATGTGATGATGTGGCCGTTGAGTACTTGAAATGTGGCTAGGGCAAAGGACAACTGAATTTTAAATTTTATTTAATTTTAATTAATTTAAATATAGAAGACGCTCAACTTCATTAGTCATTAGGGAAATGCAAATTAAATCTCTAGTGATTTATACTTCACACCCATTTGGATGGCCATAATAAAAAAAAAACAAAACGGACAATAACACGTGTTGGAGAGTATGTGGAGAGATCAGAACCCTCACACACGGCTGGTGGGAATGTGCAATGGGGCAGCCGCTTTGGGTTTTTTGTTTTTTGTGTGTGTGTTTTTAAAGATTTTATTTTTAAGTAATCTCTGCACCCAATTCGGGGCTCAAACCCACAACCCGACACCAAGAATCTCATGCTGAACCAGCCAGGCGCCCCAAAGGCAGCCACTTTGGAAAACAGTCTGGGAGATCCTCAGAATGTTAAACACAGAGTTACCGTGTGACCCAGTGTTGCATTCTTGGGCACATATCCAAGAGAAATGAAAATGTACGTCCATATAAAGACTTGTGTATGAATGTTCATAGTAGCTTTATTCATAAAATAGGCCGAACGTGGAAATGACCCAAATGCCCATCAAATGATGAATGGATAAATAAAATATGGTATATCCAAGCAGTAGAAAGTTATTCAGCCGTGAAAAGTAATGACATAGTGATACTTAAGACAACATGAATGAACGTTGAAAGCATCGTGCTAAGAAGCCAGTCACAAAAGGCCAGTGTTCATGATTATATTTATATGAGATGTCCAGAATTGGCAAATCTATTGCAACAGAAAGTAGAGATCGGTAGTTGCCAGGGGCTGGGGGGGCGGGGAGTGGTGAGTGATTGCTAATGGGCACAGAGGATCTTTGGTGGGGAGTGATAAAAGTATTCTGGAATTAGATGGTGATGCAGCTTTGCAAATGTGCTAAGTAAGAACCACTGAACTGGGGCACCTGGGTGGCTCAGTGGGTTAAAGCCTCTGCCTTCGGCTCAGGTCATGATCTCAGCGTCCTGGGATCGAGCCCCACGTCGGGCTCTCTGCTCAGCAGGGAGCCTGCTTTCCCCTCTCTCTCTGCCTGCCTCTCTGCCTACTTATGATCTCTCTCTCTCTGTGTCAAATAAATAAATAAAATCTAAAAAAAAAAAAAAACCACTGAACTGTACTTTATTTTTTTATTTTTTATTTTATGTTTTTAAATATTTCATTCCTTTATTTGAGAGAGCGAGAGCGCACACCTGTGGGGGAAGGGCCAGAGGGAGAGAGAATCTCAAGCAGACTCTGCACTGAGCAAGGAGCCCAACATGGGGCTCGATCCCAGGACCCCGAGATCATCACCTGCGCCAAAATCAAAGCGGATGCTCAACCCGCTGAGCCACCCAGGCGCCCCTGAATTGTTAAAAAGGGTGACTGTCCTGTGAATTATATCTCTATCTACGTATTTGTGTATTTTGATACGCATTTGTGGCTAGTGGCTGCAATACTGGACGATGCAGTTGTAGAGTCCAATTATCTGGGTCCAGTTCTCGCTTCGCCATTCACTGCTGTATTACCTTAGGCAGCTTACTTAACCTCTCTGGGCTTCAGGCTTCTCAAGGGCAAAACTGGGTTACTAACAGGACTGCCGTCTGGGGCTGTCATGGAGATTACATGGGCTAATATTCATGAAGCTTCTAGACCAGTGCGTGGCACACGGTGCTGTGGATGCGTCAGCTGATAGTGATGTCACTAGTTCACAGTCAGAAATCACTGTCCACACCCTGGCCCAGCGCCCAGCCCCCAGCCCTTTCCCTTGCTTCCTCTCCCCTCTCCGCTTTGCCTGTGGCCGATCTCTCTGCTGCATAAACTGCTGCTCTAAGAACCACTCCCAGCTCCCAGCAGCTGCGTCACTGGAGCCGGGTGTCCCATGTAGGCTCTGGGCAGCATCACTGCTGGAAAACATTGCCAGTAAACCTTGAGGTCCATCGGGCCGGAGAGGCAGGTGTCTCCTGCTGAGGCAGACAGCTCATTTACTGCAGGAGGCCTGCCGTCCTGAGCTGAGCCCAGTGTCCAGGTCTTTAAAGGAGAGAAGATTGAATATGTTCGTGAATCTTCTCTCTGACCCTATAACCTAACATTTGGAGGGACGTGGGGTGGGAAAGAGAAGAGGACAGGATTAGCCTACCGGCAGCCCTTCTCTACAGGGGTGCAGGCAGGAGTCCCCTCCTTGGTCTCCGGCCCCCAGCATTGATTCCCCTCCATCGGTCCTTACCTAAAGCAGTATCGGGGCGAGACGGTAGGAAGTGGCTGCCAGGTGTTGCTTTTCCCCGGAGCTTTAATGCTCACTCTCCACGTTCCCCTCCAAAGGCTGCACTTGCTCACCGGCTGAGCAAGGCTGAGCTGGCCCGACCCCGGCAGCCTTATGGAGCTGCCCTCTGGCTCCCTTCCTCCCTCCTGCTCACCGTAGAGAGAGGCTGCCACCCCCCCCCCCCCCCCCCCCCGCCAGAAAGGGCCAGGCCTGGCATGGTGGGGGTGTGGCGGGGATGACTCTCCTCCCTCCTCATCAGGCAAGCTTCCCGCCTCAGGGACATTGCAGAGGAGTGGAGGGAGACCTCCAGAGCACAGATCTGAACCCTCATCCACTCCCCTCCGGCAGCCCTTCGTCTGCTGGGCATTGGAGCAGAAAGGCCCGTTGAAGTCTCTCTTAGACTTCGGCTCTGGATCCGGCTTGCCAAGTGGAGCCCATAGGTCCCCGGAACCGCCCCACCCAAACCCTCTGCACACCCAGGGCTGATTGGCTCACCGCAGAAGCCAGGCCCTGCTCCCTCTCCCCAGGAGTAGGACAGCCTCCCCAAAGTAGATGCTGCAAACTCTTGGCTCTTCTCCCGGAATGATAGTACAACCCAGGCACTAAGGCCTGGGGTCGGGGGAAGGATGCCGGCCCCAGGAGTGCAGAGCCTGGGAGGAAAGGAGGTGTGCTAAGCAGAATGCAGAGGGAAAAAGACCCTTCTGGCAGCCGCTTGCAAGCCTGAGAGCGAGACAGCTGCCTTTCTGCAGTACTGCGGCAGCCGCAAGGCCACGGCTGGCTGGGGGCCAGCAGCGCCCCCTTGTGGCCCTTCTCCGCAGCAGCGACCCTGGCAGACACGGGCCCGGGGCTGGCATCCTCCCAGCAGCAGGATGTAGGTGGCTCCTTCTGTATGGAGCCTGGAGATGGAGGAGTGGGCTCTCCCAGAAAACAGTGGATGTGTGCCCAGGGAGTAGACCTGGTCTGAAGGCCCAGGACCCAGCCCAGGGGTCTGGCATCAGGAAATCAGCCCCGTTTTGTGATGGAAATACTATTCTGGTGGTGTGCAACAAGATGTCAGAATTTCTCAAAATGTGACCTTCTGGGGGCACCTGGGTGGCTCATCAGTTAAGTGTCCCACTCTTGATTTCAGCGCAGGTCATGATCTCAGGGTCATGGGATGGAGCTCCGTGTTGGGCTCCACGCTCTGCAGGGAGTCAGCTTGAGATTCTCTCCCTCCCTCTCCCTCTGCTCCTCCCCACCTTATACACATTCTCTCTCTCCCCTTCCCTCTCCTCCCCTCCACCCCTCTCCCCTACCTATGCTCTCTCTTTCTCAAATGAATAAATACACTTTTTTTTTTAAGATTATTATTTGAGGTAGGGGACAGAGGGAGAGGGAGAAGGAGCCTCCCCACTGAGCACGGAGCCTGATATGGGGCTTGATCCCAGGACCTCAAGATCATGACCTGAGCCGAAATCAAGAGTCAGATGCTTAACTGACTGAGCCTCCCAGGTGCCCCCCCAACTCCATTATTTTATAGATAGGGAAACTGAGGCCCAGAGAGGGGAAGTCATTTATCCAAGACCCCACAGGTAATTAGCGTGTGCCCTCGGGAAGAGCAAGCCTGCCCGCCTGCCTTCCTCCCCCATCCCCCTGCCTCCCCCTCCTCTTAGCCGAGTGCCCAGTAGAGACACATCAAGGAGGCTGTCTGATCCCAGCCTTCTGACTTGACCAAAATCAGAACTCTAGGTGATCTGGAGAGACACCAGCCCGGCAATCCCAGGCCAGGGGTGGACCACGCTTGCCCTCCTCTCTGGCCCCAGATTTCTCTTCTATTTCCTGGTTTGCCTTGCCTCCCATCCATGCGGCCAGTATGTTATTTCCTGAGTCCTGGCTCTTTCTAGGTATCTTGCCCCATGCAGCACCCCATAGGAGGGCCACAAACACTGGGCTCCAGTTTGGTTCCCACGCTAGTTGGGAGGATTCCGGATTCTCTGGGGAAGGGATGAAGCTCCCCGGGAGCTCCTCCGGGGAGCAGGAGCACTCAATAACTAGGAGTGTGTGATTTGTCACGCCGCAGGATTCTGTGACAACCGCCTCTGACAATATTGTGACTTACGTGGGGGGATGAGTGAAATGAAAGAATTGGGAACAGAGTAAAACGTCCCCCACCTGCGTGCTCCATGGAAGGGGGGTGCGTCTTGCATGGAGGCCCACCCAGTGCTCTCTCTGGAGCCTCCGGCTCATCAGATGGTGAGGCCAGGGAGGGAGGAGGTGCAATTGTAGGGAGACGTCTCCTGCTCTGCCTGAGCTCAGGGGAGATTGGGGGGCTGGCTCACCCGTCAGTTTCCATGCCTGCTCCAGCCGTACCGCGGGACTGAGCCTCCCAAGACTCAAGATTAGGAGTCCATCTGGTGCAAGGCTGCTGGCCGCGAGAACCTGCAGGACCCACCTAGCACAACCTCTGAGCAGGCGGTGGAGACCTGGAGGGCTGAGGAGGTGGAAGTCAAGAGTCATGTTTAAATGACTCAGGCACCCAGGGGCTCCACCGTAACTTACATTTTGATCACCCCCTTTGGGGACACATCTCCGTGCCTCTCGTCCCCAGCCCACGACCCGGCAAGGAGACACAGTGCTCGGGTGCAAAGAGCCCCGGGTCAGGGGCACACCTGCCCTGCTCTTCACCACCCGGGAGACATCGGGCACGCCTTTCCCCTCTCTGGGCCTGAGTGAGGTGTTGTTTTTCCCCATCTATGAAATGAGAGGGCAGATGATTCTTCCGAGCTCTGAAATGCCATGACTTGAAAATGTTCTTGCCCTTGAGTCACTTCCGTTTCTCCTGTTGCTTCTCACGGAGCCCAGCCACTCCCAGCAGAAGCCAGGGTAGAAGTCAGCCGAGAACCCAGTCCTCTGTGGCCTCTGCCCTGGGCTAAACTACTAATGTGGTTTCTGAAACATTGGTGGAAGTAATTAAGATTTCAGCAGTCAGTTATCGCAGTTTACTTAATTGTCAGCTAATAATTAAAATTGTACAGAACTCGGGTAGATTTGACTGCTGGGTGATGAATCCCCTAGAGTCCCCCCTCCTGCCTGCACCTCCCTAAATCTGGTGGGGTTATTACCCTGCGTTGGAGGCCCCCCATTCCTTACTACGTCAGATTTCAGACTGCTGGCCAGGGAAAGCCCCTGAGGCTCAGCCTCTCCCACGGCAGAGCCGGGGGATCGGGGTCGAAGACGGATCGTCGCTATGGTGCAGGGCTGTCATCAGGCCTGATGACTCGGAGATGAGGTTCCGTTTCCACCTATCCGCTCCCTGCCTCCAAGGACAAGGGCCTCCCCCCGGCCCGAGCAAGGGCCCAGAGGAGGATGGAGAGTCCTCCCAAGTTGCCCCACCCACTTGCAAATGAAAGGACCCAGAAGCCAGTCCAGCTCTGGTGCGAGTATGCGCCCTTGGCTCACCCAGCCCTTTGTACCTCCTGACGAACAAGAGCTACCGTTTATAGAGCACCTACTGTGTGCCAAGCACCGTGCAGAGCATTTTACGTGAATGAGCACTGTCTTCCTCACCACAACCCTCCCGGGGTTGGGGGGGCACCATTATTCTCCCCATTTTGCAGAGGGGAAAACTGCAATGAGCTGAGGTGTCTTGTGCAGGGTCAGACAGCGAAAAAAGAACAGTGCAGGATCTGAACTCAGGTCTTTGCGACTTGAAGACCTATGTTCTTGCTACTACACTGCCCCGTCCGTTCCTGCCCCCGCATCTCCATTTCTTGGTTAGTTCCTAGTCTAGTGCAAGTTCAGTCTTGCCTTCCTAGTCTAGTTCAAGTTCATAGTCTTGCCTTCCTGGGGAAGCTTGTTTTCCTGATTTGCCACCAGTTGCACACAGCTTCCTCCTGATGAACTAGCCCTTTTCCAGATTAAATGACCCCTGTGCCACTGTGTTCATCTTTTTCCTTCCTCACCGACCGTGGAGGACGGGTCCACATATACCTCTCAGTGCACATGTCTGCAGAACCGCAGACTTGCACACGTGTGATTTTTTTTTTTTTAAGATTTTTATTTATTTGAGAGAGAGCAAGCAAGAGAGAGAGAGGGCACGAGTGGGATGAGGGGCAGAGGGAGAAGCAGACTCCCCGCTGAGCAGGGAGCCTCATGTGGGGCTTGTTCCTGGGACCCTGAGACCATGACCTGAGCCAAAGGCAGACACTTAACTGGCTGAGCCCCCCAGGCGCCCCCACACATGTGATTCGAATGGCTTCCACAAACTACTGGCCAGACCACAAGTAGGTGTGTATGTCCAGAGGCACGTGTATTTCGGGGCACTCTATTGTAGTAGAAAGAACAGGAGCTTTGGAGTCCACAGACGGGGAAAGTGCTTGGGGTCACACCCGCCGTGTGGTGAGCTTTCAGTAGCAGACGTTGTTTGCATTTGTGTGTGTGTGTGTATCTATGTGTCAGGTTTGTTTGACTGCCAGTCCTTTAGCCCCAAGACTCATAACAAGCAGTATGCTCTCTGTGGTCCTGTGTGAGGCAACAGTGTGCGGAAGCACCATCCGCCCTTGCCCAGTGCATGCTGGGAGGGTGATGTCGTTTGCGGCAGCTGTGAGTTACCATGGTGACGGCTGGGTTGGGGGAGACTCTCGGCCTCTTCTGAGCCAGAGGAGCGCACACACCCTCCCCGGTTGCTCCTTTTGCAGGGAAAGGCTTGGAACAGCAGCCCAGGAAAACCTCACAAGCTCCCCCCATAGACCTCCTTGTCAGCCCAGAGCTGGCCGTTGTCCAACCCTGCTTCACACACACGCGCGCACACACACGCACGCGCGCACACACACGTGCATGCACACACATGCACGCGCACGCACGAATACACCCACCACCCTTGCAGCTGGACCCTATTCTGTAGGAGTTAAGAGCGAGCATACCCAGACCCTCCGAGTAGGGCTGTGAGGGGTGTTTAGATCAGAGCATCCGATGGAGGGGACACGTGTGTTCTCCTGGCCACAGCATGGGCCCTAGCCAGAGCAAAACCCCAGCCGAGCCGGCCTGGAGAATGCCTTTTTCTCATCTGCACAAAGATGCCACATAGGCTGGGAGTCCGGAGTGCACCCCACATGGAAGGGTGCTGAGGGAGGAGGGGAACTACCAGGCCCTCCCTCTCTGCTGTGTCTGTACTCTGTTGTGTTCCCTAGGCCTCTACCCCATGCCCAGACTAAACACTGACATGTTTAGACACATGGAGGTGACCTCCGAGGCACCATGACTCATCCAGTAAAACAAATCGTCAAGCTTTAGGGTCATCATCACAAAATGGTGTGTGCCTCACAAACCTTCACCCCATCTCTGATCCTCATGGGGGATGATGAGAAAGGGGTGAAACTTGGGTATGAGTTGGGGGTCAGGTGGATGGTGTGAAGGTCAAGAATGGGCAAGGGTGAGGGGTGGAGTGAATTCTTTTGCAAATGCAACTTGATTCATATTTTCTAGTTAAATATGTAAAGATTTGCCTTGGGGTCATGGGTGTGAACATCAAATTGCCCCCCAACCTAGCCAGAGTTTCTGCAGTCTCTGGAGCTCCGGGGCCCTTCCCTGTATGTGCGTGTCAGTCCTCTCATCGTGGGGCTACCTCTGTACCCCGAGGAAGGTGTCCGTCACCCACAGATGTGGAGCACAGCCAGACTTCTCAGGAGCCACCACCCTGCGCTGAGCCTTTGAGAAGCAGGCTGGCATGCCCAGGATGACCACCAGGGGGCAGTGCTGGGGCACGGAGGGAGCTCAGGAGGGCAACCTCTGCAGGACCAATCCAGGTCACCCTCTAGCAAATCAGGGTCCAACCCAAACTCCTACTGTGTATGCCCTTAGTCTACACGGCCGGGAGGCCTAGCACCAGACGTCATTCCATTAACCTCCAGCTCGTTGCCCCCTCACTGGACCTCAACCTCCCATCTCTCCTATGACCAGGTTGGACTGGGTCACTTCACTTCCAAGGACTCTGGCTCTAATTTTCGGCAAGCCTATGAGACTTTGGGGGTATTCCTGCCCCCCTCTACCGACATGGAAGTGAGGTAGGGGGATAGAGTGGTCTTGGAGGGAAGAGATATAGGGCACTGTGATCAGTGCAGTGAGAGGTAGGAAAGTATCTCTTTTTCTGTCACTACTAGAGCTTTAAGATCGAGGTTCCCACACCCACACCCCTATGCCCCAGGGCTGGGAGCACCAGAGAATACAGAGGGACCCTCCTGGGGCTGCCCACCATGTGGATTAAATATTTTCCTTAAAAAAAAAAAAAAAAAAAAAAAGACGGGGCACCTGGGTGGCTCAGTGGGTTAAAGACTTTACCTTCGGCTCAGGTCATGATCTCAGGGTCCTGGGATCGAGCAGGGAGCCTGCCTCTCTCTGCCTGCCTCTCTGCCTACTTGTTATCTCTCTGTCAAATAAATAAACAAAATCTTTAAAAACAAAAAGACATCTTCCTAAAGGGACACATATCCATTTTTTTTTTTTAGACTTTATTTATTTGAGACAGGGAGAGAGTGTGCACTTGTGCGTGCTTGAGTGGGGGGAGAGGCAGAGGGCGAGGGAGAGAATCCCAAGCTGATTCCGCGCCCACGCAGAGCCCGAGACCATGACCCGAGCCAAAACAAAGAGTCAGACGCTCAACTGACAGAGCCACACATGCACCCCTATCCATTCCTTTTTTAAATGTATTCCTTAACAATTTTTTTGTGTAGTATCCATCTATTGTTGAAATGTTCGTTGAGCACCTACTGTGTGCCATCACTGTGCTTGATAGTGATGGTGTAGACATGCCCTGTGATGTATCACCAGAAATACGAGTTTCTTCCCGGCTCGACTCGGCTCTGTGCTGCATGCTAGGTGTGTGGCCTTGGGCAATTTATTTCATCTTTCTGAGTCTTAGTTTTCCCATCTGTAAAATGGAGACAAGATCACAAATCTCCTGTAAACGTGGTGAGGATTCAACTAGCTCATACATGCACAGGGTTGGCATGCGCACAAGTCTCTGAGTAACTCTTGGTCACCTTCTTCTTTGGGACTGCACACCCCTTAGAGTTATGCACACCTCCCTCATCACGGCCAAACCCATAAAAGAATTGCCTTGGCCCAGGAACCCACATCTTGGCACAATGTTCTTAGTCCCCCCACGGGCATTCGGAAACCAAGCCTTAAAAATATATGTATATACTTTCTGATTCTGTCTGTATTCCATGCCAAGCCATCAGTTAAAGCCAGTGAGAGGCTCCCAGGGTGACATTTGCCAGGATAAATAGGCACTGGCAGCCACAGAAGTGACGACACTTCTGTGGGACGGAGCTCAGGCCCCTGGCATGGAGGCTTGCCACGAGCATGGAAGTCGGCCGCATGATGCAGCAGCAGCCTCCCGTAGGCTCCCCCAGGGAGAGGGGAGGGGAGGAGGAGGCAGGAGAGAAGAGGTGCCTGGGTCTGGGTGTGGAGCTGGTTCTCAGCAAAGGTGCCATCTGGCTTCTGGCCCACCCTCCCCAGCGCCCCCTCGGCCGACAAGGATTTCTGAAAGGATTCAGAAATGTTCCATTTGGCAGCAAAAAGAAGCTCATACTCTGCTGAGTCTGTGGGTCGGGGAGGGACCAAGAGGGCACTTTGATCAGGGGAGGACCGCAGAGGGTTTTGGGATAGAGAGAAAAGAGAAGTAGCCTGAGAGTCAGATTCCTGGGGTTTCTCCACTCCTTTGCCATCATCTCTCTGTAGGCCCCTGACTCTCCGTGCACCGCCTTTCAGGGAGGCATTGGGGATTTGATTCCGTTCAGTGACCTTGGATCCCAAAGTCAAAGGTAAAGCATGGGACAGGGACAGGTCCTCTTCATCTTAGTATCCTCAGGGCCTCTTGAGACCTGCGATAGAACACGTGTTTGATAAGGTTTACTGGACGAATTGATAGAAGGATGGAGAAAGTTCTTAGAGTTCTTCATGCTCAGGACCCCTTCCTCTTTTGGATGTCATTTTCACTGTGGGAAGGAGATGGGATAAATTCTGTTTGCTTTTTGCTGTTGTAGATTCTTCTCATCTGACCATGTTAATATTCTGCCTGGAAACCAAGGTTGAATAAAATGACCCCTGATCATTTAGGATTCTAAGGGCGGCGGTACTACCCATACATCTTCCTCACTTGGGGTTCCACTGTCGCCCAGAGCTCAGTCCATGCTCCCGAAAATGACTGCTCATGCCCTCCGCCTCCCCACCAGCCACTTCACTTTTGGGGGCTCTATCTGCACTCTCCCCTCTTGACCCCGTAGAGCGGCTCCAGACATTCCCAGTCAGTGTTTGGGGCTCAGGGAGTGTGCTATGCTGGGGCTGGCTCCCACCAGCTTCCCAGAGCCAATTGACAGCATCTCTTCCTAACCGTGCAGTCAGTGACGTCATGCTGTTAGCTTAAAAGAGCCACGGGAGGAGTGTTTACACCACAGACATCGGCAAACGCTCCAAGTGAGGGCGTCCCGACCTCTGAAGGCCGGTTGTTAAACATTTACCAGCATATCACTGGAGATGGGGTTTGGGGCAGACATTCCGGTTGACCTCAACCACGGGAATCTTGCCAGGGACCTCTGCTCTGAGAAGCAAGGCCTCCCAAAAATGAAAGCCAGAAGAAGCAGTTCCTCGGGGGGGTCTAGGTGGTGTGCACAACACCAGGGTCGAGACGTCAGGCAGTTCGAGGGCATGTGTCTAGGGCAACCAGCACGGCCTAGGGAGCAGTGTCCTGGGGACATGGTCAGTCCCCACTCCCTGACACTCTCAGCTCTCAGCAGAAAGTTCTCCACTCACCCAGCTGCTCTTTCCTCCCCTCAGACCCAGAGTCCCAGAGAAAGAGGACAGTGCAGAATGTCCTGGATCTTCGACAGAACCTGGAAGAGACCATGTCCAGTCTGCGAGGGTCCCAGGTGACTCACAGGTAGGTCTAAGCTGCCGAGGGGACCACACCCTCCGCTGCTCTTTCTCTCTCCCGCGCTGGCGAGCAGGGCTTCAGAGCCCCACGGGCCACCGCGGCAGGGACAGGAGAATTGGCCATCTCGGCGAAAGAAGCTTGGCTTTACCTGGGATCTGTTTGCTCTTGGGCATGAGTTTCATTTGGAGCTAATGAGTTTGAGAAGCACTAGAGTGGGGGATGGGGGGCCCCCCATGACTCAGGGTGTGACCTTCCGCGTCCACTTTCCCTCCTTCGACGCCAGTCTCCTCATGTGTTACAGATGCTGTCCTTCTCCTGTCCTGAAGTTTCTGTTGTTAGAGGATTCTAGAATGGTGCCCATCCCAACACCCAGCATCTTTTCCTCTTCTGTCAGCTAGGTGTCCCCTGGCCTCTTCAGCCAGTGGCTGGCCCAGATCCACGCCATGGGGGTGTGCCCCCTCGCCCCGGCCTGCAGAGACCTTGCCGCCTCCAGCGGTATGGGCCATTCCACCCTCCCATGGCACCTCTCCCTGGAGCGGCACACTGGCCACAGCCTCTGCCGTGACTCAGAATTTCCCCCACTGGCTCCTCGGGCTGCCCAGATGAGCTCATGCTGTCAGCTCCGAGGGGGATAGAGGGCCGGGCAGGGGGTAGAAGGAGAGGGAGCAGACAGCCAGGATTGGGAAATCATGGGGGGTGTGGAGCAGGAAGGCTGAGAGCGATTAGGTGGCCTGTCCAGTTGGACTGGAGATCGGTTCCTCCCCATCTCCTGGGGTTGGAAAATGAGAGCAAAGTTGGGACAGAAGGACAAAAGGATAGGGGCTTTGCTGAGCCCAAGTGTGTGGCTCAGAGAACTCCCTGTCATTCATCTCCGGGCACCGTGGGATTGCCATGACCAGGAAGTGGAACAGAAATCAGGCTTCATAGCTTTCACCCATCGGCTCTACTTCTTCTCCTGCTTAAGAACACCCCTCCTCCTCCTTCCACCACTCCGCCTAGTCCTATCCCATCCTCCATGCTGTACCCTCAGCTCTTTGCTCCCAGATGGCTGAAATATTTTCAGTGCTAAGTCAAAGCCTCTATTTTGTAGGGTTAGCAGGACCAGACTACTGAAAGGGATGTGCATGGGGGACATCTGAGGAAAAGGGTGCATGGGGGAGGCCCCTGGAGGCCCTGGGGCTCAGGCCGCCTTACATCTGTCCCTAATCTCCATCCCTCACAGTCCTGAGCAGGACCCAAGCGAGACAGGGACCCGGCTCAGCTTGGCTCGCCAGTTCAGGGACTCAGTGGATGAAATCTTGAACGTCGTCCTTCCCCCATCCAGGGAAGTTGTTGGAACAGCTCTCTCAGCACGAATCCCATGCCAGCTCCATGCCAAAGAAGGCAGAAAGCGCTTCGTTGCTGAGGGGTCACACCCCAAATGACTCACCCACAGGGGAAGGGTAGAAGCAGCAGCTTCCGTGTCCTAGGGCCACTGACTGAGTACAGCCCGTGAAGCAGGACAGCCTGACCCCTCTCGGCTTTCTGTCCCGGGTGGAGAAGAGGGAGGCCGAAAACCTTTTGCATAGAGCTGGCTAGTGGGGGGGATGAGAGCCTCAGACCTCTGGCTTCTGTCTCCCTTTGTGAAAGAGGAACCAGGAGCCCTGAGCTGGCTTTGCCGCCTACTGTGGACCCGGAGCCACTTCCTCTCTTAGCCTTTGGTTTATGTTACTCCTGGTCCACGCTTTGATGGCCAAAACGATTCTCTGAGTTTTTAGGGCTCTTTGACTTTTTAAAGTGCTTTCCATCCATCAGCCCTTCCCTCAGCCCTGGGAGGAGGCAGGATACGTTCATATGGTCTGGGTTAGAGAAGCAGCAGCCGAGGCTGGGGCGAGGGGGTCCCTCGCTGGAGTCACACGGCTGACGAGGGTGGTTCTGTGTCTGGCAAGCGTAGAAGCCGTGCCAGGTGCAGTGCTGGGCACCATACCCCGGAATAAAGACAGGCTTCATCCTTGAGGAGGAGCTTCCCGTCCAGTGAGCGCTTCCAGCCAGGTTATTTTCACTCTGGAACTTAGAGGCTAGCTCTAGATTCAGTTCCTTTTTCAGAAATCTTTATTTCTGTCCTGCTTCCTCTATTTCTACTGGCTCGTTTCCCCAGCAAGGAGAGCGTCTGGGTCAGGGGGCTGGGGCTGGAGAGGAAATGAAAGCCTCCCTCTGCTCCAGGCTCGCTGCTGTCCCCACCCCAGAGTGAGCGAGAGAGAGAGAGAGAGAGAGAGAGAGAGAGAGAGGCAAGACCAAAGGGCCGGCTGCAGGGCTGGAAGGCAAGAACCGACGTGTTAAGCTAGAATCCTCCCCCGCTGACTTAGAGATGTCTGGAGATGTGTGGGATGCGGGGGATACAAAAGAGCAGCAGAACCGAGGAAGAGGCACTTGTAGCGCAGAGAGCTAAACAGGAGTAGGCAAGAATAGAACTGAGGAATCTGGTTGCTTCACACAACCCACGCCGCGCACTAATTTTATTGCCGCGGTGTAGACTCACTGGGGAAACGAGCTGTCCTGGAACTCCCCAGCGTCCTGTCACCATGGCCATCATCATCCTTTCCTTTCCCGTCCTCATCTCATTGTCACAGTCAGCTTGTTTTTATTAAACCCTCACTGCGAGCGTCCCTGGACTGAGTCTGACGACGAGAACTTCCCTGCTCTCGAACTCAGCACGTTCGTCGTGGGTCTGCTCCTCAGTGATTAGTTCTTGTACCTGGACCCAAGAACATGCCAGGCACTGCGCGAAGTGCTGACATACAGTGGTGAGCGAGGCGGCCAGAGTCACACAGGCCCACAGTCTCCTTCAGGGCACTTCCATTGGCTCTGAGGTCCACAGTAATTAGAAACAGAAATAACACCGCGTGTGACGAAGCGCACACCGATCACCAAAAGGGGGCCTGGAGGGGAGAAGCTGGATGTGCGCCAGGTCAGGAAGCCCCCCAGAGGGTCAGAGGCAGCGGTCACGAATTGCACTGCCCAGCCAGGGTGCCCCCAGCTTGTGCACAGGACTTCTGTAGGGACCACCCACGTGCTCAGGTTCAAGGGTCTTTGGGCTTCTCCAGTTCTGTTGATCAAAAAAAATCAACCTTGGGGGCGCTTAGGTGGCTCAGTCCATTAGGCGTCTGCCTTCAGCTGGGGTCACGATCTCGGGGTCCTGGGATCCAGCCCCACATCTGGGGGGCCTGCTTTTCCCTCTCCCCCTACCCCTCCTCCCTGCTTGTGCGCTCTCTCTCTCTCTCTCTCTCTCTCTCAAATAAATAAAATCTTAAAAAAAAAAAATCAACCCTTGTTTTCTCAGGGTTGGTAGAGACAGTTTGGGAGGATTTTCTTTTTTTCAAGGAGCATTACCAAAACAAGAATAGAAAAATCGGTATCCCACTCATATGTTAACCCCCAAAGTGATTAGAAATGGATGTGTTCGCAGAGCGAGGGTTCCCGTGCTTGTGTGATTTCCATGCAGCCGCAGAATGCCTTAGCTACCCAGCTTTCTAGGCCTATGGATCCTATTTCAGTTACTCACTCCTGCCTGGCTTCAGTTAGGCCGAGCCACTGAGACTCTACCCATGGAGGACTGGGGCTGGCAACGCTGCTGGGCCGAGGAGGCTGATCAGTCTCCGTCTGAACCCACATCCAGGCCACCTCTCCAAGCAGATCCCAACGATCCTTTCTCGATGCAGCCACCTGCAGGGGGTCCCTGAGGGAGAAAGGCATCTCCTCCTCCAAGCTCCCAGACCCCCTCTGTGTCGGATCATCCAGCACAAACCTGGTCCTGCTTTCCTTGCCTGGCCTAGCACGGCCTCAGGCTCGGGGCCCTGCACGTCCCGTCTTTACCCTCTTGTCCATTTCCCTGTGTTCTCTCCTCTTTCCAGTTAAGGCTGCTTCTGTTCTCTGGTGAGGTTCTGCTTCTTTCTTCTGACAGCCCAGGCCTTTTTGCTAGCCTCACTGGGCCTAGTCTTACTGGGAACCGGCCACACATCTCCGGTTTCCAGAGCTTTGCCTATACCCTCTGTAACCCACGCCAGACTTTGCCATCTCTGGTTTGGGAATCAACTAGCTCTCAGATCATTAATAGAAAAAGAGGTGACAGACATACCTGAACAAATGAATGATCAAGGCCTTTGAAGCTCGGGTGACCAGTCTACCCACTTCCCCCAAGAGATCGCGATGGACTCTTCCCATTTATTGAGCAGGTTGTATATACCAGGCGCTGTGTGCAACACTTACATATATGATCCTTACAACGCTGTGGAGTAGCTAATATGCTGTTATCCCCATTTTACAGATGAGGAAATGGAGGCTTAGCAAGGTTGATTAGTTCACCTCCAGCTCACTTATAAATAAATGGTAGAAAAGGGTTAAAAGCCAGCTCATATTATAACATCTATGCCCTTAGACAGTATATGGGATTGGATCCCTCACACTTAGAATCCTTTTCCTCTGACAACCTCAGGTAACGTCACAGGGGTGCCCTACATGAACAGAAATGCCCCTGGAGGGGGTGGAGCCCACGTGGGCAGGTGCAGAGGAGGCGGGAGGGCCTGGAAGGGGGAAGGGTCGCTGGAGTGCAGTCCGCTGGGACAGGGCCCAGAGCGGCCCTGCCAGAGTGAAAACCAGTGCCGTTCTGCCCTCTGCCCAGCTCCCTGGAGACGACGTGCTACGACAGTGATGACGCCAACCCTCGCAGCGTGTCCAGCCTCTCCAGCCGCTCATCCCCCCTCTCCTGGCGCTATGGCCAGTCCAGCCCGCGGCTGCAGGCTGGGGACGCGCCCTCGGTGGGCGGGGGCTGCCGCTCGGAGGGGCCGCCGGCCTGGTACATGCACGGGGAACGGGCCCACTACTCGCACACCATGCCCATGCGCAGCCCCAGCAAGCTCAGCCACATCTCCCGCCTGGAGCTGGTCGAGTCCCTGGACTCGGACGAGGTGGACCTCAAGTCCGGCTACATGAGCGACAGCGACCTCATGGGCAAGACCATGACGGAGGACGACGACATCACTACCGGGTAAGGCCCCTTGCACTGCGGGGCAAGGGGGCTAGGGAGGGCAGGGCGAAGACCGGTGGATCGGGATTCCTTCAGAGGGGAGTGGGACTCACGACAGGAGTTTGGGTTGCTGTGCTGTGACAAAAGACAGCTCTGCGGGGCCTTTGGACACTGGTTGTGGCTGCCCCTGAAATTGGATGTGGTATATTACCGGCTTTCGTGTGGTGGGTGGGGCCCCCATTGGAGGAGCTGATTGGTCAATAAGGGCACCTCCTTCTCATTGGCCCGGAAGGCTGTCGTTCTAAGGCATGCCCCGCCCCCTTCCCTGGTCCTTTGCCCCCCAATGGCTGGCGGGAAGGGCTCTGGGAAATGGTGTTCGTCCCAGTTCCGCTAACTCCGTGTGGGCCTTGGACAACCTCATCTACTATCCTATTTGTAAAAAGAGGATGACAGTACTACATCTGTCCACCTCCAAGTCTAATTCAAAGAGAAAATGAAAGCACTACTGAAACAGAAAAGTGATACTGGTGGCTCCCCTTCCTTTGCTGGGGTTCCTGGCCCCTCTGTCCTGTGCCCTCCCCCGTGGCACTCAATTTCTGCTGCTCTGGTTTTTTCCTCTGCAGACCTTCTACCAGTAATGCAAATTCCTAGCTCCTAACCCGGTCTGTTAAACCCTTCCTTCCTGTGCTTTGCCCCACGGGGACCCTCCTCTTCTCTGTTCTGCCCCCAGTCGGCAAGGTTTGGGTTTGTGGAACAAGGGGAACACAGGCGACAGGCTGGGAAGTGAAGGAGAAGATAGGAAGAAAAAAGTGTGGGGGGTGGGAGGGGTCCTGGCCCAGCTGTTCCAAGCCGTGAGACTGAAGAGCTGTAGTGGTTCTGGAACCTTCTCCAGGGCATCTTTCAGCTCACTGCTACTTCCTGTCTCCCTTCTTGGTTTGCTGGGACTTTCCAAGGGACCACACAAGTAGTGACAACACGCCTTCCCTCTACCCCTCTCAGGGACTACCTCTTCCCAAGAAAAACCCCAAGCTTCAAGAGAATGAAAAGTAGCCCCACCTAGGAAAGGGCTAAGAGCTGAGCTCCAGGCCATCGCTGTTCCCTACCCCTGGGGACGAACTTGGAGGGACTGGGCAGGGCCTGTCCAGCTGATGAGGCTCTTCTGGAACAAAACAACTGACTCATGAGTGGGGTTGTTTACTGCCTCTTAAATCCCAGGGGCCGGCCCGGCCTCGCGCTCAGATCCACCAGCCTGGAGCTTGGACTGGAGAAAAGCCGTCCAGCTCCTCCTGTGCTCGGAGGGCTTTGCCGGGCAGGAAGGAGAGCCAAGGTGTCTGACAGGCCGCTCTGGACAGCCCCTGGACTGGGAAGCTGCTTCTCTGAGGAAGCGTCCAGTCCCTCTGAGAGCTCCCAGCTGGATAGGGCAAAGGGAGGCACAGCCGCTGTGAGGCAGAGAGCTCTGAAAGTAACCCATGTGTTGGAACGGCCGGAGCCCCAGCCCTCAGGGAGCTCCCAGACAGAGGGAGGTGAGAGCCATCCCCCACAGTACACGCAATGGCCATGGCAGAAAATTTCCCAAATGCTGGAAGGCACAGGACTCCTGGCTTTGGAGAGATCCCAGTCTGATGCAGGTGGCAGGACTTCCTAGCTGTGTGAGCTTGGGGAAGTTAGGAAACCTCTCTGGGCTTTAGTTTGTCTGTCTGCTAAATGCAGATAATAGAACCTATCTCAGGATGATTATAAGGATTAAATACATAAATACATAGAAAGTGCTTGGAAAAATTCCTGCGTCATTGTAAGTGCTCAATGTTAGCTTTTTTTTTTTTTTTTTTTTTTTTCTGTTACTGGTCATTATCATTATTGTTAAAATGCCATTCTGAAGGAGGATGAAGGACTCCTGCCCCCTGAGGGTCCCAGACTTGCCCCCAGGGACTGTGTGCAGTCTCACCCGAATGCCACTCAGTAATCAGCAGCTGGGACAGAGGTAGGGGCAGCTGGTCAGTCCTGGGAACATTGATTATGGGGGTGTGAGGGCGTGGAATGCTAGGCAGAGGGGAGCCAGGGACGATGCCCTTAACCCACCCTCTAGTACCCTTTCTTTATCCCTTCCCTCTGGACAGGGTGTGTGCTCCTGAATCAGTAAAGCAGACTTCACTGCGACTAGCATGAATGAGAACGTGCAAGCCCAGGGAAGTCTGCAGTTCCTAGGGGGAAGAAAGTGTTGGCTAGCGGTGCCCATGAAGTGGACCTGACGACACTGCGATTGATGATTTCATGTGTGTTGTTCACGGGCCGTGTGCAACTAGCACACACATCTCAAAACACTTGAGAGTTTTCAGGTTTCTCCGTTGTCGACTTCCCTGCCAGGGCTGGGAACACACCCACCCTTCAGTGTGCTAGGGAAGTCAGAGCTGAGGGGAACCACTTATAATCCCAGTAATTTTAATGTAAACATTCATTCCCCAATTATGTGTTTTCACCGTTAAGTGTTGCGCTTTTTCATTAGACACTGGGCATCCTCTTGATTCCAGCAAGCGACCATGCAGTCCTGAATGGGCTCTGCTCAGTCCCCCTCTTGGCCCTCCCATCCCCACTGTGGTTTCCGTGCAGGTTTTATAATTTAGAAAATGTCCTGTTTCTAAGAAAATTGTTTTCCCTATTCATGAAACGGTAGGGCTGTTCCCTGTAGGAGTGGCCTGAGGGGCTTCCCTTCTGACCCACACAGTGACACCTCCTTGACCCCAAGAGCCACCGCCCGCTGCCATTCACTGTCCTGCCTCCCAGGATCTCCCAGTCCTAGGCCAGCAGGAGAGGTGAAGCCTCTGCTTTCCCCTCTGGGAGACACGATCAGCCACAAGCCGTCCCAGTGAGCCGTGCAAGATGACGGTGATTCGGAGTGCTCTCGGTTATCTGCTGGGGGGAGCAGCCCCTTGGGTGTTTTCCCCCAGTCCCACATCCACTCTCTGCACTCCACCAAACACCAGGTTTTCCCTGGGTTGCCAGTCTGGGGGGACTCAGGGAAGGCAAATTCTTCAAGCGGAAGCTCAGCCAACTAGAATGAGGAAGGTGCATTTGCTGTCAAAAGAATCCTGTTTTTAAAAATTATAGTTTTTTAAAAATTGTGGTACAATGCATGTTTTTTTATATATAGTTAATAAGTCAACCGATTTCTAGACCGCAGCTCGGTGGCCGGAGCGCATTCACATGGTCGTGTAACCATCCATCCATCTCCAGAACTTCTTGGATCTTCCCAAACTGAAACTCTGTCTCGTGGAAGGCTAACTCGTCCTTTTCCCCTCCCCCCGGCCCCTGGCAACCAGCATTCTACTGTCTGTCTCTGTGAACTTGACTGCTCCAGAATCATACAGTATGAGTCCTGTGGGACTGGTTGGTTTCACCTAGCATAATGTCCTCAAGGTTCATCTATGTGTAGCGTGTACCAGACTTTCCTTCCTTTTTAAGGCTGAATAATATTCTAATATAGGGGTATACTGCATTTTCTTTATCCATTCAGCTGTTGATGGGTTGTTTCCACTTTTTGGCTATTGTAAATAATCCGTCTGTGAACATTGGGGAACAAATATCTGTTCAAGCCCTTGCTTTCAGTTCTTCAGGGGCATATACCAAGAAGTAGAATTGTTGGCTCACATAGAGTTACATATGAACGCATACAGTTACTCTAATTTTTTGAGGAACTGCTGTACTGTTTTCCTCAGGGCCGTACCATTTTACGTTCCCACCAGCAATGCATGAGGGGTACAATTTCTCCGCCTCCTTGCCAACACTTACAATTTTCTGTTTGTTTGGGTTTTTAACAATAGCCTTCCTAACGAGTATGAAGTGGTATCTCATTTGTGGTTTTGATTTGTGTTTCCCCGATGAGTAGCAATGTTGAACATCTTTTCGTGTGTTTATTGGCCATTCGTATGTCTTCTTTGGAAAAATGTCTAGTCAAGCCCTTTGCCCGTTTTTTAATTGGGTTGTGTTGTCGTTGTTGAGTTGTAGGAGTTCTTTATATATTCTGGTTATTAATCTCTCATCAGACACATGATTTGCGAATATTTTCTCCCACCCTGTGGGTTGCCTTTTCATTCTGTTATTAGTGTCCTCTGAGCACAAAAGTGTTTCATTTTGACGAACTCCAATTTATCTAATTTTTCTTTTGTTGCCTGTGCTTTAGGTGTTTATCTAAGAAGTCTCTGCCAAATCCAATGTCATGAACCTTTGCCCCCGTGTTTTCTTCTAAGAGTTTTATAGCTAATGGGGTCTTTTTAAAAATATAGTTTCCAAATCTCCTTCCAGACCTACCAAGACAGATTCGCTGCTACTCAGGAAACCATATTTTTCTAAAGCTTCTCAGTGATTTTGGACTAGTCCATCTTCCCATAAAGGACAAGAATCTTCTTTATAGCATTCCTGACAGCTGCTCTTTCAGTGTTGCCTTGCATAGACACAATGACCTTATTCTATTTCAAATAGAACAAAATTATGAGAAAGTTTCTAAATGTTCTAAAAAGTTTCTTAATATTCACCTGAAATCTGCTTCCCTTCTGCCTATTGATTCAAATGCTGCCACCCAAGAAAAATGGAATAAGCATAAGTCTTCATTCAAGTATTTCAACATGTTCTTAATGATTGCCCAGATAGTCTCTTCTCTAGACCAAAAATAAAAAGTCCACAGCTTAATTTCATTACTTTCTTAAATGACCCAGTTTTCCAGATCCTGATTATCCTGGTCACCCTTGCCTGGAAGCTCTCAAGTTGTCAATGATCCTCTTAAAATTTGGCACCTCTACCAATCACCGCCCGACACTCGTCTTGCCAGGGTGATCTCCAAAGCACGACACTATAGACAACTTCAAGTTGGCTGCAGAACTGTCCTAGATGACAGTTTGAGAGACATTTTTACCTCTTGAAAAGAGAACAGGAATTTGTTTTTCTAAAAATAGGAAGGTCTGGAATTTAATCTAAGTAAGAAGATAAGTTCCACGGCCATCTGGCCTTCCCGTGCCTGGCACCCAGAGTTGGAGCAGGAGGGGAGTTGAGGATGGGCTCCCGTGCAGGGGTAAATAGAGGCCCTG
The DNA here is from genome assembly GCA_028534135.1 of Potos flavus. Classification (NCBI taxonomy): domain Eukaryota; kingdom Metazoa; phylum Chordata; class Mammalia; order Carnivora; family Procyonidae; genus Potos; species Potos flavus. The sequence continues at coordinate 34,558,453 of CM052893.1, forward strand.
GGCATAGGAAGCAGGTGTGCCCAGAGGGGAAGGGGGTCAGAAGGCCCTCCATTCCCTCCCTACTGGAACTTGGATTGCCCTTCTCCATGTCTCCGTTTCTGCCCACGTTGATGGCAGCTTGGCTGGGCTGTGTCTAGCTGTGTGGCTGTAAGGAGCAGGACCCCCAGGCCGAGTGGGCAGCCGTACCGCCATGTTGCACGCCTCTAGTGGGCGCCATCCCCATGGTACAGAGTTGTGTCATCAGCAGCCCTGGCAGACTGCTGTCCACCGCCCTGTGCCAAAGGCCGCAGAGCCAGCAGGCCCCATCTTGAAAGAGCTCTGCGGGTGTGTGTCGGAGGGACAGCGGGATTCCTTGGCGACTGTCTGCCGTGCCCTGTGTCTCTCCTCAGGTGGTTTCCTGCTCCATGTGTGTGGCTGGCTGTTCCGGGCTTCTTGTTCCCTCCTCGCCTCCCCTCCCTTCCCCAGCCTGTCCTCTTGAACTGTGCTTGGGGGCTCAGGAACAGATGGGATTCGTTTCCTTCTTGGCTCTAAAGTGTCCTGACGTTGAAAAATGTCAACTAAAATAAACTGTAGGCCCCTGCCTTCTCCCAGGCTGGCTCTGTGCTCCCAGAGGCAGTGAGCCCAAGCCTTAAAGGGACACCTCCCAGCCTTGCGAAGCTGGTCTCAGCCTCGGTCTGCAGCCACCTGCCCGAGAAGGAGCCTCATTCGCTGCTCTGCAGTTCGGCTGACATCTGACTGGTAAACTCCAAATGCCCAACCCAGCCGCCTTCAGTGACAAGAATTCTCTTGGAGTGGGCACTGGGTTCGTAGGGTTTGTACAAAGACAAGAGAATCTTTTTTAATTTGGATGGACAGTGGAGGTGGGGGTGTCTTCTTCCCATATCTCCCCTGTTTCCTGGCAGTTCTCGAGGTACCCCACCTAGTGGGCAGCTGGGCCAGGCCTGGCTTTTGCCCATGGAACACAAGGATTAGGGTAGAGGGCAGTAGGGGATCATTCAGGGGGGAAACCCAACATTCAAGCTCAAGAAGGAAACTCTAGTTTCTGTCCTTGAAGGGCTTCAAATCTAAAAGGGAGGTAGGATGCCTCCTGGGTCGATGGCAAAAGAAGTGATGTGTAGTTGAAGTAGACAGTGGTCGTTGCCATTTGGAGGTTAACATCTAACAATTACAATGTTGACCCACAGATTCATACTGGATACTTCTAGTATCTTGCTACTAGATACTTCTTGATTGGTACTTCTCTGTGGTGCTAGGGAAAGAGCATCTGGAGATCTGGACTTCATCCAAAGCTCCACTCTAGCTTGCTGTGTGGCCCTGAGCAAGTCGCTTAGCTTCTCTGACTCTTAGTTTGTTCATTTGTAAAAAGGTAACCATTTTTGCCTTGTGAGGATTAGGTGAAAAAGAACAAGTAGGGGTGCTTTGAAATGTATTAAGAGCTGTTGGTTTGAAATATATTATTCTGTTCTCAACTTACTGTTCTGTTCATTTAGCTGATGGCTTCTGTCTTTTTTTTTTTTTTTTAAGATTTTATTTATTTATTTGTCAGAGAGAGAGTGAGAGAGAGATCACAAGTAGGCAGAGAGGCAGGCAGAGGCAGAGGGAGAAGCAGGCTCCCTGCCAAGCAAGGAGCCCGATAGGGGACCCAATCCCAGGACCCTGGGATCATGACCTGAGCCGAAGGCAGCCGCTTAACCAACGGAGCTACCCAGGCGTCCCTGATGGCCTCTGTCTTAATTAGAAGCTGTGAGAGTACCCAGATAAGATTTCTTCGGCTTGGCAGATGAGTTCTCTGAGTTTAGGCTTTGACTTCTTTGGCAAAGGATGATCTCGCTTTGCTTTTCAACGCCATTTGATATTCTTTGAGTCCTGCGACATGCAGTTAAATCAACAGACCTCTGAGAACAGGCTTATCCACGTAGGCATACCACCTTACCGGGGCGGTGTGGTCGAGTGGCTTAGAGGGAAGGCTCGCAGCTCCTGCGTCTGAGTCCTGGCTCTTCTTATTAGCCATGTGGGTTTGGGTGAGTGCTTATCCTCCCTCAGCCTGTTTCCCTAGCTGGAAAACATGGGCAGTCCTGGAACCTACTCTGGGAGATTGATGTGAGGATTGAGACAAGTGGTTTATTTGAGTGCAAGTGGTTTATTTGGGAGATGATTCTAGAAAACACTGATGGGGAGTGGGGAAGTGAGCCAGGGAAGAGAAAGGAAGCCAGTGCAGGATATGTTTACGTGCAGGTCACCACCGTAGGCAACGGGCCCTTAGGGATTTCTGGGGGATTACGTGAAACGGTGCTCAGAGCTGTCCCATGTAGTGGGCACGGAAGTGTGGATATTTACCTTTCGACTGCCAGTTATAATGGGCTGCGGGCAACTCCAAAGGGTATTGCATCCTGGTTTTTCTAGCATGTTCCACACAGGCTGAGAGAAATCTGTCAGGGTGAGAGGACAGGAGCTCTGAGGCACAGGGGCAGCAGTGTTCTTTTTTTTTTTCCTTTAAGATTTTTTTTAAAGAGAGAGAGAGAGCAAGCACAAGCAGGGGGAGTGGCGGGCAGAGGGAGAGGGAGAAGCAGGCTTTCTGCCGAGTGGGGAGCCCCATGCGAGACTCAATCCCAGGACCCCAGGATCATGACCTGAGCTGCAGGCAGCCGCAGAACCAATTGAGCATCCCCCCCCCGCCCCCGGCGCCCCGGTTTTCTGTTAACATCTATGGGAACGGTGACTGCAGAGTGGGTGGGACACAAACGGCATTGATTATAAAGAGGGAAGTTGAGAGGAAAGAAAGGGAAGGAGGGTGTGGAGTCTGATTCCTGCCTCCAGATGGAAGAAGAGGATGGCTTCAGAGAGCTCCTGGCTCTTGAAACACCCCTTAATTCTTAAAAGAGTAGCCCCGTACAGGCTGTGCAGGGTTAACTTGGATCACAGGGTCCGCTCACACCCAACAGGGTTGAGGGAAGATTGGAGTGAGCCAGGTATCCCAGAGGGGCAGCAGGATGTGTGCTCGTTGCCCTGGCAACTGGTGCAGCCCGAGGCGTGGCCCCTCCTCTGATGTGTCCTACTAACCTACAATTGAGCTACTGGGCTTTTCACTGAGTTTGATGACATACAATTTGGTCGACAATCAGGATGGATAAGAGGTTGAGGAAGCTGTTGAGAGGGGTTTGGCTTTCCCCCCACAGCCCCGCCCACCTGCCTGTCCACTTGTCTTTCCTCTTTAATGTCAGCTCCGTCCTCTTTTCCCCACCAACCTTATATTCTGTGATAAGCCAGCTAGGCTTCCAGAATGCCTGGAAATTCCATGCAATCTGATGTTACAGGAAGAGCGTAAGTCTGGAAGTATAATAGGCCTGGGTTCGGATCCCAGCTCTGAGGCTTTGGGAAAGCTGTGAATCCATTCTAGTGAGAATACTTATATGGGAATTGGATTCCTATAATTGGATTCCTATATGGAATATGTTGCATTAATACACTAGGTCTGCAGCCAGGGGCTCGGTGAATGTTACCTCCCTCCCTTTTCTTGGTTGGCTTCTAGCAAATTAAAGTAATAAAGGTCCTAAAGACCATGTATAGAATGGAACTTCTCAACCGGGGTGGTGATACCCAGTTGCCCACTGGTCTGCCACATCCCCTCCTTCTAAAAAGCCTTCTCTAATCCATCCCATTGCACTATGATTGCTCTCTGACTCTGGATCGTCTTGGAACTTGTGCATATAGCTTATACTGCAGTCACTTGTGCATAGCCTGTGTGGTTTACAAAACACTAATATCTCATTATTTTATTTAATTCTAACACTGAATTAGATATTCTTTAGCCCAATTTGCAAGTGAAGACATTGGAACTTGGCTTGCCAGTATCACAGTACTTAAAAGTGGCCACACCAAGCAAAACCCAAGCCTTCTGACTCCCATGTCCTGTGCTCTTTTTGGTACACCATGAAGCCTTTTCCCTCTGTGTGCAGCCCTTGTGCCCTCTAAGCCTGGAAGAATTTCTGGGGCAGGGGTCACATGCCTTCCACTGGAGTAGGAGCTTCCCAAGGACAGAGACCCTATTTTCTATTTTTTCTCAGCACTGAGCAGAGTATGTTCTCAGGTCATGCTGTTGACTGGCCAGTGAATCATCGTTAGAGACCCCTACATTGGATGTCCATAAGTGACCTCTGTGTCTTCCAGGATAGGACCTTCTTTGGAGAGCCACAAAGTAGCCACAGCCAGGAGCTCAGGACCACAGGCAGAAGAGGCAGAAGGAGCAGCCCAAGCTTCTGTGAATACGAGTCCTTGTTGTCTCTAGCTCAAAGGCTGAGCTGTCCCAGGATGTCCACGAGGGGCCAGCTCTGGCCTCTGGGCTATCAAATGTCTCTGGCCAGCCAGCAAAAGACCATTCACTGCAGCTAAGCAAGGCCAGCAGGCCAGGCAGTCAGACTTACCCACTGAGCTCGCATGGGGGTGCCCCAAAGAGTCTGCAGGGCTGGATTGTTCTTGCCTGTATGTTAGGGCGGTGATGGGACAGGCGCAGGCAGATGTATAAAAGTCTGGATTTTGAAAAACCAGCAGAAAGAAAGCGTCAGGCCCAGAGAGACCCAAGGCACGTAGCTACAGAAGAGACAGCTCAACATTCACTGACTGTGCAAGACAGCATCATGGGGAGACAAGGTAGGAGAGGCCGATGCGGGGACATGTGTCATAGACCAACAGAGCCAGCGCGTCCGTGACGTGCACGCCAAGGAGGGGGACGAGAGACAGACAGACACTGTGCGAGACCCGTCCGAACACGTGTGTGAGGTGGCTGGGTACAAAGAGGCTGTGTGTGCACGAACGCTTGTGGCAGGGGGTGGGGGACGCAAGGCTGCCGATGGGCAGGGGGGCGTTTAGCAACCAGACAGGCACAGAGGGCATCTGGGAGGTGGAAGGACTCTTCCAGAGAGGAGCGAGTGACCGTACACTCAGCCTGGGGGCCTGACCCAGAGCAGGGCGAGCCATTTTCACCAGCCTGCCCTTCCCGCTCCCCTTGGCCAGCTGGTATTAAAAGGGGTCTGTCCTGTGCCTTGTTCCTTCTTTCTTGGGGGGGTGCCTCTGCAGCCTGGGAGACAGGGACATGTTTCCAGCCTCGATCCTGCCTCCTTTCCTGACTGCCCACTCTCTTCCAGCTCCTTTCCTGGCCCGCTTCTCCTTGGTCACCTTTCTCAGTGTCTCAGCCATCCTTCACTTCAGTGTCTGGCTTCCGTCTCGGCTCGTGTGGGTTTGATGACAAGGGGCCGTTCAGGAGTGACACCATCTACATGTACCCGGCCATGTGGCCAGGCTTGCGGCTGCGCTCGGGTGGTAGGACTTCTAGTGGTAGGGGCTCCCGGGGCTGCTGACATTCTGCCGAGTGTTAATAGAAGAGGAGGGACAGAGCTTATCATCTGCCTGTCGCCATCCCTTCTTGAGCCAGCTGCCCCATGCCCTTGCTGGAGTGAACTTTCTGCAGAGGATCCCTGTTTTCTGGATGTAGCCGGGGCAAAAAGCTCCTTGTGTGAGGCTCCGGCTAAGAGATCCTGCCCTTCGAGCTCTGAGCAGGAGCCCCTGACATCTGGGAGTCAGCGGCTATGTGGTCTCTTATGTCTCTACCGGTCCCTGTGGTGAGTTTTCTGTTCTTTGGAGGCAGGTTGGCAATGTTGATAGAACATTCTGGAGTCCAGATGACCTGGGTTTAATTCTCATGTTTGCCACTCACCACCTGCATAACCTTGAATAAGTTACTTAGCTTCTTCGTGCTTCATCTCATTGTCTGAAAGGTGATAAGAGGTGATAATACCCACTTCATGATATTTATTCATGTATTTAATAATAAATATTATTACCTGCTATATAAGACATTTGGGGATACAGCAAGAGAACAAAAATAGATGTTGTTCTTAAATTCATATACAAAAAAGAGAGGACAAACAAATAAATATCTAGTAGATTATGTGGCACTGTGTGCCATGAGGAAAATAAACCAGGGTAAGGGGCAGAAAGTGACAGGGAGGGGGCTGTTTGAGCTCTCTGGCAAACTATGCACAGAAGAGCATGTGCAAAGGCCCTGAGGCAAGAATGGGCATGTGTTCTAGGAACTGCAAGGAGGTCAATGTGGCTGACGCAGCGTAAACAAGGGGGAGAGTAGTCAGAAAATGAGATCAGGAGGTAGCCAGGGGCCAAGTAATAAAGGGTCTTACATATCAGAGTGAGGACTTTGGCTTTTCTTCTAGCCAAACCAAGACGGTTTCAGGGAAAGAAGTGATGAGGTCTGACATGTTTGGTATAGGGCCTGCCAGGCTACTATGAGGAGAATGGCCACAGGGAAACCAGGGAGAACCTAGAAGCCTGGAAAGGAAAGTACTATGATAATCTAGGCAAGAGAAGGTGATGGCTTGGACCAGGGAGAGGGGTGGTGGTGGCCGGGGACATGGTGAGCAGGGCTTTGAGGATAAAAAGGATGACACATTTACAGTGCATTCTCAAATCATATGAGATTTTATTCCTATTTCTCTCCAGAGATTAGAGCTCCAACTCAGTAATGGAGAACCTGGGGCAGGGGGCGCTGTGGTTGTTCTGAAGTCATATGGACGCGGACACACACACACACACACACACACACAGACACACACACACACGCATCTGCCCAGAGAGACGGGCTGAGGGTCCACCGGGTCCTGTTGGAGAGACAGCTCCTGTCCTGTCCCCCGCTCCCCCCATCGTCCTCTCTGTCCTGTGTGCTCAGAAGCACACAGAGACTCTGAGGTTTGGGATGATGGCAGGAGGATACTAAGCTAGGACTGCTGCAACAGTAGCTCACTATATAAGATCTGGCGAGGGTGCTTCCTCTCTGCTGCCTGGCCCAGCTGAGGGGCGGTGAGAAAGGCAGGTCTCCTCAGAGGTCATGTAAATATTTATGGAGCAGTAACACAGCTGGGCGCAGGACCCACTCCTCTGGCTGGCTCATTTGTTGCTCCAGAGAATTCTCAGCTGGGATCAGTGCTAGGCTTTGGGACACTCTGCTAGTGACTCCCGTGCCCCTGATCCAAACTCTCACCCACCTACCCTCAGAGCCTTTCGGTCTGAGCCTCAGGCTGGCCCTGGGGAGGGAGTTGGTAAGAAGTGGGAGCGCTGGCCTGGAGAAAGAGCACTGCATTGGGAACCAGGGAGCCCAGGTGCTGTGGGAGGACGACCTTGAGGAAGTCACTTCCCTTTCTGAGCCCCGGACTTGAACCAGAGGAGCTGCACATATTTTTTCGGCTCTGACATTCTGGATTATCTGACCAGGGGAAGTGGATCTGTCCCAGGCTAGCTGGCATATCCTCCAGGAAGGGCCTGGAAGTTGGTGAGGGAACATACAGCCTTAGTAGGTCAAGAGCAGAAAGAAGCTTGCCAGGAGCTCTTGAAAACTCAGGCCTCCCTGAGAAGACAAGAAATCCACTGGATAAAATTCCCATTTCTAATAGAGAATGATCCCTAGCCTGGGACTAATGTCATCATGGCTTCCCTACCTGTGGCCAAACTACCTGAGGCCACTCTCTTAATCTTTGATGTTCTAAAGCAAGTATAGTAACATCTGCCTCGCCTTAGAGCATTCGGTTGTTTGGCAATCAGAGTTGCGGAAGTGTTACCACTGAGGCTGGGAATGATTTTTATAGATGGTTCTATCAAGGTGGTTTCCCCAGGAGTCACCAGGCTCCTTGGGGGATCTGGGAGTAGGTTTGAAAAGCTGGAGTTAGAGGAGCAGGCAGGTCATTCTCCATGGAGAGCATAGGGATCCCACCTCAGGGCAGCCCCAGGGCTCACTCAGCAGTGTCCTCCCCCAAGTCCTTTGCCCTGCCCCAGCGTTCTGGTTTAATTCTTCCTCTCTCTCATCATCCCTCTCGACACGGTCAAATGCTCTTTGTTCTGCCTCTGCCAGGATGCTGCCAGCCCAGCCTGGCCAGGACATGGAGGGGTCTCAGGGCTCAGCTGGCCCCCACAGACCCCAAGGGAGCTTCTCTGATTGGCCCAGACTTGTGGAGGGGCAGGGCCTTTTCCAGCGAAGGAAGTAAATAGCTTCATTTTTGATGGGAAATCGGGGAAGTGAGGGTTAGGTCAAGGGACAGAGTGGTGGATTCTCACCCTGGGACCCTAGTCTTCTCAAGGGTCTCACTTCTGGGGCTCGCCAGGGAATCAGGTGTGTAGTCCCCCCAACAGGGGACACTGGAACCCAGAAACCCTCGGGCAGGTGACACTGGAACTTGGACCACATGGACCTTCCTGGCAAGTCTTTCTCTTTTTTGTGCCTCACTCTTACCAACCCCATTAACCTTTGAGATTATGGTCAAGGACACAACCAGAGCCTCCCACTAACTGTCTCTGGATGTTCCTGCTGGAGATGGAACGTTGGTCTGGATGACCTTGGGCCTGAGTCAGGGTGACTCCAGAGATCCTTTGAGGTGTGGGTGGAGAGGGTGGAGGGGTTGGGGCGAGGGTATCACCCCTCACAGGAATCTGGGTAAAAGACCTCACGTGTATTAATCTGGGCTCTGCCCTCTGCTTTAGACGTTTCCTGGTCTTTCCATGCCTCAGTTTCCCCTTGTAAAGAGCCACTCTGATGGCGCTGGCACGGGAGACAAATGAGATCATGGCTCCCAAGGGCTCTTTGAAGAGAAGCCAGAGGAGCACAGGGGAGGCCTATCTAAGATAGAGGGGCCTTTTTCCTCTTTCCCTCTTTGGCTGGGTTTTCTTTCTGGAAAAGTGCCTGACTCCCAGCTCCCTATCAGCAGGTGTCTTCCCCCTCCACCACATGCCTCAGCTGTTCCCCCACTCCTTCTGCCCCAGGCTACAACTGTGCAGGCTGGGACCCGGAAAGAAGAGCTCAGAGTCACCCTCTGCATGCCCCCCATTGTAGTCAAGGCAACTGAGGCCACCCCCCCCACCCCAGCTCTGCCACACCCCCATGATGGGCAGGGTCAGGGCCTCTTCAAGCGCCTGAGCTGGGTCTGCTGACGGGGGAGGTTGTGTTTTACTGTCTTCACAGAAGCCCCCAGACAGCACTTCTCTTTAGTGATGCTGTCCAATTACCCAAAGTGCTTTGACCTGTTGGCTGAAAATAGCAGGTGCTAATTTGCATGCTATTTCTTTAAGTCTCTGGGCCCCTGCTCCTTCCCCTGTAAAAGCCCCTGGAACCGCCCCCAAGCAGAAGGGTAAGTAGAAGGTAGACACAACCGTACAACCCACCTTCCTCGTCCACAGGGGAAGACGCACATGTACAGGGAAACCTCAGTTCCTACGGGGTTCTAGCAGTTCAAGAATCAGACCCAAGGAGGAGGGGGTTTAGAGATCCTTTAGCCCAGAATGCCCTTGGGTGGGGGTGGGAGGACAAGGACAAAACTCAGGAGCTGAGAGCTCCTCTTCTGTGCCCAGCTGCCGGCTGAGAGTTGCTTTCTTTACTGCCTGCTCCCTATCCCTAGTCCCTGCTGTTGAGGGGAGGATTGGGGGTGCAGTGCAGGCAGAGGGGGAGGGCCAGAGGGAGGATGGGCAGGCTGCCTTGTGTGAAGAAGAGGGATAGGGCCACACAGGGCTCTGCAAGGCTGTGAAGGAATGTTCTGGGACAGCTCAGTCCCCGCTCCAAAGATGCCTGCCCCTCCAAGTAAAGCTGCTGTGCCTCACCTCTGTTGGTCTCCCCTCCCTCCAGCCTCTGCCCAGAAATCTGCAAAGGAGGAAACCTTATGGAAAACGCACAGCCAGATCTGGGGGAAAACATCCCCTGCTGGTGACATTCCTCTGGCTCAGACAAAGTCATTTTGCTCAGGATGCTGGCTGAGGCTAAAGAGAATCCCTTATGGTGCGGGTCACCATAAGCTGTTCCCCAGATGACCCAGGCCAGCCCCAACACAGCTGCACAGGCAGACTCTCCTGAGAAAACTGATTACGCTCACCCTCCAGTTGGGGTGGTGGTGAGGACAGCCTGGCTGTGGATGTGACCAGGATAGGGGTTTGGTCTAGGGCCTGAGATGGGTGAAAACGCTGGAGAAAAAAACCACCTGCCTTGTTCCGATTCCCCTGAAAGCTGGTCTGCTTGGGACCTGGTGCACCTTTCCTAAGTCCTACCACCCAAACCACCCAGCATAGAGTAAAGGGAATAAAAATCGACTCCCCCGCCCCATGCTGCGGGGAGCCCGAGGGATAGGTGCTGGGATCACCGCAGATCATCGCAGCTCTTTACTCCCCTTTGATCTCCAAGCATTTTTGGAAAACTTGACCACAGAGTGCAACCTCAGAAACAGACCCCTCTCCAACTCAGACTGCTCAGGGATCCAGAGACAGAGTTCCCTCTGTAAGGTTTCCCACCCTCGAAGAACGGTAGTTCCCCCCTCTAGAGGTGCAGCCCCAGGTCAGTGGCCCTGGGCAATCAGAGGACCAGAGCCAGATGGACTTTTAGGGAGAAGGGCCATCCCTAGCACTCAAAGCGCTATCCAGGCCGCCTTAAAGGCTGGGGAGCCGGGAGCTCAGGAGTGGGAATCTCCTCTGCCTTAACGTTTGTGAAAACCGGCCCAGAAAGCTCAGGGTGCTGAGGTGAGAGACCTGGGAGAACCCATAGGGTCTCTGTGTGCAGCTGGATCACCCCAAGCTTTCCAGCACCAGAGACAATGGCTGCTCTGCTCGGTGGCACACTGGCCTCTTAGGTCACTACTGGGGGGTGGGGGGAGGGCTTTTTAAAAAGATCACTGCAGTTGTTTTTGTTGCTTCAAGAAATGGCAGATATCATCTGTCCATTTCTAAACCATGGTCTCCCTGGTTTGCCCAGATCACATTGAGATGGGGACCCAACCTTACACAGTCAGCCCCCTCCAGGAGCAAGGAAAGCACCCTGGGGGAAGCAGTGGAGGGGGGGAGGCTGCTACTGGATCCCATTTCTTTTTCTTCTTACTTTACAACTAAAATCCTCCCTCCTTGAGATCGTTTTCTTCTTAGTCAGCTGAAAATGCCTCCTGGATGAAAGCACAGATCCTTGCAAGGTGTGAACTATTCTTTTACCCTGGCAGTCTTCCCCCAGCATGCACACCTTTCACCTAATCTATTCCTTAAGCTGGAAAAAACATTAGCCCTCCACCTCCGCCCCTTACCCTGTTGTTGTCGTTGTCGGCACTACTGGAGGCCACACCTTGCTAGTCTCCCCTCCCCACCCCAGGTCTCTGAGCCAGCCCCTGGTAATTTGTTCCCTGTGGTCTGACCTTCATCCCCCACCACGCTCCTCGGTTTAGGTGATGTACTGATCCCCTGCTCTTATTCTAATTTTTAGAGCCCGGACAGGGGCCAGGAGAGGGCTGGGAAGAAGCCCTGCCAGGGTAAGGTTCAGCCCAGGCCTCCCCGACCCGTGCCCACCGGTACACACCGGTTCGGTTCGTTCCCTGGCTCGCCGCCCACACCCCCTTCTGCCTCTGTAGCGCGAGTAAGGGCGCCCAAGGGACCGCAGCTGGCAGCCTGGGGGTTAACTCCGGAGCAGCCCAGGTGGAGGTCGAGGCCCCCAGCCTGCTTCTGCACCTCCTGGGCTTCCGAGGCCACCGGAAGGCTGGGGCTGCGGTGGCTCTTTGTCTACCTGCTCTGGGCGTTAAAGAGCCCGCTCGCAGCCTGCATCTCCGGGGCTCAGGACAGAAGTCAGCGGCGGCGAAATGGGGCTCTGTCGCTTTAAGTACAGCTGGAGCCGTAAGTGCGAGCCCCGGCGGTGGGGAGAAAAGGGAGTGCAGGGCCGGCGAGCACTCGGTGTCTGGCACTCCGCGTGGCCCGGTCTCAGACCTCTTCGGGTGTCCGCGGTGCCGGGGAGGGCGCTGGGTGCCCACCCGGCGAATGGCCGCCTGAGCCGGGGAAGATGCTTCATCTGCCCCTGCCCAGGTCGGGAAGGACGGTGAATTTCCCCTGCAGGTAAGCACCCGGGCTGCTGCAGTGCTGTGGTCGGGTTGGGAGCTCCCCAACCCCAACCCCGTCCCAGGTCTCTGGCTACACTACCGCAGCAGTGGGTGTGGGGTCTGCAAGAAGGAGGGTCTTGGCCTCCCTGCTTCTCTGATAGAGGGAGGGAGGAGTGCCGGCGCCAGAGTCCTCTGGCTCCGGAGCCTTGGGCTTGTTGGCATTGGGAGTTGGAGGGTGGGTGTGTGGAGGGGTCTGGGGAAAGATAAGGGAAGGCAAGGCAAGGCGCTTGGGCTCCCCAGAGACAGGGACAAAGCTGAAACAATGGCACAAGTTGATTGAACTTGGATGGTTGCCGCTGCAATGAATTGGGGGGGGGTGTTCCCGCCCTCAGCTGGGGGGGGTGTTGGGGTTCTTAGGGACCTGGAGAGTGGAAAGGGTGGGGAGGTGGGGTGAATTTGTGACCCCACAGCTGGTTGGATTCCTCTGAGAAAGAGCGAAGCCTGGGACTGTACTCCGGGAAGGGGTGCGCCACAGAGGAATTTGGGAGATGCACGGAGGGGGACCACAGACCAGTCCTGTGTGGTGGAGGGGGCGGTTGTGAGGGGGGGGGCGTGCATAGAAGCTCCCCACTGAGGGGAAGTGAGTGTGAGCCCAGCCAGCCAGGGATCCTCAGAGCTGACTTGGAAACTGCACTTCCAAGAGAGGGTTAGGAAATTCCAGCAGCCAGAGAGACTGATGCTTTCTGGGTTTTCTGGGAGCTTCCCACCCCAATATACACACTCCCTCCCCTCAGCCTCCCTTTGGCTTGGCTGGCTGAAGGAAGTTGGAGGTTAGGCCAGATGCCTGATGCTGAGACCACCCCCACCCCCAAACCTCCTCGGGGCTTTCAACCCTAAGAGCCCAGCCTTGCGCCCGGGAACATGCTCCGCTTCCCCATGGTTCCTTGGGGAGAGCCCCAAGCACACGCGGGCCTAGGGTAAGAGCGACAGAACCAGGCGAGGCCTGGCAAGGGAGAGGCGTCTGCAGCCCTGGGTACCCTTGGAGGCCAGAGTCCTGCTGGCCCCCAGCTTCTTGTCCCCCACCACAGTGGGACAGGCTGCAGCCCCTCTGGGATGGGACTTGGGACCCTCGGACTGCCTGGGCTAAGATGACTGGTGGGATATATCTTTAAGAGGAACCAGTTTTGAACAAAGAATAGGTCTATGTAGAGACCTCTGGGGATTCTTTTTTTCTGGTGAGATCCTGGGGGTGAGTCCTGAGTCTCTGGGCCCTGGAGAAGGTAGGAGGAAGGGGCTGTCCCTGACCTTGTTCTCCACTTCCACCGCCGCCACCCCAGTTCAGAACCTACTTGAGATCCACATGGGAGTGCCCACGCAGGATTGTAATGGTCACTGAACCCAGATTTGCACTGATCCTGCACTTCTGTTCTTTGCCTCCCTCGCCACTGGAAGATGTGAAAACCCTTTAGTTGGCTCCCTTTCCCTGAGCGCATTACTCCTTCCTTCCTACACACGGCCTTTTCTAGGTTACTCTGTCATTTCTTTTGAGTGGCTCTTCTCCCTGCCCCCCTTGCACTGCTCCACCCCTTCCCACCCCACCCTGGGAAACCTAGGCTTTGTAGACAGTGAGCTTCCTGCCTATCCTGGGGCTATAGCTGCTGACTACTCACCTCGGTTCTTACCAGGAACAGACTTCTGGGCAGGTGTGCCAGGGCGAGAAGCCGGGAAGCCGTGGCCCAGGGAGAGGAGCAGGTCCCTTACACGCATTCAGCCTGCCTGCCTGCTAGGGTGGGGCTAGGTTGGGCTGCAGTTTCCTTTCCACCCAAGCCCAAGACTTTCAAGCCGATTGTATGGCAGGCAAGGAGAGAGGGGGTTTTATAAAGTGGAGGTCAGTCCTCAAATCATCAGAGTTCAAATGTAAAATTTAACTACCCTGGCTGCAATCCACAGGGGGGGAGCTTAACCCAAGCCTTTGCCCTGGAAAAAGCTCGAAACCTTCCCTGTACATGATGCTTGATTAGGGCCAGCAGGGATCAAAGAGATGCTTGCCCTTCAGGTGCAGGTTCCCCTTAAGCTCCAAAGGAGGCAGCATGGAAAGGATGTGAGGTATGAGGGTGAATGGCTTAATTGACCCGCAGTATCTCCATACCCAGCTTTTGATGAGTTGAACTGCCATCAGCCATTGGCCTCTCCACTCGCCTCCGAGCAGATGCCTGGCATTACTGTATCTGTCATGGCAGGCTGTCTCCATAAGCGCCGTTCTTGCCCATCTCTCCTAGAAATCTGTCTCTTCCCTGCTCCAGAAAGAATCCTTCAGATTCCTCTAAGCAAGAGACCCGGGGTGCAGGCATCTATCCCATTCAGCATTCCTAGATTCCCTCCTAGAAGGGGCCCTTAGCTAGAGCGTGGGGACCAGTGGGAACAAGATTTGCTCATAGCACTTGCCTCACTTAACCCACAGAGACCCCCTGGGGCGTAGGACTTCAGCTTGGCACAAACCCAGCCTCTGCGAGAGGACAAAACGCCGAGGGACAGCAGAGCCAACGAGCTGCTTCTTGTTAGCGGGTTTTATGGGGCTAGGCACCCACGACGCAGGCAAACCACACTTGCCGGCTTAACCTCTTCCTGCAAAGCCCCTGCGCTCTGCTTGAGAGGCAGAGAGGAGAGAGCTGCCAGGCGGCAAGCATTATAATAAGGAAGACTTAGTGTGCTGTGTCCAGCATCTGAGCCAATGACTTTCCCCCATCACAGGATGCTCTAGAACACTATCTATGTTAAGCGCTTTATAAACATTCACTTCTTTAAGCCCTACAGCAACCATACGAGGCATAGTTTATTATCACCCCATTTCACAAATGAAGAAACTGAGGCACAGGGAGGTTAAGTAATCATATCTAAGATCACAGTGGTGGGATTTGATCTCACCCTCTAGATCTGTCTGACTCTAAAGCCAACCCCTGAGCACTACTCTAAGGAGCTCATTCTCATTGACACTGATCTAGGCCCAGGGAATAGCAGATGCGGAAGACGCACAAGTTGAAGGTATTCGAGGCTTCCACGAAGGTCTGCAGTTGGCCTGGAAGTCTAGTGGGAGTGAGGTGGGAAGAGCGCTGGACTTGGGGAGTCTGCTGACCCGACTCGGGACTAGGGCTCCATTACAGTTAGCCTCATGACCTTACAGAGGTTGCATAGCCTCCAGCCTCAGTTTCCTTCTCCATAAAATGGGCCTAACCCCTGACCAGTCTATCCCCGCTGGGACGTAGTCTTGACATTGAGCTGATAGGAAGAGCAAAGTGCTTTCAACACGCGAGCTCCTATGAGTGATACCTATTAGTTGAGGTCCCTCGCAGGCAGTAGAAGTCGCTCCCAGATTCTTCAAGGTTGCTTTTTCCCTTCATTTTTTCCTTCCGTTTTGCTAGGACCCTCATGAGGATGCCAGTCGGAATAATAAACTAAATAACTTCCTGGCTTCGACTATATTTTTGATTTTTTTTTCTCTAATTCTCAATTACTCATCTTCAGATTTCTATTCAGTCCAAATTCTATGCTAACTACGATGCCATATTTATACATCCTATTTTAATGTCGATTTACGTAAAAATCGGCCCCTTCGAAAAACTTAATCGTTTAAAAAAACCACCTTATTTCTTCAGCCTCTACTATATGGTACTTTGTGCCAGCCATTATGCTGGGTGCTGGAGACACCGAGCTGACTGTTTACGGAGCTAACATTTGTTCGTTCGTTATTCAACAAACTGTAGCAAGCACCTGGCAGAGGCCAAGCACAGTGCTGAGAACAGGGAGTACAATAGTGATCAGTAAGACAGACATAAAAGTCTCTGTCCTCAGGAAGCTTATCGTCTTTCAGTGAAAACAGATAAATATAAGTCAATGAGCATATACATACGTTATTGGAGGGGGAATAATGCAAGAGAACGCACCATATGGAATGTGTAGGAAGCAGAAGCAAGCAGGGAGGGGCCGGAGTTTGAGAGGTCAGGGAGGACTTCCCAGAAAGATAGCATTTCCATTGGGTCTGAGAGCAAAAATACGCATTTTCCAGCGGAACCAGAGCTCATTTGAGCAGAGAGGGCATTTTCCTCAGTTGAGAGGCCATATGTCATCTTCCAGTTTCGTTGCCCAGACCCACCCTCACTGTGGCTTCGTTGATCACAGACACTCCTTGTCTAAGACAGAACCCTGAAACAGACAGCTGGATCAAAGCGCCACTGCTCAGCACCACCAGGAATCCTGTCCAGAAGCCTTTGATAATGCAGCGGGCTGCTTTCCTCCAGAGCCTGGTCTCAGGCGAAGTTCATGGCCAGAACGATGGCCTGCCCTTGCCTTCACCACGAAAGCAGAGTCCAGAACTGCTACCCGTGGGCAGAATGTGTCAGATATGAGGATTCATCCTCATCCTCCCTTTCTTGGGATCCTTCAGGAATTTTCTAGAAATACTAAATTCTTGGACATCAGACATGTTATTAGACATTAAAATCTTAGGAAGCCTCTCTCCCGTGAAGACTCTAACATTTCGGGAAAGAACATCAAAGCCTCTGCCCGCGTGCTTGTGTACCCACGCACAGCAGCCTGGCCTCTGTCCTCTTTACAGTCAGGAGATACTCGATGTCACCCGTGGACTTACAGAGGGTATGGCACATACGAGTTTTCCTCATAAACTGGTCATCCTAGTTAATGATGGCTACAGGTGGCATCTGAGTAGTAGGTGGATTATTCCAAAGAGGAGAGCAGAGGGAAGCTGGGTACCTACCTACTTGCTGGGAGCTGAGCTGGCTGCTTTATTTTTTCCCTTATTTATCCCAGCAACCGGGAAGAGCTGATGGCGATACGGCCATTTTTGTGATGTGGGCACGCGTTCAGGGAGGGAAAATGCCTGTCCCAAAGTCACAGCCAGTACGCAGTGGGGCAGAAATGCAAACACAGCTCTGGCTCGCTCTGCAGCCCGTTCTGCCGTGGACTGAATGTGAGTCTGGGGAGCTCAGCACTTTCCGCAACCTTGAGAATGCCTAGGCTGCCTTCTGAGATGGTCATTTTTTACAAACGGAGAGTTGTTAATGAGGTTCTTCAACCTCCAGGGAAGCTGCTTTCCAGCTTATAGCTTTCCCCATATTCATTTGTTATATGGTGGTATTTTTGTCTAATCGTAAGTTCCTAGGGGCCAGGGTCAAGTGGTGTCTATGTGGAATTTAATGACAACACATAGCTAACAGGATTCCATCATAAGAGCTTAATAGAACAGTCCAGACTTATATATACCACCGTTAGCATGTGCCCCATCACACTTAGAGCTCTTTAGATTGGCTCAAATCCTATCTCCTGAAATAGAACAGCTACACAAAATAGAAGCCGATCAGCCATCCACCAGTGAGCATTTATTAATCGCCTGTGTGCCAAGAATCGTGCTCATCACTACAAAGAAAGAAAAGGACAACTTATTTCAGTCCCCGTGATGGTATGATTAACCTATAGCAGAGCTGGATGTTGATTCCTGACACAGGGAATAGTGGGAGCTGGAAACAGGGAGCAAGCAAGTCGAAAATATAAAGATTTATAACCAGATCAAGGAGCACTGCATTAAGAGGACAGCAAGCATGGCAGGCATGAAAAGTTCAAGTGTAGACTGCAGGGAAATCTGGAGAGGGTATTCAGGAAAGAGGAGGGTTTTCAGGTATGAAAGGAGAGGGAGGGGGTGCCTGGGTGGCTCAGTGGGTTATAGCCTCTGCTTTCGGCTTAGGTCATGATCTCAGGGTCCTGGGATCGAGCCCCACATCGGGCTCTCTGCTCAGCAGGGAGCCTGCTTCCCCCTCTTTCTCTGCCTACCTCTCTACCTACTTGTGATCTCTCTCTCTGTCAAATAAATAAATAAAATCTTAAAAAAAAAAAAAAAAAAGAAAAAGAAAGGAGAGAGAGAGAGGGCCCTGGGCCCAAGGTGAATTCTCTTCAAGAGAATTTATGAGGCCGTGGGATCAATGGGTGATATGTCGGAAAACTGGAACAGAAGGCACGTCCCGCTCCGCCATCTTTGATGTCCGGCTAGCTCCTCGTTCTTTTGGCAGTTGTCCGGTGCGTGCACACATGCTGAGAGAGAGAGAGAGAGAGAGAGAGAGAATGTGTGTGTGTGTGCGTGCGTGCGCGCACATGTGTGAAAGTGTTGTTACTCAGGCTTGGGACACTTCCCCCTGGATTATTTTCGATTCTTCTATAAGACTATCCTCGACTACCAGGTTTTGGTCCTGATGATCTGCCAATTGTGATTTTAAAAATAGGTTTTTAACAGCTCTAAACAGAACTAGTATTTTTGCCAGTGAGTGGAATTGTGGCTCAAAGGCCCTCAGGGAAAATAAATCCTTGGAAATTATTCTTGGGTGTCAGGGTTTCTGGAATTTGAGCCCCCAGACACGGCGGCTGAGGTAACAGTGTTCCGTGGCACAAATCCGAGACCTCGTTCCTTCACTCTCT
Source organism: Potos flavus (assembly GCA_028534135.1). Taxonomy (NCBI): domain Eukaryota; kingdom Metazoa; phylum Chordata; class Mammalia; order Carnivora; family Procyonidae; genus Potos; species Potos flavus. The sequence continues at coordinate 34,576,818 of CM052893.1, forward strand.
CTGACACGCAGTTGGGAAGCAGCACTTCTTTGGTTAATGAGATCCCTGGAGATGGATGCCTCTTGTCTGGAGAGAGTTCCCTAGTGAAATCCTTGTTTACGTTGTAGTGCGTTTCCGTGTTTTGGAAATGTGTGCCATTTCTTCCAATCTTTTCATGCTAGGGGTGTATTCAGTTCCCATAATTTATACTGTTTCTCCCCATTTAGCTCTCATAAATTCTAGCTGAATGTCCTTGTAATTTCCAGGCCTGGATTTGCAACCCAGATTTCCATACCCGTTGCTACTAAGTGCTTATTCTTGGAGCATTCTTCCAGAACTCCTCCCCATAGCAATTTCACGGGAGTGGGTCCTCTAATATATGGGATTCATGTTTAACAATTTTGCAGATGCCTTTTAGGCTAGCATTGAGCTAATCTTGGGAAGAACTTACGAATCACCTTTTCCTGAAAAGGTAGCTCTCTGAATGAGGAAAATCCATAGAGACCACTACTCTCCATGCTTGTAATACATTTTAGAATTACCTTCGAAATCTGATGAGCAGTATGTTAACTTATTAATTTTCCTCTCTTGTCCTTGTTCAATTAACAGGTCCTCCTCCCTCCACTCTTATAAATTAAATGTGAAGGGGGAGTATACGGAGTAACACCAGTGTTCTCCTGTGGTTTATAGAAATTGCTTTCTTCTCCTAGAGATGAACCTCATATTGGCTGTTATTGGTTAAGGGTTTGTTTTTCTTCTGGAGTCCCCGTATGGAAACCTCTGGCAAAGCTGGAGGCCCAGAGGGTCGGCATGTACGGGGTGTTTAGGAAGGGAGGTTGATCAAGACTGCTCCACTGCAGTTCCCTCAGGGGGGAGCTTCCACCAACCTCTACGCTGGCCTCCAACCCCTAGCGGAAAAAGGGCCACTCCAGGTCCCAGGTCCCAGAAGCTAACCATGCCTCCTGCAGGAGGGAGGAAATCACTGCTTTACTCCTGCAAAGCCTGGTTCAGGAGCTTTCCTGCTATCTGAGAAATGAATTCTGGAAATTCGCACAGAGCTGTTCATTGTGAAAGCAGCTTGGATCCCCAGCCCTTGGAAAAAATCTCTTCGCTGCGCCAGGGAGGCACTGCCACCTATAGGAGACCCCCCAAGAAATCAGGACTCCTGGGTTTGGTTCTGGGTTTCACATAACCGGCTGCTCTGGCAAGCTTCTTAGCCACTCCATGTCTCTCTTCTAAAGTTGAACTGAGACATTCTCTAACCCAGAATGATTCTACCGGTAAAATAATGCCGATCGTGTGATGTGAGCCCAAGAATTCATAAATAACCTGAACTTTTTATTTCGATCCACTTCACTTCCTTATCCCCGCCCCCACCTCTGGTCTTCATCTTTTTTTTTTTTTTTTTAAGATTTTTTATTTATTTATTCGTCAGAGAGAGAGAGAGCAAAAGCAGGCAGAGTGTCAGGAAGAGGCAGAGGGAGAAGCAGACTCCCCGCCGAGCAAGGAGCCCGATGTGGGACTCGATCCCAGGACCCTGGGATCATGAGCCAAGCTGAAGGCAGCCGCTTAACCAACTGACCCACCCAGGCGTCCCTGGTCTTCACCTTTAACGAAGAAATCCAGAGGTGGAGCGAGGAGGAATATATTGAGAAGCAGGAAAGGTCCAAAGCAGAGGTGCGATAGGGTCTTCAGCCTTGTAAATTTCACCCTTGTCTTCCTGCGGGGCTTCTGGCATCCCATAGAGCAGAGCCCTCTCCCCGGACTTGCTCTCCGTGCCCTCCGCACACCCAGCACTCCTTCTGCTCTTGGCTTTGCCTGCACCCTTCTGCTCACACCAGTCGGGCTGAACGCTTACCAAGAGTTGTTTGTTCCCAAACCTGTTTACGTCTGTTGACATTGTTTCACTCGATCATTACATAAGCTGATGAAATATGAATGTAAAAAAAAAAAAATCGTTTCTATAAAAACTACATTATTGGAGACTTGGGGGAGCTTGAAAAGGCAAGTTGTCAGTAAAACTGTTGAGATAAGTGTAGGACTTAAAAGGTCCTAGGGGGAAATTATAAAACTGTAGAAGGATTTTTGCTCTCAGATTGCTCCGCATCATGAAAACCTTAAAGAAACTGACACTGGATATAATAATGCACTGTGGGTGTAGGGGTGCAGAGAGGAGGTGGAAGAGCAGAAGTGTGTCGGGGAAAATCCTGCTGGTTCTAGGACTTTGAACCTCACAGGTTGACTGGCGCCTGTCTGTAATTCTCTGTAACGAGGACTTGACACGAAATGAGTGCCCTGAGGAAGGTGTGGAAGGGCCTTCTCGGGAAGCCTTTAAAAGTAGAAAAACCACCATCTGCCTGGATGACTTGTACAGACACGGTAATGGGGGAGGAAGGGGCTGAGATGAAACCGCTCACAGCTGGAGGGGACCTGGGTGGGGCAGGACAAGTGGACCCTGAGTGACTGCCTCCCTTTCAACCAGAGCAGCTTTGTTTTTACCTGTTTTATACACTGGGGATTTCGGGTAAAAATGTTCATACAGAGGGTTCCTCTTCTTAAAAGGGGCTTGCTTGCAAACTATTTGATTAGGTCATTGTTGTGTCTCTCTCCAAATCTATGTGAGACCGAACTGTGATCTCCCCAGTAGAGACTAGAGGACAGAGTTTAAGTGCCCAAGTCACATCTTATATTCTTTCACTGTTGACTCCTTTGGAGCGATAACGGATGAATTTTGTATTTACTCGAAGTTAACACTTGGTCGATGCCCAGAAGGCTGGCACCCACAAGGGGTGCCCCGTTAGGGCTTCGTTCTTCCAAAAGCGAGAAAGACTGGAGGGTGAGGCGGAACTGCAGGGACCCCTTTTCTAAGCTGAGAAGCAGCCCTGGATCCATCCTGCCTCAGAAAAAATGGAAGAAAGGACAGGATGTTTTTGTTCCTGTCTGTTGCCTGAAGGCACCTTTCCCAGAAAGAAAACCCCGTTTGATTTTGATTAACTTTCTCTTCTTTTCATTTCAGTCTTCCTTCTTATGACTTCTTTAAGGATTATGCCAAAGCCCCAGACCAATCATAAAGCCTCAGAGCAGAGATTTCAACTCAGTTGCCCAAGAAAAGCATGTGAATCCCAAAAGCAGTTTCCTAGCCAGTCATTTCCTGTGTTCCCCAAATTGTTATTTTTTTCCCTACGATATGTGTCTTTAGATAACAAAAACTTTTCTCCCTCTCGACCCCGGGGAGGTGATGTGGCAGGAGGCATTTCGAGGAAAGCAGAAGTAAAGGACATGTGAGAGAAACTGGGGGGGGGGGGGGTCCATGTTCTAAGTATGGGCTTTGTACCCAGCCAGCACTGGAGTATGCGTTTGATACCACAGGAAAGAGGTGAAGCACCCGGAGATCTCCCCGACTTGACACTGACTTGTTCCACAACCCAGGGGCAAAATTTCCAGCCTCAGTTTCCCCTTCTTGGAGAAGCACACACTGCACAGTGAGCACGAGACAGTTTGGAGGGGATGGAAAGTATTCGGAATGGGAAGTGCCTCGGGAAGCATTTGCTACAGAAACGTGGCCATCCAGGCCCTCGGGGTGGTGAAAGCAATCACCAGTTACAAATAAATGGCCAGGAATTTATGCTTGTGAAACACTCCAGACACTTCAATACCCGATTCTGTAAAAACCGGGTAGGACATCTGCCTTGCAGAAATGTTTGGTATATCTGGCATGTGCAGGTGAGGGTTTGAGAAGTTTAAATCTTTTCAGTTCCCTGTTATTTTTTCCTCCGTGTATCCTTCACCCTTCAGTGGGCAGAATGTCATGCCTGGGGCATAGAACGAGCGGCTTTTTACCTTGCCTGAACACCTGCATATAGTTTTGTTTCTCTGGAATGAGATCTTTACTTCATCCACTTACTGGTGAAGAATTAAGATTCCTTTTTCTTTTCATTCTTTTTGTTCAGGGCTTTGTGCTAGGTGAGAGATGTGCTTACTTTCACATGCATAGAAGACTCGCCCGCAAAAATGAAGGTCTTTCACAACGCATTAGCTGGGTTTTCTCTGTGATGCTGACCTCTGACCCCCAGGCACAATGTGGTATTCAGCTGTCTTGTTCTCTGAAGTGAAAAACCTTCAGAGCTCTCAACAAAGATATTTCACCAAGAGTAAGCAGGCCATGAACCCAATGACTTAAGATAAGAAGGCGGGTTAATTTTGAGATAAAGATGAAGGCAAGAGGGCCGTAAAAATGACAGTGCCCACTGAGGCCAGATCAGTGCCCCCTCCCCCCGTGGTGGGGGGGGACACCTCAACCTTTCTTAAGACCTAGATTAAAATGACAAGGAAACTTTCCATTCAATGGGACTTTTATAATGCTAGGATTTCTTTGGACAAACCTCCTCAGTGTTCCTTGGTAGAATTCATCAAAGAAGAATAGAGCATCTTAGTGGGGGAGGAAGCTATTCAGAATGCAGGGGTCTAAGGGAACCTCTTAGGAGCATTGTTTTGGGAATCCTTAACAAGTACTCTCATTCTAAGGGCCTCAAGGCTATAAGCATTCATGGGCTGGTTGGCGGGAAAGAAAACTTCCCAAGTAACATGCGGGGCCCAGTCATTACCTTAGACAAAGTGCTGAGAAGGTAACTACACCGTTGCCCCCTGCCCCCACCGCACCCCCACCCCCACTGCTCTCTAGAAACGTCAGGAACAAGCCTTGGGTGTTTAATTGTAAGGTTGGTCGAGGAGCGGGAGACAGAGAGGCGAGGTAGGGAAAAGTCATGGTGTGGTTTACACACAAAAAGATCGCTTCCAAGGACTGTGTTCGGAATCTTTGTCCGCCAGTTGAGTGAGGACATCCAGATGTCCGTGGTGTGAGGAAACTGTTCTTTCCCTGCGTCTACTTCACCGTGGTAACTTGCAGATTTTTTCCCCGATGAAGCTTTATTTTTGGAGACCACTGTAATTGACATGTTGGGACCTATTATTAACAGCTAGTTTTGTGCTGTTGTTGGAAATCTTTACATTAGGAAAGAATGTATGGGTCGTTTTGGTGGGGGGGGAAGGGAGGCTCTGATTAAAGGTTACCTTGTATAGTATCTCAGATCTGTCTGGGATCTGAGAATCGATTGGGAACCCACATCCCTCCAAGCAAAGAAAGTTCTCTTGGTCGGACTATAACTGTCTTCCCAAGTGAAGAGTATTCACTTATCTAAGAAGTGGCTATTTGGGGGCGGTGAGGGGGGAGCAGATAATGAAATACTTTTTTTTTTTAATGTAAATATTTTTTTTAAGTTGTCTCTATGGGCAGGCGCCCGGGTGGCTCAGTCGGTTAAGCGACTGCCTTCGGCTCGGGTCATGATCCCAGGGTCCCGGGATTGAGTCCCACATCGGGCTCCCAGCTCCGCGGGGAGTCTGCTTCTCCCTCTGACCTTCTCTCCTCTCATGCTCTCTCTCACTTTCTCTCTCTCAAATAAATAAATAAAAAATCTTTAAAAAAAAAAAGTTGTCTCTATGGGCACCGCTGTGGTGTAAGGACTACAGTCCATCCTAGAAGACAGACTTGATGAGCCCCTGTAGGAGCTACGTAGCATATCTCATAAATGGGAAAAGCAGAAGCCATTGTGCTGTATTTACATGTCAGCCCATAATTGGGTAATTGAAGAAAACCTCTATTTTATTAAATTCTACCATCCAGTGTTTGACCGGAAAACTTGGTGACCTCATGTTGGACGACTGTCTGGGATTGGAGAGTGGTTAAAGTTGGTGTAAGAATGTATCTCTCAAATGTCTTTATTAAAGAGATTGGGGTGATGCTTTAGTGCTTTTCCTGTGATTCCTTCAGAACGACAGTGCTCAACTCAGATGCTGTGCATTTGGCACCGGCCAGGATAGGATAAGTGTTTTCCACAGAGATGACCAGGCTTTGGGTTCTCAGGGAGCTCTCTTTATGCGAAGTCAAACAATTTTACACATAAACAACTTCACAGCAAGTTCTGCTTCCTTCTTGCGTTTTTAAGCTGTTCTGGGCAAACTCTACATAGGAGGGTTTTCCAGAAATAGAAAATGTTGGCCTCTGCTGGGTAATTTACGGGATGATTGTTGTTAACCTAAAGATGGGATAAATAAGGTCCTGGTGTAACCTCCCCAGCTGTAGGAGCCCAGTCTAAAGCTGTTACATACAGTCTTTGCCAAAAGTAGGTACGTGACCAGTTTGATGGCGATGAAAGTCCAAGGAAGGGGAAAGGGAAGGAAAGCTAGAACCTGGGAACTCCCAAAAGAATAAAATTGCTTTGAAGAAAACATTTAGTAATAGTCGTTTTCCCATATGGCCTTCTTTCCTACCACAGACCCCGGCAGGATTCTCACCCATATCCTTAAAAAACATTTTAATATGACCCCTTGGTTTGTTCCTTCAACATGGTTTTTATTGAGAATCTACTCTGTGCCAGACCCCGCCATTCAATCCCTCTCACCCTGTAGAGGAAGATGCTTTGCTGTCCTCTATGCCGGGGACAAAACTCCCAGGAAAATGGGTAGAACGAGAACACCAGTCAGTCAAGGGCCACTTACAATGAAAGACCAACATTTAAAGGGTTGGCAGAGGAAGAGAGAGTCTGGGTAAGGGGGTACAAGAAGAGAGTGCTGTTGTTGAGGTAGACAAAGGAAAGAATTTCAAGGAGGGACTAACATTGGTAAATACCACTGAGGGGCGGGGAAAATAAGACCAAAAAGTCTTAATTGGATTTAGCAACGTAGAGAGCCTTGGTATCCCTGACAGGAGAGATCTTAGTGAAGCAGCAGAGATGCGGTCCAAGTTCCAGTGAGTGGAGGAGTAAGCGTGAGGTAAGGTGGGGATGGTGAGTGTAGGTAGTCTGAAGGACAGTGGTAGCCTACAAATGCAGGTTCTCCCCATGCGGCTCCTGAGCCAGCAGTCTCCAGCATCAAACCAGAGATAACCCTCTCCTGCTGGATCTGCTTTTACCTTTTCAATCCGATGGTCTGTGCTAGCATTGTTGTTACTTGTACCACAGGATACAATTGTATTTTGTCCTGTTACATCCGCTTCCAGTGTTGATGCTGATTCTCCGACAGCAGCTGGGCATCCTGCGGGCCATCGGGACGCTGACACTCCCTACCTGGGGAGAACATCAGATCCCGCAGGTGAAGGGCTCAGTTCTGCGAGGCTGCCCCTCACCCCCGTCAGATGCCAGTCTCGAGTTCGGGCATTCACCTGGCCTTCTGACGTCCTGGCTATAAACTCGAGGTTCCCTCCCGCACCCCTTCCTTGGCTTGGATTGGTGTGCTAAAGTAGGTCACAGAATTCAGAAAGACATTTCCTTGCTTGAGTACCAGTTTATTATAAAAGGGTACAACTCAGGACGGCCAGATGGAAGAGACACGTAGGACAACGTATGTGGGAAGGAGCGTGGAGCTTCCCTGCTCTCTGAGTGGGCTGCCCCAGAATCTCCCCGTGTTCGTCAACCCTGGACGCTCTCCAAACACTGTTTTTATGGAGGCTTCATCATGTAGGCCTGATTGATTAAATCATCGACCTTGCCAATTGATTCGGCCTACAGGGACTGAAAGTTCCAACCCTCTAATCATGTGGTTGGTTCCCCTGGCCGCCAGCCCCCATCCTTAGCTGGGGTCCACAAGTCATCACATTGACATAAGTAAAGACACCTGTATCGCTTTCAGCACTTAAGAAATTCCTAGGATTTGGGGGGATCTCTGTGCCAGAAACAGGGACAAAAACCAAATATATATATTTCTTAGTATACATCACAACATCATGAACTTGACCGCTTTTTTTTTTTTTTTTAAGATTTTATTTATTTGACAGAGAGAGACACAGGGAGAGAGGGAACACAAGCAGGGGAAGTGGGAGAGGGAGAAGCAGGCTTCCCGCCAAGCAGATAGCCCAATGCGGGGCTGGATCCCAAGATCTTGGAATCACGACCTGAGCTGAAGGCAGACACTTAACGACTGAGCCACCCAGACGCCCCTTGACCACTGTTTTAAATGGGGAGATAATTCATTTTATTCAACGTGTATAATCGGCTCTCAAAATAAAATTAGCAATACGACCTTTATGAATAGTATTTCATACAATGTCATTTTACCAAAAGGTTAAAGAAAATACAGTTTCAGGTATAATGTGAACAAAATGCAATCAGGAACAGAGAAATAACATTAGGTACTTAAAGATAAAACTTTAGAGCAACGAATGCCTTTAGACATCAGTAATAAGAATTCAAAGTAAAGACAACTATAACTTAGTACCTTGCTTACATATTGCCTAGTTGCCTTTTTTTTTTTTTTTTTTAAGTAGGCTCCATTCCCAGCATGGAGCCTAACGCAGGGCTTGAATTTACAACCGTGAGATCAAGATCTGACCTGAGATCAAGAGTTGGCGGCTTAACTGTGCCCAGTTGACATTTTGCACATAACATACTTCAGTTGTTTTCAGCAATACTAGAAAGAATTGACATACACACAGGAAAAAAAGAAAAAAACCCTCTTACCCTAGTAAAATAAAAATTCAATCTTTAGCATAAAAACATTTAAAAAAACTTAAGATGGAGGAAGGAAATACTTATTTTTTAGCTTAACTTAGTTTTCGTCACTATTTTTTAAGGGACAGTAATGATTGGCTATCAGTTGTGGTTTCTGTGGTCAAATGCAGGCTCAGCAATTATTTAATTCTTGGTTTGGTTTTCTTTAGAGGCTGTAACACAAGAGTCATGGTGGTGTGCATGGTGAGATTTGGCAACTAATGTACTAGACCCATGAGTTAGTTCCTCTGTGTGGGGGAAGTACCTGGCAGGTGACATCATTAAAGGGAGCTCACTCCTGATACCTGAAATGGAGAAGAGTCTCCAGAAGGAAAGTTTTGGGGTTTTTATTTGTTTTTTCATTGTAAAGGTGGGCAGAATAGGTCCCCTATGAAAAAGTAGCCTCAGAGAAGCTAAACATTGACTCTAAGAGTTAAGATGTTCCAAGGAACAGACTGAAAATGAAGGGGAAAATGCACAAATATGGGTATACTGCAGAGCCTGCATAAAAGAATTTAAATCTTCAGTTTTCATGTGTTTTTATAGAGTTTGACAAAATTAAAGTGCTATGATCATATTTTCAGGCATTTAAAAAGCCTAGTTCTCCAAACACCTCATACTTCCTTGTTTATTCTGAAACAAAACCATTTTATCTGCTCTTCATATTATTTCATCTCTCTCCTCAAGATGTCCACACAGGGCCCAACAAGTATCTCAAGGGCCTCTAACGTTTGATAACTAAACATTTGACCTCCCTGGCTAATGATGTCCTGGGTGGCTGCCAAACGGGGCCGACTCTCTAAAACATTCTGATTTGTAATGCCTCAGAATCCCCACTTCCTGCTGCGTCATTTTTCAGTCAGTAGTTTGCTTTCACCTGACTGAATATATAGAAATTCTCTGCATTCTTATCCTGAAGAAAAATTCTTTCTTCCGACATAATAGGTTTCTCTTCCAACACATCCGGTATCTTTTTTTTTTATATATACTTAATCCTTCTCCAGGGAGTTGAAAAAAGGCATGGAACTAATGAGAAATTCGTTCCTTTTTTTCTTTTCTACTTTGGCGATCTTTGTGATTGATCAGTAAATGATTCTTGCTTGACCCCTAAAGGTTTCCTTCCGTAGTTACAATCATAGTCGTAGGTGTAGCATAAGAGGGTGCTAAGGTGAGCTCTCCATAAAATCACCGCTGTTACACTGACCAATGCAACACTGTTAGTCCTTAACCACCGGGATGTCCTCAGCAAAAAAGCAATTCCCATTATCTCCCTCTTCAACCACCTGCCCTTCGGGCTTGACTTCCATGTCATACAGTCCATCGAACACCTGAAAAAGCAGTTCCTCCTCAAGATCTCTAAAGGGGAAGAGTTTTTTTCCTTCCAGTTTCTAGATTTGATCCTCTGTCTTAGGATGGAGAATACACAACACTGGCTCATAGCATAGACTCCATCTTCAATGCTTAATCAAATGACGTTCTCCAAAGTCAGCTGACCCAAGACATCTGCCATTAACCTAGGAAACACTTCTGAATTCCTTTTCATCCAGCAAAGCATGAGAGAGGAGGAACATGTCCTCTTGAACTTGGAGATGTCCGGAACTTGCAGGTCTGTGGTTTTGACAAGATTGGGTGACCAAGCTCTTCTGCATGAGGAAGGGGTCGCTAAATGCCCTCATACTCAAGTCTAGCCTGGGCCCTATTCCATCGCTATCTACTTTCTTTTCTTTAAAGATTTTATTTTCAGATAAGCTCTACACCCAACGTAGGGCTGAAACACACAACCCCTAGATAAAGAGTCCCACATTCTACCAACAGAGCCAGCCAGGCTCCCCCCATTGCTGTCAACTTCTTAGCACAGACCAACCTACCCAAGCAGGGCCACTCCCTGTATAAGCCTCTGGACTTCCCGTCAGCATCTAAGATGAGCGCCTGAAGGAAAACAGCCAGGTGGGGCACAGACCTCAGCGCCAAGAAGACCCATTGGAGTCACTGGATGTTGATAGACAAAGGGAGAGGGAGCCGGTGGGCAGGACTTCCTCTGCTGGGGTGAAAGTGAGCAGGAGCCATTCAGTTGATGCTGTTGACCCCAAAGGCTAAGCTGTGAGGGGGCCATGGCGTTGACAACTTCGACTCGGAAGACTGGCCCATGCCCCAAATGGAAGACAAAGCTGTCTGAAGAGGAAGCATCACAGTTCCACTTGGCCAGCCTAGCCGTGATGTGTGAGGGTGCAAGAGGAGTTCTAGGGCTGACGCAGCCAATTCTGTGGCCCTGTGGAAGCCCCTGGGCTGCACCATGTGTAGGGCAGGCCCTGCAGCTCCCCTTCCCCCCACCACCCCCGGCCACAGGGTGCCCTCTTGGATCCCAAAGATTCCGTAGAGTGGCCCCATTTGGGGGGTCCATCCAGCATTTCCCCCTCTCCTCACTATGATTCCTACCCATGGGTTACAAAGACTTTCTTTGCAAAACAACGTCCAGAAGATTGAACTTCATCTTCAAGGGCCAGATGGAGTCCTGGCTGAGTTTTCCTAGATGCTGGAATGGGGTGGCCCAGAAAGAGCACTGTACTCACCAAGTGCGAAGGCAGTTATCACTCGCCGCTGGCTTTCCTCCCCTTCTGCTGCTGCCTCAACCACGATCCATTTTTACCCGTTCTATTGCAGCCTTGCGGCGTCGAGATTTTATTTGGTGGTGCTTGTGTTAAAGAAGTTTTTTTGCAATCGGTAGGAGTCAGCCTGGGCAAATATGAAAGGTTTCCGTCAAGGTAGACCATCCTACATTCTTCTTTTCGCTAAAGCCCCCCCTTTAGTGAACCAGGAGCCTGTCACTCCTTCAGGCAGATTCTGTTTTGGGTTGCAGGCTTTGGAGAACCAACCCATTTCTTTTCACTATTCTCAGCCCCCAACTTCAGTAACTGCTGAGACGCGGTGTAGAAGGGGTGGAGCAGACACAAATTAAACGTGACCAGAGACCACCTTTCTGTGCAAAGAGCCCCTCGAGATGCATAAATGATCCTCGCCCTCCAGTGCAACACCATTTGGAAAGCTGCCAAATGATGCACTGCAGAAGTGATGCCAAAGGGTTCCCTCGTGAGCTGAGTAAATGCCTAATTTAGTTTTGCTATTCTGTGATTACTCCGAACTTCAGTTATCTCTCTCGTGATGGGAGTATTTATAGCATACATAGCGGGTAAAAACAGAGTCTTTAGGGACGCCTGGGTGGCTCAGTCGGTTAAGCGGCCGCCTTCAGCTCAGGTCATGGTCCCAGGGTCCTGGGATTGAGTCCCGCATCGGGCTCCTTGCTCAGCGGGGAGCCTGCTTCTCCCTTTGCCTGCTCTGCCTGCTGCTCCCCCTGCTGTGCTCTCTCTCTGACAAATAAATAAAATCTTTTAAAAAAATAGATTTTAGAGTCACACAGATCCTGCTATTAAACTGGCTGTTTCTTCACTTGCTGTGGGACCTTGGGCATGTAACTTTACCTGTCTTAAGTTTTAGCTCTCCTAGAGGTCAGATGGAAATAATATCTAACTCAGGGTTAACATGAAGAGTAAATGAAAATTAAATGCCAGCAAAGTGCTTGGTATGCATATTTAAGTACTGGGCACACAGTGACTATTGTTTGCCTAATGATTTGGTGATATTCACAAAGAAACATAAAATTAGAGTATGTGCATGGATCAGGACAAATCTGGCATCTCCAGTAGACAATAATATAGAATGCATGCCCTTCCGACAAAAGCAAGTGCCATGGGATCAGTGTAAAAGGCAGCATATTAAAGATGCCTTTTTAAGAAACACTGTTTCAGGGGCACCTGGGTGGCTCAGTCCATTAAGCATCTGGCTCTCCATCTCAGCTCAGGTCTTGATCTCAGGGTCGTGAGTTCAAGCCCCACATTGGGTTCATGCTGGGTGTGGAGCCTACTTAAAAACAAAAAAAAGAAAGAAACACTGTTTAGATTTCCATAGCACATTCGGTAGTAGAAAAGTAGAGACAGTGCTTTGACTTGATGCAAGCTTATGGGCAGGTAACAAACAGAGGAATGAGCTAGAGAGCTGTGCTGATTCCACTGACGGGAGACCATCCCCTGGGTTTCAGTATTTCCGAAGCTGGGGAATATGATGCAAAGACCGTGAGTGTTCATTAGGATCACTCACTTGTCCCCTCAGGTTCCTAAATTAGTTGTCTTCCAGAAAGCCATGAGTCTTTAGTAAAACTTCAGACTTCCCTCTGCTTAAGGACAGTACATCGCTACACGTTTGTCCAGTAACATGGAGCTTACGTTGGTTACGTTTGACCGGGTGGGTCTAGGGAACAGCTAATGTCGAGTCAGATCCCACTCTACCTAAAGGAACAGCAGCTTTTCCCAAGGCAGGCTCAGAGGCTTCCGTGGGTGGCTTGGCTACCACGAAAATCTTTACCATTGAATCCACATGGACTAAGAAATGGTCACTTATGAAGCGTGCTCGTAGGTTCTCCTATCCTCTCATGGCTATTTCTCAGGAAATACTGATCCCACCGTGCCCAGGGAGGCACTGGATAAGCTCCCCCCGTAACAAATTGGTAAGCCTCCCTAGGAACACACAGAAGCTCCTTCGAGGCCTCAAGTTCTAATTCTTTGTGGGCAGGTAAAAGGAGAAAGCAGTTATCACCCTGCACTCCCACCCCTGCGGCCGCCTGAGACGATGATTATTTTCAGTTTGGAATTTAAATGAGGATGGGATGTCAAGAGGAGTTGCAAAAGTTGTGGGAATGAAGAAATCTAGCCAAAGTCAGGCCGAACTTGAAAGTGATCTAAGTAGGCTGTATTAAAAAGTTTCTATAACTTGGAAAACAGCTTTGTCTTTTATTTGTAATTCTCCAAGCAGCCTCAGGTATTTCTCTTCCTTTAGGTTTAATAAAGGGATAGCGACTATTTTTGTGTGACCCTGCATTTGACTTGTATGAGAGGAACCTTCTTCATCCAGGGTTGTTCGCTGAGTTTCTCCCGAGGGATCTTAAGAAGGTGTGAGTTCCTGAGAGGAGTGGTTGTGATGGGTTGGTTTCTCAGTATTACTTTTGACATGGAAAACAAATTAAGAGTGGTTATGGTGCATCCATGGATTTGGACATCATTGCCTCGATGTGTGTGAACTCAGTGTCATACTGTCACATACCTTGCATTTATCCTGAGTAGAAAGATCCTTCTAGAAGCTCACCCTCTGGATCTAAAGTAGCACATTGGTCCCTCTAAGCAATATGCTAGCTCAACATGAGTGTACATAAGCAGGCAGACATGAGGAGTCAGGGTCCAATACTTTTCTCTCTAGGTTTTAAGATTTGGAATGTGTTTTTATTTGTGTTGCTAACTTTTCTTTTCTTTTCTTTCTTTTTTTTTTTTTTAGAGATTTTATTTATTTATTTGACAGAGAGAGAGAGATCACAAGTAGGCAGAGAGGCAGGCGCTCGATCCCAAGACCCTGAGATCAGGACCCGAGCCGAAGGTAGAGGCTTTAACCCACTGAGCCACCCAGGCTCCCCGCTAGCTTTTCTTTTTAATGTTCCTCGTTTTGTTTTTCTTGTATAGATTAAATGTGGACGGTATTAGGGTAATTACAGGCAGAATATTTGGGTGGCGCATTAGCCCTCGATTTTGAGTCAGGATTTTTGACCCAGGCTCGGTGAATAGAAAAAAAGATGATCTCAGTTTCTGTGGAACTCTAAGGCAGAAGTTAGAAAGTGGACTTTTTATTTAATAGAGTAAAGGAAAAAAAAAGGTGATAATGGAAGGCCAGGGAATGGAGTGCGAAGATTGAATGTGATACAAAGAAGTCAAAAAAAAAAAATGGGGGGAGTGATGTGTTCAGAGGGAACGCCTGCCAGTTCATTTGGTTTGTGGTGGGAAGCCTCATTCCGCGAAGAAAGAGTAGCTTACAGGCTGGAGGTGTTTATTGCCAGCTCAGCATTTCACACCAGCAGTCTGGCCTGAATCTTTCGGAGCTGCCAGCATTGCTCAGGGTTGCACAGATGCGTTAGCCTAGGAGTCTGAATTTAGGGCCTGAGTCTTATCTTTTTTTCACCTCTTTTGATTCTCACTGTGCGCTAACAGGGTGGTTGAGATCTGAAGTTGAGTGGCAGCTTGTTAATATCAGGGGCAGTGCTCTGTGGTCGCTATGGTAACTGAACCCTACACAGGACACAGGTACTGTATAGGACTTCTTCCAACCTGTCTATGTAGCAGGATTTGCATTTCTAACTACAAAAGGCTTTCGTTTCTGTCAGTCCCTCATAAATCATTGTAAAAGCTGCAAATACGTTTGAATCTCATCTTCCTTTCAGGTGCCACCTGATTCCAGGGGAGGATTGGCAAAAAGGTGCAAACGATACTAGTGTCTCTTCTTTTTCCTTTTATTTTCCCTTCCTGCCTCCCTGTCCCCACCTATTCCTCGATCCTTTTTATGTCCTGAGTCAAAATGTAGCCAGTAGTATTGCTGGTAGAAAAATCTGGTTTTGACTTGTAAATTGAGCAGGTTAGATCAGAAGGGCCCTAGGAGGGAATAAAAGTGGAGGGCCTTCTTAGTCCAAAATTGCTTTTTGGTCCGGGACTTGTCAGTTGAGGAATTCTTATTTCTTTTCCTTTTCACCTTTTCGTCTTTGGCTTAGTCTAGCCCAGCGGTCGGCAGACTTTGGCCTTTTGGGCTAGATCTGGTCCACTGCTTGTTTTTGCCTGGCCCAAAAAGCTGAGAACGATTTTCATATTTTCAAGTGATTGGGGGGAAAAAATCAAAAGAAGAGTAATATTTTGTGACACGTGAAAATTACATGAAATTCAAATTTCATTGTCCATAAATAAAGTTACTGTGGGACGTAGCTGCCTTTGTTCACATACTGTCCGTGGCTGTTTCCTGCTATCGGGGCAGAGATGAGCCATTGCAACACACACCATATGGCCTTCAAAGCCTAAGGTATTTACTATCTGGTCCTTTACAGGAAAAATTTGCCAAGCCCTGCTCCAGGCATTGCACGTGAACCTTTCCAACTTTTCAGAATATTGTCCGTTAGCTCTTAATTCCTTACTGCTTTCAAGAAAATGCAGAAATGCAAACACCGTGGTATCATTTCCTTTCAGTTAGCCAGGGATTTGGGAATTGTGTGACAGACTCCTAAGAAAGGCCTCAGGAAGAATATGGGTGAGAAGTGGAGAGGAAACAGGAAGGATCTTATGAAATTTTAAGTCAAATATCATTTTCATCCCTTTCCAGAAATCTGTAAGACGGGACGTCTCTGATGGTTTGGGGAAGAAAAGGAAATGTTGGTTCCAAATAGTACCCAACTGACTATTCTTAGAGCCTCCTCCAGACTCTCTGATAAAAATGCAGAAACTCCAATTAAGATCGCTCTTATCTGGGGGCACCTGGGTGGCTCAGTGGGTTAATAAGCATTTGCCTTCGGCTCAGGTCATGATCCCAGTGTCCTGGGATCGAGCCCCGCATCGGGCTCCCTGCTATTCCGGGAGCCTGCATCTCCCTCTCCCCTCTGCTTGTGTGCTCTCTCAAATAAATACATAAAATTAAAAAAAAAAAAAATCGCTTTTATCCATTGACACCTTAATTTCGTGACTTTTTAGTTTTTGTCAAGCTAGGTTTTTTGCCCAAGTTAAGAATCAACGTTATTTTCCCCGATGTTCAACTTTCCAAACATTTTGCTTCATAGGTGCTGATCTAGCTGTCTATCCTTGGGGAAGTGGAGGCTAAGATAAACTAGTTGAACTCTGGTGATGAAGAGCAGTGGCAATAAAGGCACATACTCAGTATTCCAGAGTGTTCCCCCAAAGGGCTGCCCTTCTTCTTTGAAGGTGAATTTGATGACACCCCTGAGAACATTGCCCTTTTCTTGAGAGAGATTCCCAGTTACCTTTCACTCGGTAGAGGATTTAAATTTCCTCATTTGGACACATTGAAAAAGAGAGGAAGGTGCCTTGTGTTTTCACTCCTACCCCTGTGAAAACAGCAGAGGAGGGGAAAGGCTGAAGGCAGGCGAAAAGGGAAATCTCTGAAACTAGAGAAAACGCAAACAAATTGTGGCCAGCCGACTCAGCATTCCTCACTCACAGTTGGTCCTAATTAAGGAGACTCCCGTTAAACAGCTCAACTTTCTGCTCCTTTTCTTTTTTTCCTTTTGCTCTGGCCCTGCCAGCTGACATGGCAGAGCTTTAGCTAAACCACACCTCGGAAACAGTCTCTCATGTCTTCCCCTTCTAGTCTCACTTCTGTCTCTCGCCCGCTACCCTGCAATTACCCTTTGCCGCATTAAGATCCCAATAAAATACATTGATACCTCGAATCCAGTTGCATCCATTTTGTTCCACGGAGGGGTATGCAGGCTGCTTGCAGGGCTGAATGGCTGTGCGTTGTGCCATTAGAGGAGCACACATAGGACCTGATTGCATCATAAAAAGGTGGAATTTCTCCAGGATTATTTTGCTGCCAAGTCAAAGCAATAATTCCTTCCACTCTGCTTGACTCCTTGATTTTCTCAGTCCGTAGCTACTCCTGAGCCCAGCTGATGGATTTGGGAATTTTATTTCAGCTGTAGTGACCTGTGGTCTTATGATCAAAAGCTTAATGTTAGTAAATCTCTGAACCAGTCTGAATGATGGACGTGGTCGGCATCCAGGGTAGCCTAATGGTGGTGGAGGGTATTGATGTATTAATAAAAAATAAGCTAGTTTTCATCCCTTTATGGTTCTATTAGTCTGCCCAGGCTGCTTTAACAAAATACCAAAGACTGGGAGACTTAGACAATAGAAACTTATTTTCTCCCAGTTCTGAAGGCTAAAATTACAACATTGAAATGCTGTCAGGTTTGGTTTCTCGTCACCTCCCTTTGTGGCCTGTAGACAGCCATCATCTCTCAGTATCTCTGCATGACCTTTCCTCTGTGCGCGCACACAGGAAGAGCTCTCTGGTGTCTCTTCCCCTTCTAAGGATACGAATCCTGTCAGATGAGGTCTCCACCCCAAGGACGTCATCTAACCTTAATGACCTCCCTAAAGGCTCTATCTCCAAATGTAGTCATTGGGAGTTATGGCTTCCCTTTAAAGATTTGGGGCGGCGGGGGGGGGGGGGCGGGGGACACACACACAATTCCGTCTGTAACAATGGTCTAGGCTTAAGAAACTCTCTTAACTTTACTTATTTTATTTTTTAAAAGATTTTATTTATTTATTTGACAGAGAGAGAGAGATCACAAGTAGTCAGAGAGGCAGCCAGAGAGAGAGGGGGAAGCAGGTTCCCTGCTGAGCGGAGAGCCCGATGCGGGGCTCGATCCCAGGACCCTGAGATCATGACCTGAGCTGAAGGCAGAGGCTTTAACCCACTGAGCCACCCAGGTGCCCCAAAACTCTCTTAACTTTAGAGCAAAGATTAAATTCCAGAATCAAGAAGGCAGTGCTCGAAGCATGGTGTTATGAGGCAAGATGATAATTTAAAAAAAATTTTTTCTAGGCCATAGACATTTGAGAATCTGAGAGTATGATCCAAGTCCAGAAAATTACACTTAGGCACAGAATTTTGAATGTAACTGCAAGGGCATCCCGTTCTCCAGACCAGTTAAGGACTCGATGCTAGTAGGCGAGTTCTCTCTCAACGCTTTCTTGCTCCTGGTGAGACGGCATCTGTACAGATTTGGGCGGAGGATATGAAAGAAAAACATGCCTTGATTTTGACCAAAATGGGGTCCCGCTTAGGACTGGGCCTATGATCCTATTGCCACCGCTCAAAAACCTCAGGCCTTGTAGGAAAGAAGAGTGAGCTCAAGCGGACGTGCCGATGGCAGCTACGAGTTGAGCAGGCGTTGAGGTGGGCTAACACTGGGGCCGAGCCGACGGAAGTTTGCTCACTTCTCTGTTACATCAGGCATCATCAGAAATAACAGAAGTCCTCTCTCAGTGAGCACATCGGGGTGACGTTTCCTATGCTTGGTGGGATAGCAGCCTTGTGTTTATTTACAGTGTCCCCTTTCTAGATGCCACAGGGAGCGTTGGCAGTCACTGTAGAAATTATGAGCTGAGTGACTTAAAAGAAAATGACAGCAGTGGAAATCTGTGATTTCTGAATTTTACAGAATGGCCAAGGTACAGTAGGGCATTGGGGCCTAATTTCCTTGGCTTTTATATCAGCTGGCTTTGATCTCCCAAGATCTTCAAACTTTATGGTATTAAGGCTCCCAAGTTGTGCTATTTCCTGATTTTTCAATGGTGCCAATAGTACCATGTAAGCTAAACTATAGGAATTAAATCCGAATTTTGGGTCCCCAGCCTATAGTCATTGACAAAATTAGCCTTGGTGTCTGAGAGCTGAATGAAAATCAGTCAGAGTGTTCTATGATTCAAACTGGAATTTAGGAAGTGTCTTTAATAAGTCGCTGAAACCATTAGTTTTCTTATGCACTCAGATTCTGGTGTGAGCTTACTGCCAAAATATCAAGGAGGCCAAATAAATTTTCTTAATTCTACACATCCTCCAATTTCATATCAAACTCTGGTTACCTTGTTCTTTAGCGTCCCGTCTTCTAGGTGATCTTTACCCTTGAGTTGGCAAACACTTAGCTCAAAAAATTTACATTGGCTTCTTCTCCACCCTCCCCCTCTTCCTCTAAATCTCTCACTCTGTGCAATTCATCCTTTCCTCCCATTGCCTGGCTCTGTTGGCCAGATCAGGCTAGCTTGCCGTGGTCTCTGCCAAACCACAGACATGTAATGAAGCAGACACTGAACTCCCCCTTGCTCTTGGAGTGCTCTGAGGCCGCATGGGGGTGGGGAGCGGGAGAGGTTACCGACTTTGAGAACTTTGGCAGTACTTGAGTAGAATGTTGGTTTCTCTCCATGGCCTTGATTCATTTGCAAAACTGAACATCACAAAATTCCCCAATTACATTCTGACTCTTTCATTATCTCTTCCTTTTTTTTTTTTAATCACTTATCCTCCTTAACCTCTCGAAGGCTCTCTGAGGACCCTCTGAGGACCGTGGCTAATAATTCAATTCATGCATCCAACAAGTCTACCACGTTTGGTGCCATCAAGGGGTGGATAAGCTGAGGTTTAAGTGCACACCATAGCTTTCCCAGGTCACGGATCAACTGTAGTCACTGCAGCAACTAATGAACTCCAGCTCTTCAAAGCTGACATTTCATTGACCAAGAGTTTCCTGTTTAGGACAGCGCTTTCCAAAGATGCAAGTCACATATGTAATTTAAAATTTTCTAGTAGAGACATTTTCAAAAGTAAAACAGGTGAAATCAATTACAACAAGTTTTACTTAACCCAATATATCTAAAATGTTATTTTAGTATGTAATATAAAGTTATTAGTAAGATGCATTACAATCCATTTTTCATACTAAGTATTTGAAATCTGGGACTAAATCTTTTGAAGTCCTACTATACATCTCAATTTGGGCTAGCCACGTTTCAAGTGCTCAGGAGCCATGTAAGGCCAGGCGCTACCATGTTACACAGATCTAGAAGATTACCACCTTGTTTACAAAGGAGAACAAGGGAGTCCACTTGCTGCAGGGACCAGAGATGGAACATCACTGACTAATTCTCTCAGTAGGAACTCTCATCTCCGTGGCTGTCTGAGTGACCGTGGGGAAGCCTGAGCTGGCATCAGCTGAGTAGCTCGCCTCCATGAAGGGGCCTGAAGAAAGTGTAAAAGACAAATGAAGAATGGAATATCTTGGGAACTTTGGCTTGAGCAGAGTTCAGAACATGTTCCCTTGTTCAGATGTACCAGGTGAGGCTTAGATCAGAACTCCATTTCTTCCTGTTAGGTTTTCCTCCTACTAAGAGTTTGGAATCCACTATGACACTTCCGTAGCAGACAAGTGCTGAAACATAGGCCAAACGTGAACATCAACATATGTGATGTTGAACCATATGAAAGTATTCATGTTTAACCATTTTTTTACCTACAAAATAGACATTTTCATACAGTTTAATCTATTACCTTTCATCCTAGAAGGCAAGAGTATTCTCAAGGTTGTCAGCAAGGAAACCTGTATCTAAACTCTAACCTGGTTGCTGGTTTAGTCCAAGGAAGTTATGCACATTTTTAAGATGAGAGCAAGCAGGTCACGATCTCCTGGGTTGTGGGACCCAGCACCATGTCAGGCTTCGCACTTACAGGCTCCACACTCAGTGGGGGGAGTCTGCTTGAGATTATCTTCCTCTCCCTCTGCCCCTCCACCCACTTTCTCTGTCTCTCTCCCTCTCAAATAAATAAATCTTTTAAAATAATAATAATAAAAAAGATGAGAGCAAGTATCAGGAATATATTCTGGTCCATAAAAGTATATACTCTTTGAAGTCAGCCTGGTCTATTTCTAGCCATAAAGTTAACCTCCCCAGGAGGACAGATTCATTTGGAGTCTCTTTATGTATTTAACTCTATCTCGGACTGATCCTAGACCAAACTTAATGTACTCTTTTCCCTGTCCCCTTGAAGTACCAAGAGCAGTTTCAGTGTCAGGGGCAGATGTCATGAAACACTTTTGGCTGCAGAACCATCCAACGATAGCATTATCTAAAGCACTTATATTCTCAAAATATTCCTTTTGTGTTGATCCACAGCCATCCTGGCTCTTTGGGAACCTAGAGTCAGGATTGTCACATTTGCTAGCCTCCCACCCCTCTTGGCTGTCAGAATGCTATCAGACCTCAAGTCTAATCTACACTTTGTCTTACCATTAGTCACTGTTTCCTATTTAACTGCCTGACCTAGGCCACTGTCCATCAACTCCAGCACGTGAGACAATATCGAGAGTTGTGGCTGTTGGTGACCTTTCCCCCTCTGCCCCATTTGATATTTGTGTCTCATAGAACATAGTCACCCTTGTTGGTACAGTGATGGAGACTGAAAAGCCTCCCAAGTCTCACTCTGGCTTCTTTTTATAAGTAGTTGGGGATTTAGTTCTCAGAAATTGGGTATACTATGTGGCCAAACAGTTTCCTGCTGTCTTGGAGCCTGTTTCTAGTTTAGATGGTAGAGCATTGCTCTTCTTTTCCTAATGGAAGAGCAAGAAGTCCTGAGTATCTCTTTGGGATATAATCTTAGGCTTCCAATTCCATAAACTCTGCCTGCGAGTAAAAATAATCATCCCTAAATCCCATTTCTTAAAACCAACCTATTATAGATACTTCTCCGCTTTCAGAGGAGAAAGTCAGCTTCTGTGTACAGAGCTCTTATCCATTAAGTGGTAAATAATCTGGGAAATTTGGTTACTGACTCACCAGGCATATATATTCTGGACAAATGGAGAAACGATCCAGTATTCAAGTCTGGCTTTTAAGAACCGTGCTGTGCTAGAGAAGCAATGAGGATTTTTTCCTATGTAGTCACAAGCTAGTCCACCCTTCCCACTAGGTAGCCCACACCCTTGGCCCTCTGGCTGCCTGCAGGCTCCCTTGGCTATTCAAGTTCTGTGGAATGGCTGGACCTGAAATGTGGGGAGCAGACTGTGTGAGAGAAGTCTGGGAGGGGTGGCCAGTCCTAGCCAAGAGCTACGTTAGTGTTGGTGCTTTTCCCAGAGGGGAGGAGTGTTCCCTGCCCCGTGCATTGCCATGTGTCAGCACGGACACAAACGGAACAGTGTTCGGTTGAGCTGGCCTCCTCACAGTCCTTCTTTTCATCCTACAGAGGAGACGGGGTGCACCAGAGTATCCCTAAGACTGTGATATCAGTGCTAGGAAGTGGACAAGAAAACAGAAGGAGGAATCTGTTGCTATTCTTATAGCCTAGATAGAGGGTTTGATGAATTAGCACTCAAGAAGCTGATTTATTGAAAGAAATGGTATAGTATCACAATACAGGCACTCCCACCCAAATAACAAGAATCAACTGGATAAATAACAAACATAACTTAGAAAACAAACAATTAAATATCTAAGAATGCAAAGTATTCAAATTGAACTAAATTCCTTCCTAGGAGAGAAAAAATGCATGGCTGCTATCATTCTATAGGCCCAGCAGCAGGAGGAGTATACATACCTACCATAGGTGAGAATAAGGAGAAAGTAGCTCAGCTTCATACAGAACTTTTGAAGGCTACATGTTGGCTGGTATAAGGAAACTAAATCCCAGAGCAAATATTGTACCCACCCACCCCTCATTCTTTCCCATGAGGACTTTGCTTAATACACACAGTGGCAGCAAGTCAACAACGGAGGGCAGGGCAGAAAGATGAGAAAGACACCCCCATCCCTACCCAGTTTACAGAGAGCATTCATCGAGTACCTAGCAGTAACACACTATAGAGAAATTTGAGAGCAAGGCAGGAGGATAGAAATAGACCCCTTCAAAGCACCATGGCCCTTCACTGAGTATATAGAAGTGGCCCACCAAGAGTAAAGAGAACTCCACAGCAGCCCCAAAAGCTGGTGGCTGGGCTATAAAGCATAGAGAGAGATATCTGGAGTCTCTCTATGGTCAGTTCCCAAGCACTACTGAGACAATCTTGATCCTACCCTCAAAATATTTGAAACCAGTGGTGCACTGACTTTAACCGAAGAGACAACAAAGGCTAGACTTAGCTCTGCTACAGGTGAGACCAACTCCGCAACAGTCCAACAGAAGGGGCACATCCTTTTCTAGGTGTATGTATTGCTGTTCTCTGTTGACATACATCTGGCGTATGATAAAAAGTTATGACTCATGAAGAGGCAGGAAATATAACTGAGAGAAAAAATAGTCAACAGAAGCAGACCTGCAGATGACTCAGATGTTGAAATTAACAGACAACATTGTAAAATGCTTCCTATAAATATTTTTAAAGATCTAGTAGAAAAGGTGGATTATATTCTTGAATAGATGGAGAATTTAAGCAGATAACTGAAAGTTAAAAAAAAAAAGTTTATAAATTCCCTCTGAAACAATGATTTCTTAGACACAAACTACTAATCATTCTTGGAGAATACGTAAGAAGCAATTCCAATATCCTAACCCCTTCCCTGAGTTTATGCATTCCTACATTCACAGAAGCCAGGAGTTCAAGTCTGCAAGTGTGTACAAGCCCACTATGTACAAGATACTATATGAAAGGTACATAGTGGTACATAGGAGACTCAGTTGTGCCCCTCAGGGAAATACAGTCTAGTGTACATAAAAGAGAATGAGATTTCTTCTGACAAGGAGGCTCATGGAAAGCCTCATAGAAAACTTGGTTTGATCTGGGCATTGAAGAAAGGTAAGATTTCAAAATGCAGAGCTAGGGAGAAACCCATGGTAAGTAGGTAGGGTTTATGTACATTGTTGTCAAGTCCCCGTAATATTGCCAGGACTCCAGAATCTTCAGCGGGACATGGATGATTGCACAGTGATGATACGACAGGCCTGTACTTCCAAAAAGAAGTTAGGTGAGACAGCTGGTCACTTAATAGGAATCCTACAAGACATAAGAATTTGGAGCAGGGTGGGACTAGGGAAAAGGAGATGAGCATTGTGTTTATCTGCATCCTAACAGGGCAAAGTCATATTTCTGGGTTTTGTTGGAAAATTAAATCACTCCTTTCTTTGAATCCTCTTCTGTATGTTGTCTATACTTCATACATGGTATTCATTTCATGTATATGTCTTCTTCCACCCTTGGATTGTGAGCTTGTTCTGATAGTCACTCATTTTAAATGCCCATGCAACTGAGATTATCATGTAAATACTAGGAGGTCAGTGAATGTTTGCCAAATTGAAATTTGATTTAACCCTACGCAGAGTACATAGGACTTGAATTCAGATAGTCTGGCTACAACATCTGGGCCCTTAATCACCGCCCTATGTTAATGATGGCTCATGGATAATCTTCAACCGTAGGCCTTAGAATTTTGATTTTATGGTATCAGCGGCGAGGAGCTAATGAAGGTTTGGTAGGTAAGTGCTACACGTTCGGGCAATTAGGCTTCTGATTATATTCAGTGTGTGTTGGAAGAAGGGAGAATTTATAGACAGCAGGGTCAGTAAGAAGGCTTTGACAGCGGTTTGAGTGATCGGATATTAGCTCTGAGCCAGAGCAGAAGCAGAAGAAAGGTAGAGGAAAAAGAGATTTGAGAGGCAAGTGGTCACACAATCAGCAGACTTCTTGAGGAGGGAAGTAAAGAAAAAAGAGTCCAAGCCATACTGAAGTTATTGGTAAAGCGACAGGGAAAAAACAAACAAACAAACAAACAGTGATACTTTTCAGGGAAACAGGAAATGAGAAGTTTGAGATTTGGAGGGAGGATTAAAGGATATCAGGCGATCGGTAAATGAGAAATGAATATCTTGCTGAGAAAAATCTTTAATTTACTGCGATAACCTGTTCCAGTACTTTAGACATATCCCTTGACAAGAGTCATTTTCATCATCTTGTTTATATCTGACTTAATCTTTCGTATGTTTATTCTGACTTATTTTCTCTTCTCTTCCAGGGGTGGGTGAAAATGGTAAAGGGTCGTTATTCTTCTAACAGCCTTCCCAGAATGAACACTTTCACACCATGCAAAGTAAATGGTACAAACGTACAAGAGAACATTTCTCTTTTCCATGAGTTGCCCATTGCTGATGGTGCTCTGGATTTATAAGTAGGCTGAATTACAAACGAATATTAACTTTCTCTGCCTTCTGTTTTTCCCATAAATTTAGACCTAGCTTATTGCTGCCCAACCCTCTTTTCTGCCCCTGAGGTCTATGTGAGAAACAAATTGAAAGAGAAACAGAAAGGAGATCGCAAAACCCAGCTTAGAGTGAGCCGAGAGAGATTCTTTATGCCAAAGAACAGATGCAGTAACCCTCCCGAGCTCTGAGTCCTGCCCTCCTCTTTGTTTATTGTTTTGGTGCCATATTTATTCATTTATTTTTTAAAGATTTTACATATTTATCTGAGAGAAAGAGAGAGGGAGAAGCAGACTCCCCGCTGAGCGGGGAGCCCGATGCGGGGTTGGTTCCCGGGATCTAGAGATCACGACTGACCGGAGACAAAGGCAGAGGCTCAACCAACTGAGCCTTCCAGGAGCCCCTTGGAATTTTTTTCCATATTTAAGCTGCTTATCTTTCTCCCTCTTATCTTGAATGACCAGGCAGTTACTCTGTAGTAATTCTGGCTCATTAGCTGATAGAGTCTGCAAACTCTTCTTAAGACTTTCCATTGTTAGCCCTTAGGTAGTCATGTTTCAGGTGGGGCAGTGTCCATCCAGCCTCTTTTCTACCAGGGTCTTGATGCTTCAAAACATCATCTAAATGGTTCCTTCTGGCTCTTCCTGATTTGATGACGGAACTGCAAAGTTAATGTGTCCTCTCCTCACTCTACTCAAAGTCTACCCATCAGAACGTCTAATCCGAAAGAGCAAGTTCTTGTAAGTGTCATTTAGAGGTGTTTTGCTGCTGGTAGCATTAGTTTAATATATTTCACAACTACCCCAAGAGTAAAATGATCATAAAGGGTTTGAGGTTTCTTTTTTTCTTTTTTCTTTTTTTTTTTCTTTTCTTAATACATTATTTATTTGTCTTCCCTCTGTCAAAGCCAAAGCCAACCACTTTCCCCAGGCTGCCTGGGGAGGTATAGGAAAAAGAACATGCAGGACAGATAAGATACAGGAGAAAGACCTATGGGAGGTAGAGATGGGTCCTTCCCGCGGCAAAGAGGCTGAGAAAGGTCACCATCAGGCAAAAGAGCTGCAGGGCCCCAAAGAGGGCAAAGTCCAGAATGTGTAGGCAAACAGCTTTTGCTTCAGAGAGGGGTTCTTGGCATAACCAATGATGAGGTTCCCAAACACAGTCCCAATTCCGGCCCCAGAGCCAGCCACACCTACCATGGCAGCCGCAGCCCCAGCCCCAATGAACTTGGCTGCTGTGTAGATGCCCCTTGACATGGCGCTGGGTAGGAAGCCACGGGTGGGAATAAGTGAGGTCAGGGGACCAGCGGCTGCCAAGCTGCTGAGTGAGGCTCTCATCTGTCAGTGTCTCCGGTGATTTTAGCACCGCTGCAGGCAGTGATCTGCTCAACAGCCGAGAGGTGCTCCTGACCGAGAAGGGGGTGGAGACGAACTTGGCACATGCGTTCATTTTCAGGGGACATCGGGCTGTGGCAGGAGAGCTGCTCCCAGTGCAGAGAAGACAGAGAGGGGCGAGGTTCTCTGTTCCTTAAGTCTTAACACCCCAAGGACAAAGAATAAGAGGAGGAAGAGATAACAGCCACAAAACTTGGGGAAGCTGGAAATCAGAATGGCACGTGTGATCCCATTGAACCAACTTAAAGCTGAATCCTAAGCCAATAGTGGGGAAAGCTGCACGGCCACTATGTTTGCAGCCCTGAGCCCTCAAAAAGCTTGGTAATTGGTGACACCAGCTGCCCTTAGTGGGGAAAGAGATGAAACTAAAAGCAGGAGGATTGGTTTAAAATTTATATAAGAAACACTTAGACTCTGTATCCTCTCTTTTGCTACTTCCCAAAAGGCAACTCTAGTCAGGAGTTTGGAAGATTCATCTCCAGGAAATCTGAAACCCCCATGAGAAAAAACTTAAATGAATAAGTCCAATCACATCTCCCTATACTGAAACCGTAATTGACAAGTCCCACCAATTACACAACGCTTCTAAATAACCTGTAATGGGTGTTCCAGTCTTAACTATGTGCAGACAGCCAAGGATCACCCGAGAAGGAAGAAGGGTCTGTCACCTGAAAGTCTCAGCAATACAGACAAAAGCTACTTGGAACCAGAAAGTGTACAAAGATTGTAAATCTGCCCCTCCGAATAAATGAGTGAATGAATATCTTTGAGAGTTAGGAGATTGCATCCTTGAAGGAAAGAACAATATACTATTTTTAAAGTACCCTTAAAATTTTAAATATGATAGCAGAAATGAACATTTTAATGGAGGCAACTGAAGGTACAATTGAGGCCGCTGCCCCAAAAGTGGAGTTCAAAAGTAAATATATGTAAGGCTGGACAATAAGAAAGACAATCAGTGTCAGCCTCAAAATCTATCATCTGAATCATAGACATTCTAGAAGAGAGAACTGAAAAATGGAGAGGAGAAAGTCGTCAAAGAAATAATGCATGGAAATTTCTAGACTAAAAGGGCCCAGGAAGGTATCCAACTCAATGAATAAAAATCAGCCCACACCAAGGCATTAATGATACTTTAGAATACCAGGGAAGATGCTAAAACTTTCCAGAGAGAAAGAAACAGGTCACATGTTAAGGACAAGGACTCAGAATGGCAACTTTAGAGGCCAGACAATGGAGCAATACCTTTAAATTCTGAGAGGAGATTACTTTCAGTTTAGAATTCTATGGCTAGCCAAAATTTCACATATAAAAACAGAATAAAGACATTTTATAATGTGTCAGATCTTACCAAGTTGCTTCCCAAGGTTCTTTTTTCAGAAACCTCCTAGAAGAGGTACTTCACGGAAACAAGAAAGTAAACCAACAAAGAGGAAGACTGAGGCTCTAACTTCAGAGCCTGGTAAAGAGAACCAGAGAGCAGACAGCTAGAACACGGAAGCATTGGGATATTCTCAAAGGAAGCCCAAGAAACTGTTAACAGTGGTTACTTTAAAAGTAGAAGTGGGAGGGCAGAAAGGGGGCATTGTTCCTTTTTCCCATTATAATCTCATGTAATGTTTGAGTCTTAATTATAGCATCCATTACTTTCCTAATATTTGTCTTAAAAAAGGAAAATATGCTCCCTCCCGTGGAGCATCTCCAGTGGACGAGCTTAACCGTTGGGTAATGACAACAGAATTTTTCTTTTGTCCAGAATCTGCAAAGGAATTTTCCTAGGAAATCTTTAAATCCTCTAGCCAACCTTGCCCAAGAATTTTAGGCTGATACTCTCTCACTTTAGGGAAAGGGTCTGTGAGTTGCGAGGAACATCTTTTGGGCAAGGAGGACTGAAACCCTCTCTGAGAAGATGCACTCTCCTCCTTTATTTCACTATGAGGCTTTCCATAAATGTAGGGCAAAGGAAAGGTTTCCTTTAGACTGCTGGTCTGCTGCAGAACCCCCCCCCCTTTTTTTTTTGCAAGAGCCCTTTCATAAGACTTTGCTCCACTCCAAGACCTTCATTACCAATAATTAATCTCAGATGGAAGGTTCAGTGCTACAGGCTTCTTCTGTCTTTGACCCAAGAGAACATGTTGTGAATAGTTTGTTTGTTTGCTTGCCAGAGATCTTATCTTGATCCAGAAGAGCTGATAGAATCATAAAGCCAGAATTGATCTGTCCTCCTCGGTATTCTTTCTCTACAAAATAGGGGCTGTGATATCTTAGCCCAA
Organism: Potos flavus; assembly: GCA_028534135.1. Taxonomy (NCBI): domain Eukaryota; kingdom Metazoa; phylum Chordata; class Mammalia; order Carnivora; family Procyonidae; genus Potos; species Potos flavus. The sequence goes on from CM052893.1 coordinate 34,605,618, forward strand.
GATAAATGTGGGATTAATATATGTCATGGGTGGAGGAAAAAAGAGGTTGCTTGTTTTAATAAGGGCTATATTGCTTAGTAATAAAATTGAAATCACTCTGTAGTGTGTTCTAATCCCCATGCTTTCTTTGCTCTTTCTCAATGTATTTGGATTAATCACTCCAGAGCAACCAAGCCAAATGTCCAAACCACCCACTTTCCTCTTCCCAGCAAATAAATTAAGGGGAGGCCAGCTGAAATCTGGGCCAAGGACTTAGATGGTTTGTATGTCTGACTTTTGTTCCATGATCTGAAACTCAAAATAAATCAAAAAGGAAAAATTTTCCAGATACCAGCTAATTCACAAAAAACATCTTCAGCCTCTTAATCCTTCACACACGCAAAGCCGATAAACAAACCTGTGAACACAGATGCAAGGATTTAGAGAAAAGCACAAACAAATGCTCTCATAGTGCAGTCTTCCTGAAGTCCATGTTTGAGTTTGGGACTCTAAAACCTGAGTGAAATCCAAAGGACATTTTCAGGTCCAGGAGGAAGTAATAGAAACTGAAGGCGTAGAACACAGGACCTTTGAAGAAAGGTTCTGGGAGACAGATTTTGCACTCAGAAAATAATGTGAAGAAGAAACTTGCGAATGGCCAATAAGAAGAGGACAAAAAGAAGTTGCTATCAATGGCAAAAGAGGCTATTTAGGTCAGATGGTAAGAATTAACTTTCTAACCACAAAAGTTGTTAAACACAAAGATGAACGGCGGAGGCAATGTTGTAGAGTCCAAGCTCCAAAGTGATGGAGCCCGTGTTAATTTCACTTAGTGTATGGACTTTAGGGTTCTTTATAGGAAGACTTGCACATACAGATGCTCAACAACAGTCTCTCCCAGATGCCCCAGATCTGATATTCCAAGCAATTGGCAGGAAAAGGAAACCATTCAGCACACATTTGATGCTTCTGCTTGGCCACAGCTCCTGAAGTGTGGTTCATTTATCAGCAGAGCAGTACATGCTGCTTGGAAGCAAAGCCTGATCCCAGGGTCAGGGAATTGTATAAGCAGGGGAGCGATGAGAAACGACAGGTCTAAGGGGTCCTAGAGAAGATAAATCTTTTTCTGGCCCTTGTTACCAAGTATGGAAAAATTTGGAAAAGAAAGGGAAAGTACCTGGAGAACACATCCAGAAATGAACAAAGACATGGTAACTATAAGGATGGAGACTGTTGATGGGGAGAGGAAATTGTATAATTAGACGGATCCAAGAATTCCCTTGTCTTTATGCTATCCCTTTCTGTTAAGGAGATGTAACGTCTTCCTTTGCCAGATAAAGACAGAGTCTCTTCCTTTTATAAAAGAACGCCGCCAAATTATACTTCAAGTTACTGGCAAAGTCGGGACTAACCTTCAAGCTTTCTCCTCTTGGCCAGTCTGTATACTGGAATACAGCCATTCTTCCATCCATATGACAATTTTATTCCTTGCCTTGGCTTCTGTTTTAACTGCTAACCTTTATCTCCTGTCCTCCAGCTGGGATGAAAGCAGCTCCATCAGCAGCGGGCTCAGCGATGCCTCGGACAACCTCAGCTCAGAAGAGTTCAATGCCAGCTCCTCCCTCAACTCCCTCCCAACCACTCCCACCGCTTCTCGCAGGAACTCTACAATAGTGGTACGTGAGTTAGCAAACACCTAGGCCACCTTCTCAAGGTGAACCGTGGGCCAGATGGGTTTGCACATACACCCACCCACTCCCTGGGATTGGTTCCCTTGTGCCGTTGGCCAGGTCCTTTCAGAGCTGGCCCAAACAAACCTGAGGCTACCAAGCAGTCACCTAAGACATTAGTTGTTGTCTTAGGAGCCCCTGTATTTAGCACCCACACCAACTTGGAGTGATGCGTGTAAGAGCTATTCCAACCAGAAAAGAAAAAAATAAAGGCCTGAGATACATGGGGTGTCTTTTCTGCGGCCCCCTAGAGAATTAGGTAGAAACCCTGGGTTGACATAACACTTGGGAAAGAGCGGGGCCACCCACCCACCAGAATCAGTCCCCTCTGCCTCCTTTTTTCCGTCCCCAGGTGAGCATCTCGTTCTGCTTTTTCTCCTCTTTTCCTCAGCTCCGCACAGACTCAGAGAAGCGCTCACTGGCCGAAAGTGGGCTGAGCTGGTTCAGCGAATCAGAGGAGAAGACCCCCAAAAAACTGGAGTACGACAGCGGTAGCCTGAAGATGGAACCCGGGACTTCGAAGTGGCGGAGAGAGCGGCCCGAGAGCTGCGATGATTCCTCCAAGGTTGGAGAACTGAAAAAGCCTGTGAGCCTGGGACACCCCGGTTCCCTGAAGAAGGGCAAGACCCCGCCAGTGGCTGTCACGTCCCCCATCACTCACACAGCCCAGAGCGCCCTCAAAGTCGCAGGTGAGCCCCAGGGAAAGGAAGGGACGGGGTGAAGACCCTTTCTTGGGTTGCTCCTTCTCTTAACGGTCCTTAACCCACAGGACGATAGCAAACGTTTGCAGAGGCTTTAATGGGTATGGTCTGGTCTTCCCAATAGTGCTGTGAGTAGGGAAGATGGGTATTGACAACTTTAGAAATAACGACTCGAAAGGGTTAGGTGGCAAAGCCAAAATCATACAGCTCAGAAGAGGTAGAGGAGGGAGTGTGTTACGTTCAGAGACTAGTTTGACCTGCCTTCCAACACTTCCCAAGACCATTGGCTCGTGTATTTGTCTTCACAAGGTACTTGCTTGACCTCCCAGGGAGGTCCCGAGAAAACAATAAATCAGAATTGTATTGCTCCCAGAGTTGGCCCGTGGGGTAACTTCTCGCCTTTGTCCACCTTTCCCTCTAGTCTCTACTTACCAGGAGGTATGACCTTACTCTGTCTGCATCCCCTCCTTTTTTTCCTTCCTTGACCAGTTGTTCGATGCACTTCTTTCTTAATAACTTTTGTGGTTGCCTCTGCCATTTGAAGCAGAATGGAATATCCTGCTGTAGAAGGAGAAAATAACAAAAAGCAAAACAAACAAACAAAACCCCACGGCCACTCCTACCCAGTCTCCTTCCTCGGGCAAGAAATGTCATCAGCTTTCGTAGTACCCACTTGTCTGTGTACCAAAGTACACTGACAATGTTTCCTTCTCCCGCGGAGGGAAAGAAAAGGATTTGCCGGGATATTGCCAAGATATTGGCCAGTTTCGGCTACCCTTACTTCCTTTCCTGCCCTCTTGTAGGCAAACCTGAAGGCAAAGCTACCGACAAAGGTAAACTTGCAGTGAAGAACACGGGGCTGCAGCGCTCCTCTTCAGATGCCGGCCGGGACCGCCTGAGCGACGCTAAGAAGCCTCCCTCCGGCATTGCCCGCCCCTCCACTTCAGGATCTTTTGGCTACAAGAAGCCGCCTCCTGCCACAGGCACAGCCACCGTCATGCAGACGGGTGGTTCAGCCACTCTCAGCAAGATTCAGAAGTCCTCAGGCATCCCTGTCAAGCCCGTGAACGGACGCAAGACCAGCCTAGATGTGTCCAACAGTGCGGAGCCCGGATTCCTGGCTCCTGGCGCCCGTTCCAACATCCAGTACCGAAGCCTGCCCCGGCCAGCCAAGTCCAGTTCTATGAGCGTGACCGGCGGCCGGGGCGGACCTCGCCCTGTTAGCAGCAGCATTGACCCCAGCCTCCTCAGCACGAAGCAGGGGGGCCTTACCCCCTCCAGACTGAAGGAACCTTCCAAGGTGGCCAGCGGGCGGACCACACCAGCCCCTGTCAATCAGACGGATCGGGAAAAGGAGAAAGCCAAAGCCAAGGCAGTGGCCTTGGACTCGGACAACATCTCCCTGAAGAGCATTGGCTCCCCAGAGAGTACTCCTAAGAACCAAGCCAGCCACCCTCCGGCCACCAAGTTGGCAGAGCTGCCACCAACCCCTCTCAGGTACCCCAACTGGGCAGCTTCTTCCTCGTCTGTCTGCTCTTTCTTTTCCATACCTGTGTACTCCTGAGACTAAGTGAGGCATGGCCTAGCCACTGTTGCCTCTGGGACTTTGCACGGCTCTTCCCCACCCCACCCCCCACTCCCCCGTATGCCAAGTCCCTTCTCCCTCTTTCAGAACTTACCCCCTTTATTCTATTCCCTGATCAACCCTTAACCTGTCTTCGGGCTTGTACTAGTGGTTTTACTATTGTCTACTGACACACGTGTATCCATTTGTATGTAAATCGGCCTGTGTCTCCCTCATGCATGTGCCGTCCCCCTCACTACGACTCAAAGGACCCCAAGTCAGATAAGCAGATTTCCTTCCAACGTATTTCACGACAGCATTGGGATAAGCCCTGTGCTTGAACAGCCAGACACGGGAAACTAGACTAGGTGGACTCTGAGCTCCCATCTGCCTCTTGCTTCTGGAACTCTGCGGTTCTAAATACTTTATTTAATTTTCACTTCCCTCAGGGCCACAGCTAAGAGCTTTGTCAAGCCACCCTCACTAGCCAACCTAGACAAGGTCAACTCCAACAGTCTGGATCTGCCATCATCGAGTGATGCCCACGCTTCCAAGGTCCCAGACCTGCATCCCACAAGTTCAGCAAGCGGGAGCCCTCTTCCTTCTTGCTTCACCCCCAGTCCAGCACCCATTCTCAATATTAACTCAGCCAGCTTCTCCCAGGGCCTGGAGCTGATGAGTGGTTTCAGTGTCCCCAAAGAGACCCGCATGTACCCCAAACTCTCAGGCCTGCACAGGAGCATGGAGTCCCTCCAGATGCCAATGAGCCTGCCCAGTGCCTTCCCCAGCAGTACTCCTGGTCCCACCCCACCTGCCCCCGCCGCTGCACCCCCAGAGGAAGAGACAGAAGAGCTGGCCTGGAGCGGAAGCCCCAGAACTGGGCAGTTGGACAGGTGGGTGGAGAGAGACACCTCTGAGCCCGGGTCTGTCCCTGAGCCTCTGGCTCCTTTCGCCTTCAGTTCACGCGATCCCGTACTTGATTGTCACATTGTGGCTTTGAACGTTTTTTCACACACGTTAAGTAATTTCATTTGCTTCACAGCAGCTCCATGAGATAAGTAGGAGTTTTAAATGACTGTGTTTACACATCATGATTATCACTGTGATGGTTGTACTCGGGGGGCACCAGTACACAGACATGAAGTGACGTAGCCAAGATTTCATAATTAGTTTCACCTGTCATCCAAAGGGTTTGCTTTTGAGGCCACACTGGTTTCTATTAGATCACATCTTAATAGGATCTTTTAAATAGCCAGCCACGTCCTGATTCCCAACAGAGAAAGACATTTAGCATTTCAAGTGAATCTCTCAAGTTGTAAGCCGAGAGGCGGACTGCAACCATCTTCCTATTTCGTTTACAGAGATAAAGGGGCTCACAGTTTGCTGTCCTGTGTTAGGTGTTGTGTCACGCAAACCCAGTCCCAAGCTCTAGTTTCTGAGATAGACTCACGTGCTTCTCTCTCTTTTTTTTTTCCTGCACAGTAATCAGCGGGATCGGAACACTCTTCCCAAGAAAGGGCTCAGGTAACCCTTCAATGTGTTTGCCCTTCCCCGTATCTGGGGCTCCTGGTCTGTATGAAAAACCGTGACTTGACCTGTCCTGAGTCCCAGTCATGGATTCAGGGTCCCCTCTAGCCGAGTTACTTGCCTGTGGTTCCTGGGCGTGTACGTACTCCTCCTAGTGCCCTACCCAGGCTTGTGGCGATGTGTGAGGTGGCCTTAGAGCCCCTGTTCCTCCTTGGCGACAGAGGAGAAACAAGTCGGGCACGTGGGAATCCTCCACCTACCTGTCCCAGCCCGTGCTAGCCCAGCCCTGATCGAATGTCCTCTCTGTCATCTTCCTCCCTCAAAGTCGGAGGGAGAATAGGCTGCCTCGGGGGTCATTCAGGGCAAGAGCAGGACCCCCCCCCCCCCAGTCCTCCACAGGACTGCGACACTAAGTTCTTCAGTGAGGTGAAGAACTCCTGCCATTGGGAAGGCCACATACGGAGCCGTAAAGCTCTGTCCCGAGCTTCTGCGTGGAGGCTCTCCTGCCCCCTCTGTCATTTCAGTCCCCACGTCCGGATAGCCCATGGAGATACCAGCTGGTCCTTCGGGACTCTCTTGATGGTGTGGGAGAAGATGCTGAGTCCGCACATGTCTCGCTCCCTCCTTAGACGGTTCTGTCCGCTCCCCCTTTTCCTCATCTTGTGTTCCGAACCTCCACACCCGCCAGACCTCTGCTAGCGCTTCGTAGCTGTGCAGACTGAGTCCTGCTGCTATGTCCTACAGGTACCAGCTTCAGTCCCAGGAGGAGACCAAGGAGAGGCGACACTCCCATACCATTGGTGGGCTGCCCGAATCCGATGACCAGTCAGAGCTGCCTTCCCCCCCTGCACTCTCCATGTCCTTGAGCGCAAAGGGCCAACTTACCAACATAGGTCAGTGCTTCGGGTCACTCGCTGTGGCACGGGACGAAGCAGGGCTCACCGCGCTGTGTGGGGCAAGGCAGCTGGATTTCAGTTCCATCTCCTCTCTGACTCCCACTATATCGGGTCGCTTTGCGGTGCCTCAGTTTATCCATCCAAACTCAGATTGAAGGTAAAGTGCTCCAAGGTCCTCAACTGAAAAGTCACCCCCGGGCACAAGGGGTAGGGTGCTTGTAGCGTCGGAGAGTCTGAGCCATGGCGCGGGAAGGCCATCAAGCGAGGCCCGGAGATCAGACTAGTGCAGGGAGCCGGCAGAAAGGAGCCGCCAGGCCCAGGGCAGCAACACTGAATGGCTGGGCGGGCGGAGAGGAAGGAGGGAACAGTTGTTGATGGCAGACGATGGAATCTGCCTCCAAACCCAGCAAAGTGCGGCTTCCCCAGTGGCGGGGTCGGGACCAGCCTCGCCCTGAAGGCAGCTCGGCTGAAGACACGTCCTGGCCACACCCTTTCGGAAAGCCCACGGAGAAAGGCTGGCGAGGAGGGAAGCAGGAAGACACGGCTGATTCCGAGGCAGGGAGGGGAAGAAGCTTCAGGCGGAGGCCTGGCCCCGGGGAGCAGCAGGCCATCATGGGCCCAGGGGGAACCCCTTTAGGACAGAGCCTGGGACAGGCGTGTGGTTTGCTGTGTCTTTCTAGATCCACCTCCTCGTTCAGCTGAGTGAAGGAACGTGGTAAGGGAACACAAGGACAGGCTGTGGGACAGCTGCGGGGAACTTGAGGAAAAACTAGGACTCAGGATCATTTTGCCTAGAGAAGGGAGTGATTCGTAAGGAAAGGCCATCTGCTCACTGGAGGGCCGTTAGGTAGGGGACGGGGCCAGCTTGTCCTCCATCGGGGACCAAACCAGAGGAAAGGCGTGGTGCTGCAGGCTGAAGGCGCTGGGCTAAACCGTGATCACCTTACGTGTTTGAAAGGGCCGAGGGAGGTGTACGATTTTCTGCACGGGTCCTTATGGAGGGACTAGACATCCACCTGTCTCTGTGGAGGCAGAAGACTAGGCAAGGGGAGCTGTGGGTGTGAACTGAGAGGCTGTAACCCCAGCAGGGGGAGGGGCGAAGGGGAGCAGGGGCTGCCGGTCCGCCCGGATTCAGCAGAGCCCAGCGTCAGAGCAGATTCTAGGAGCCTCACCTGACGCTCTCACCTGCTCCATCCGTCTGACCTTCCAGCCAGGAGAGCGCTGGGCAGGGAGGGCTGTGTTTCTTGCTGCGTCAGAACCGGCCAGTGGCCTAGAATGACACCGCTGGTGGAGAGAGCCTCAGTCCCTCCCGCAGTGCGAGCCCGTCAGAGCCCATAGCCTGGCCCCCTTCTCTAGCTGCCTCTTTGTCATCATTCAGATCTGAGTCTTGGTCTGAATTCTTCGTCCTCCCAGGCTGCCAGTGTATTCTACGGAACCACAACATCCCATTTCATTGGCACATTCAAGTGATGTGAAGGTTTCGGAAAAGCTGCCAGGCCCCCAGCCTGACCTTCAAAAGGGACAGTTCCCGGGCAGGCAGGGCTGAGGTCTTTTAAGATAGGAAACGCTGTTCCCCCTTTACTCCCCACAGCAGGGTCCTTCTCCATTAGGGCTCGATCTCCCCGGGAGAGACCCCACTCCTAACCAACAGCTGCCTGCACACTCCCACCGCCCCCCCATCCCTTCCTCTCCTGGCCCCACCCCCGACCATTTGCCTCCCATGCTCCTGGTGCTCCATTCCCCAAGGGACCCAGAGAGCTGATGACCCTGCCTCTTCTCCTGCCCTCCCCCTGCCTCTCCTGTCCCCCTCCCCTCTGTCCTTCCAGTGAGTCCCACTGCGGCCACCACGCCAAGAATCACCCGCTCCAACAGCATCCCCACCCACGAGGCGGCCTTCGAGCTGTACAGCGGCTCCCAAATGGGGAGCACCCTGTCCCTGGCCGAGAGACCCAAGGGGATGATTCGGTCAGGATCCTTCCGAGACCCCACGGACGATGGTGAGACTTCATGCCAGCGCGGTTCACGCTCATTCCAGCTCTGCTGGGTCCCCTCACCCGCCACCACCGCCACCACCACCACCACACACACATATATGATTCACAGAACATCGAGTCGGGGCCATTTCAGTTCTTTCTTCCCATCCCTTTGAAGGGTCTGGGGGCCCAGAAACCTTCGGGTGGCACCGTCTGGCACTGGGGCTTTGGGCTGGAGCACCTGCCGTCGGGGCCGGGGGAGGGAAATGGAGCGTGGAAGGGTTACACGGAACCCCTCGGAGTGCTCCCGAAACCGTAGCTCCTCCCCTCCCCATTCCAGCAGCAGCCTCTCCTCCCCACAGTCTCTCAGCAAATGGGAAAAGATCCAGGGACGTAAGGGTGGCTCTTAAATCTGGGGAAAGAATTAGGCATCTCATTCCTCTTGCAAGAATGTTCCAAGGGTTAGCTTCAGGGAGGGCCCTATGGTTGTCTGCGGTGACGTGGGTGCTAATGGCCAGAGCCTGGAAGACTGGGAGAGCCGACTTCCCGCTGGTGTTTTCAGGCCGCTGCGCCTGGAGGCAACCGTGCAGGGCGCTGAGGTCTGTCAGTTGGGCTAGCGAAGCATCAGAACGAGGCTTTTCCACTTCGGGCCGTTGGCCATCCGCATGGTCCCCAGAGCTGAGAAGAGGAGGCGCAGGCCGAATGGCAGGATTTGTTCCGAGCAGCTCCGATGAGAAACTCCCCTCTCCCGCAGCTTAAGTACTTTCCTGCCTGGGAAGAGATGACGCCTGTCCGCGAACATCTCCTTTCCCTCTCCCTGAACCCTCGTGCCCCGCGGAGCAGGTGCGGGCTGAGCGAGGGCCCGCCATCCCCCGGCTGCCCGAGAATGTAGACTGAAGGAGGAGGCTAGCTCGGCTCAGGACCTTGCCTCGTCAGCAGACACCTGCCTGCTCGGGGCTGTCATGATGCCAGTTGGGTCCCCCAGTGGTGTTCTTCCTGTTGGCTCCAGATGCCCTCCAGAGTCAGAATCCAAACTCCAGCCTTCGGGCTCTGCCCAGGAACCCCTTGTCCCCGGAACCCTCTGTTAACTCTGTGTTCTGCTTCTCTTTCAGTTCATGGCTCAGTGCTGTCCCTGGCCTCCAGCGCCTCCTCCACTTACTCCTCAGTAAGAGCGCTACTTCTCTTGCTCCTTCGTCCCCTCTCACGTCCTGTTGCCCTGCTCCCCGGAACCTGGGTTGGCTGGGGAGCTGGGTGGGGGAGGGAGACTGCTGCTGTTCATGAGGCCTTGTGGATCTGGGGTGGGGATGGGGGAAGGCGCCTAGAACTTGCAGCACTCGGTTGAGTGCATCGGTTCCTCAGTGGTCTTTCTGGCCTCACCGCCGATTCCTGAGCAAACTCTGGTGCCTTTGGTTCCCCTCCTTTGAAAAATCGACAATCCCCTTGTGATAGAGCCCATTCTGTGCCAGGGTAAGTGGGAAGCACTCATGGCAAGGTGGGCTAGGAACGTTTAGGTTTGCAGGACTCCAGCATGCTAATAGTGTATAGAATTTACCAAGTGTTCCCTGCGGGGGACTGGGCACGCTGTGTTTGGCCATTAGGCATACCTCGGTTCTCAGATTTGTTTTGCCCCTAATTCTTTATTCCTTCAAGTTAGTGGCAGTAAGGATTAGTCTTCAGATCAACCGGAGTTTCATTTCCTAGCCTTCTTGGCAATGACCAAGTTGGCTGGAGACGAGCTCCAAAGAAATCTTTTATTGGAACCCAAGAATAGGGTCTTAGCCCATCTTGCGAGGGGCCAGGGCTAAGACACTGAGTTTCAGCCTCTCCGTGCCTCTGAGTCACGCTTCTTCAAGTTCTCTGCCCTGCCACGGGGGCCTGGCTTCCTCACCTCCGTAGTAACTACCTCCTTCTCTCTTTCTCCCCTTCTGTGCTCCTTCTTCAGGCTGAGGAGAGGATGCAATCCGAGGTAGGGTACGAAGCCTTTGTCTCTGCTCATTAACACCACTGTGCCCCATTCTGCTTCCAGATCTCCCGCTTCTGCTGCTGCCATAAGTTTGTATTTCTCTCCCCTTCACAGCAAATCCGGAAGCTTCGTAGGGAACTGGAATCATCCCAGGAAAAAGTGGCCACCCTGACGTCTCAACTTTCTGCCAATGTGAGTGCCATAAAGTAGGGGAAGGCCCAGGCAGTTACTTTGGCCCCAAGTCAGATAAGTTCAGCCAGAGGAGGAGAATTCTCTCGTAAGGTATCCGCTGGGCTTAGATTCCAAGGGAGCGGGTGCCGTTCGCAGCTTTACGACAGAGGATTGGGGGATTGGCCTTCTCTGAGTCTCGATTTTTATAGAGAACTGTTTTTGCCCCCACCCTAATTAATAGGTGTGGATGAGTTCATGCCCCGTGGTCTTTGAACTGCCTAGAGAAAGGGACGAGGATTATCAGTGGTTCTGCATGGAGGTGGGAACAACCTTGCCATTGGCCATGGACACAAGGAGTCACGTGTTATAGAACTCTTAGAACGGTCCGCCGCTGCCCTGGGGCGTGTTCCTGTCTCTGTTCAGGCCACATAACCGCGCAGGCACAGAACTAGCTATTACCGTTCTGCCTGGCAAGCGTGGCACGACTTAGAAACACGCTCCAGTTCCAGTCCAGCTGCCTCACTCACAACTGCCTTTGCTTAGCCGTCTCCTTGGGCAGGTGGCGGAAACTACCTGAGCTTCAGGTTGGGCGTCAGAATTCTTTGTTTCTGCCCTCAACCTGCCCTCGGTCCATACCAGTAGAAGGAGTTTCTCTCTTTGTGTAGGCCTTGGTTTTTCGACCCTGTGAGATGGGGGGAAATGAGGGCGCCTCCTCTCACTAGGCCGTGGTAGTTTCTCCCCTGTGACCAAGTTGCGAACAGAGAACATAAGAGCCATTTTCCCCCAAAGCTGTAAACAACAGCTGAGCCGGATTTGCAGGAGCCTTCCAAGCGTTCACACAAAAGTAACCACGTCTGCAGTTTCCGCAGGAGTTTTCGGGTTTTTTCTCGTGCCTTCCTCTCCGGGGAACCCCGCTGTCAGGCCCAGGGGTCTTCTCTTGGGATCAGGTAGAAGACTCTCCACCACGATTTTGCGTGTTTCCGTTCTATTTCAAAAGCAGTTCCCTCACCACCGGGTATTCTCTTATTTCTCTTTGCTCAGACCCTCCACTCCTAAGTTGTACACTCACCAGTTTGTTGGAAGCTCATGTCACGCACCGTCTTCCACTCTTGGGGACCCATAAAAATTATAATATAAGCAAGAACCATCCCTCCCCTCCCTTGTGCCCCACCCGCCACAGCTGGTGGCCTGGGTCACGTCCTGCACACCCCAGGAAATTCACATCTGGGAGATGCAGGGGGAGGGAGGGGAGAGGCGCCAGGGAGGCAGAGAACATTAGTGTGTCTGATTCATTGACACTGGATCTGTCAGCCATCATGCTGTCAAGGCTGGGTGAGAGCCAAGAAAATGAATTTAGAGGGTCATTTTTCTTCGAACAGGAAGTTCCCTTTGGCTGAGAGAACAAACCAAACATCCAGACACAACGAGTTCTGAATCTTAGAGGCAGGTTCCTGCTGGGGGTCGGAGCCCTGCCCTCTAGCAGGAGACGGGATGCCAGAACTCTCCGGGATCCCCTGATTGCTGACGGAGCTTTTATCATGTTCCGTGGAACTTCCCAGCTGCCCACGCGGAGGGCACATCCCAGACAGGGAGGGGCCGCAAGCCATGTCACCTCTCCCAAGTGCCAGCCTCTCTCTGGCACTGCTGCTCGGCCCTGAGGTCCTGCAGGCACCCTGGTGAGGCCGAGGGTTAGGGAAGGTTCAGAGGAGGGAGAGGATATGTAGCAGATGGGAAGAAGGCCCATCCCAAGCAGAGGGAGCCCCCAGGGAGAAGGGAAGCCAGCCGTTGTTGGGGTCCCTCTCGAGGAGATGTCCAGGGACTCCAAGTAGGCTGTTTACAGACCTAGGCAGGGATGTAGAGAAGTGAACAAGAGACACCCCAAAGCCAAGAAAACACGAGTTCCCTGTACAGCAGGGGAAAGTCAGCGGCTCAGGGCCATGACATAGGTCTGCCAAGGAGGGCCCAGGCCTTGACAGGTTCACGGTGCGTGCACATGGACGAGGCGGCTCACATTGGCCCAAACGGCTTGCCAGCGGCCACTGTCAAATGCAAGTAGCCTCCAGGTGTGTTTCAAGGGCGGAGGCTGAGTCTAGAGTTGGCCCAACTGGGAGAGAGAATCACTGGCCCACAGGAAGCAGTGACAGGTGTCACAGACCTATGTCCTCGAGATCTGGATAAAAGATCTGCCCCAAATATGCCTGTCACTTCTTGCTAGAGTCACTGACTAAGATACCCTCCTGCGATGGCTGTTTCTCCACCCCCTCGTGTTCCCCTTTCTAGCCCCATGCTTCATCCCCTTCACCTTTCCTATACATCTTGCTGCCAGGTGAGCAGCTTAGCGGGCTAGCCCTGCTCTGAGTGGCCTCAGCTCCACCCTCCCCGGCCGGCCTCCTCCTGAAACACATGTGACATCTAGTGGCGAAACTTCGGAAGGCCCCTGCAGTTCTCCTGAGCCACTTCCCTCCAGGCAAAGGCGGCTGGGAGAAACCAGGAACTAGGAGAAGCGGGATGGAGTTGAGAACGGAGGATGCTTGAAAGCAGAGGTGGAAAGAAGCACCAAATGGTTTCTAGTGGGAGGTAATTTGGACCCGTGGGGGCCAGCCCGCCAGACAATGCAGGAGTTAAATCAAGATAATAGGAGTGACCCAGAGGTTGTGGCCCTCCTGAAGAGGAGAGGGACAGTCCCACCGCTGGTCATGATAGGGGCCGGATCCCAGGTGTCCAAGAGCCTCCAGAAGCCTGCCCTCCCTGCCCTATTGCCGCCTGTACCACTTCATCATTCACAAAGTTGGTCCCCGCCAGAAGATCGGGCCAGAAAGGGTTTGATTCCACCTTCTCTGCTCAGGGAAATCAATATTCGAAAATCACCACAAGGGTTGTTGGCATTGGTCGGTGCTAAGACACAGAAAATCACATAAAGTACTTCCCATAACAGTCTTTCTTTTCCCCAAGCCTCAGGCAACTTAGGAACCTCCTTCCGTGTTTATTTCAGGCTAATCTAGTGGCAGCTTTCGAGCAGAGCCTGGTGAATATGACGTCCCGCCTCCGACACCTGGCGGAGACAGCAGAGGAGAAGGTACGAGAGCTGGGAGTTCTCCCGCACAGACCAGGGCTAACCCCCCTCTCTCCTGAGCGCTGGTTTCTCCCTCCCCTCCCGTCACCCTGAATCCTCCCCTCAGAGAATTCCCTGCCTTCTCTGTCAAGTCTGGAAGAATTCCAGTGCCTAGCCCACTGCCTGGCCCAGAGTTGGTGCTCCGAATGCCACCTAATGACACTATGGTCATGTCTCTCTTAGGACACTGAGCTGCTGGATTTACGAGAAACCATAGACTTTCTGAAGAAAAAGAACTCTGAAGCACAGGCCGTCATTCAGGGAGCCCTTAATGCCTCAGAAACCACACCCAAAGGTAAGCTCTCCAGCCACAGATCGAAGGAGAACAGGAATGGGGTTACTGGAGATTTTTCTCTATGCCTACAACGTGCCGGTCCCATATCAGATTTTTAGAAGGTGAGGGCCCTTTGATGCCCTTCATTGTGATACTCTGGATGGGTCAGGGCCAGGGGCATGACCCCACCATCCTGGGGATGAGGGAGAGTAGAGCAGACCTGTCATCCCCATGGGTCTTCTCTTGAACCTTGAGGGCAGAACCCAAGAGCTATCAAAAGCCATCATTAAAACAGCACATTATTCTTAAAAAAACTAAAGGTATTCTTACCATTTGATCCAGCAGTCACACACACACTTTACCCAGAGGAGTTAAAATTTTATGTCTTCCGAAAAGCCTGGATGTCTATAGCAGTTTCATTCATCATCGCCAAAACTTACACGCAACCAAGAGATGTCTTTCAGTGGGTGATTGGATGAAGGAACTGTGCTGTGGCCAGTTGATGAAATACTATTCAGCACTAAAAGGAAATGAGTTATCAAGCTGTGAAAAGATATCGAGCAATCTCAAAGGCACATTACTAAGTGGAAAAAGCCAATGAGAAAAGGCTACGTGTTGTACGATTCTAACTGTATGACATTCTAGAAAAGACAAAGCTATGAAGACCCTAAAAGGATCAGTGATTGCTGAGTGGGGTGGGGGGCTGAATAGGCAGAGCACAAAGGATTTTTAGGGCAGCAAAAGTACTCTGTATGATACTATAATGGTAAATACCTGTTATTATACATTTGTTCAAAGCCATAGGATATCTATAACACCGAGAGCAAACCCTAATGTCAGCTACGGGCTCTGACTGATAATGGTGTGTCAGCGCAGAATCATCAGTTGTAACATGTGTGCCCCTCTGGGGGAGGGTGCTGATGGTTGGGGAGGCTGTGCGTGTAGGGGCGACAGGGGGATATGGGAACCCTCTGTACCTTCCTTTGAATTTTGGCTGAGAACCCAAAACTGCTCTACAAAATAAAGTCTAAAAAATTAGCACTTTACATTTTTATACACACACATACACTTATAATCATAATTATTTGATCCTCATGTCAGTTCTCCAAGGGGGTGCAATCTACTCTTCAAATGAGGCAAAGATCACAGAGGTTGCGTGGGGCTCAAATGACAAGTTAGCCTTAGCATTTAACAACCAAGCGGTCAGGCTTTGCTAGAGAACGTCAAGATGAGTTGTGGTCTGATGCCCCCGAACCCTGTAATCTCTGACTTGAGGCAGGTATCCTGGGCAGTTGGACGGTCCTCTCACTTGTCCGTAGTCTATTTTCCTTTTTATTCCACTAGCAGTGATCCCCCACCTCTGTCACTGTTCTCCAGCCCCTTCCTCCACCACTGACCTGCCTCACTCTGAACATAGAACCTTGCCTCCTCCTTAATCAAGAAAATAAACATTTTCAAGTAAGAACTCCATTGACTTCCACACTCCATCAATTAATATTCATCTAATCCTTACTTATTTTTTCCCATTTTGTTGGAAGGGGCTGTCCTTTCTGGCCAAGAGGGATCCCTTAGCTAATGCTTTAGGATGCTCACTCTGGCGTTGATACCCATTACGTGCCCACACACACACACACACACACACCCCTACATCTTTGACCTCTACACTCCATTCACTCCGTCCCTTCTCCTTATAATGCTGCTAAAGGCTCTTTTATCTTTAAAGAAGACAAAAGATGTATCCACTACATCCTTTCTTTTTTTTTTTTAAGATTTTATTTATTTATTCCTGAGAGGCAGAGAGAAAGAGACGCAGAGGCTGAGGGCAGGGAGGCTGATGTGGGACTCGATCCCAGGACTCTGGGATCATGACCTGAGCTGAAGGCAGATGTTTAACCACCTGAGCCACCCAGGCGCCCCTCCACTCTATCCTTTCTAATTATAATCTTATCTCTTTCCTTCCTTCACAAACTTACCTTCCACTTCCCTTACCCGCCTGACCCCATCATAATTTGCTTCCATTGCTCTCACCCTACCAAAACTACTTTCACTGAAATAACCAGGGACCCCCATTTTTCCAAAACCTAACTAATAATCGTTAGTACTTATTTTACTTGGCTTACGTGAAATAGACATAATACCTAACTGGAAGTTTGTGGTGTCAAATCAGAAGACCTATGTGAGCATTCACCATGGTGCCAGGCATTTGGTAGGGGCTCAAAATAAGCTCTCCTACACACACACACACGCACACACACACACACACACACACACAGGCAATATCCGAAGATTTCCAAGATTTGGCCCTGTTAAGTTCTCCTTTTTTTTTTTTTTTTTTTTAAGAATTTATTTATTTATTTCTCAGAGAGAGAGTGAGAGAGAGATCACAAGTAGGCAGAGAGGCAGGCAGAGGCAGAGGGAGAAGCAGGCTCCCTGCTGAGCAAGGAGCCTGATGTGGGACTTGATCCCAAGACCCTGGGATCATGACCTGAGCCAAAGGCAGCCGCTTAACCAACTGAGCCACCCAGGTGTCCCAAGTTCTCCTTTCTTCCTTAAATTCTCCCTATAGCTTCTGAGTCATCATTCCTGTCTTGGCCTTGTCCTACAGCCTCTGACTCCTACACAGGACCCATTCCGTCCTTCCGCATCTTCAGGGACTGGGCTCCCAGAGCTCCGGCCAAAGCTTTTTTGTTTGTTTTTTGGAGAGAGAGATGAGGGGAGGGCCAGTGGAGAGGGAGAAAGAGAATCTTAAGCAGGTTCCACGTTCAGCCCAGAGCCCAACTCAGGGCTCGATCCCACAACCTGAGCCAAAATCAAAAGTCAGGCACTTAAGTGACTGAGCCACCCAGGCGCCCCTAGGTCAAGGTCTTTTTTAAGTTAGAAGGCCAAGGGTGGCATGCCTTTCCATGTATTTATTCTTTCATTTCTTTCAGTGGTATTTTGCTGTTTTCAGTATATGAGTCTTACATTTCTTTTGTTAAATTTGTTTTTGATACTATTGTAAATAGAACTGTTTTTCTTAATTTCCTTTTCAGATTATTCATTACTGGTATATGGAAATACAATAGATTTTTTTATATATTGATGCTGTATCCTGCAAACTTGTTGAGTTTATTTATTAGCTCAATAAGTTTTACAATCTCCTCTTAATATGTATCTCTGTATTTTTAACATGTATCTCTGTCCTGAATTTTGTACCTCTATTTCCAAATACTTTTCGACATTCCCACTTAGATCACCTGATAGGTGTCCCTAACTCAACATGTCCACCAGTAAAAGGCATTCCCTCCACCTCCCTTACAAATACACAAACCAACACTTTTCCCTTCTGCAGTTTGGCCCATTGCAGGTATTATCATCTGCCCGGTCACCCAAACCACTAATATCAAAGTTATCTTTTATGTCTCACTGGTTTGCCATATAAAGCCCCATTGAGTTATATACATAATTCATGCAGATAGATACTGAGTTCTCTCTTTCCTCTGTCTTGTCATTACCCTGGCTCTGGTTTTCATCACTCTTCTTCTGGATTATTACAATAATTTCCTAACTAGTCTTGCATTGCCGCAGGCCTTCCTTCATGCACCCCGCCCCCCTCAGCGTAATCCAATCGTGTCCGATGAGATCAGAAATCATTCCAACTTGAGTATGGACTAGATATTAATTTAAAAGGGTTACTGTTAATTTTTTAGGTGTGATAATGATGTTGTGAGATAATGTCCTTATTCTTCAAAGATGCGTCCTGAAGGGTTTGGTGGCTAAGTGTCATGTTGTCTGCCTCTTCTTTTCAAATTATTCAAGAAAATATCTGTATGTATGTGTGCTTGTGTGTGTGTGTGTGCACTTGTTTGTATGTGGAGGAAGAAAGAGCACGCACAAGTGTAAATATAACAAAATATTAACAACTGTTAAATTAGGTGGAGGGGGCATATGGGTATCCATTGTACTATGCTTTTAAGTATTTCTGTGTGTTTGAAACATTTCAGAAAAACAAGTTAAAGGGAAAGAGAATATGCTGTAAACCCATTAGTATGGCGTACTGTGCTCTTCCGGATCCAAAACAAACATTTCTCTCTAGCTTCATCTTCAATCCCTCTCCTCTTGCTCTCTGCATCCCAACTATGGCACTAGTAAAAAACTTACTTATTGAGCACTTGGCATATGCTAGGTACTTTTCTAAGGATCGTACTTGTATTGATTCATTTATTCCAAGTAACAGCCCTATAAAGTATATTTTATAGTTGCGAATAAGATCAGAGAAAATAAGTCACTTGGACAAACACAGCTTATAAGTGATAAATCTGAAATATTAAGCTATTTCTGGTTTCCCAGGTGCATGTTACTCTTCAGATATGGATTTGTTAAGTGAATAAATGAATTCTGTCTTTTGCAATGAGTTTGCATGTTTTCCTCAGTTCAAGGTGACCTAGACTCAACTTGGTCAAGAGGATTTCTAGGACCATTCAACAAGTTAATGCTCAAAGCAATGATACCTACCCTAATATTATTTGCGAAAAGGTGACAAATGTATGTGGCACAAAATTGAAAATGCACAAAGGAGTTCCTAATTTTTTGAAGATTATTTGATTCTAGAACATCTTTTGCTTCTGAAAGTACTATACAGCATATTTTTAAAATTTAATTGATAGACTCACGACTACTTAGAACCTCTGAGTAGACAGATGCAGGCATTTATTTTGCTGCCCTTCATTTTATTTTTAATTAACTAATTTTTTTTAATATATATTTTTTAAGATTTTATTTATTTATTTGACAGAGAGAGAGAGATCACAAGTAGTCAGAGAGGCAGGCAGAGAGAGAGGGGGAAGCAGGCTCCCCGCTGAGCAGAGAGTGCGATGCGGGGCTCGAACCCAGGACCCCGAGATCATGACCTGAGCTGAAGGCAGAGGCTTAACCCACTGAGCCACCCAGGTGCCCCATAATTAACTAATTTTTAATTAAATTTATTTTTATCATAAAAGCAATACATATTCTGGGGGAAAATGTGAATTAGGGGTTAGCAAGCCATGGCCCATTGGCCAAACCTGCTTCACCACCTGTTTTGTTTTGTTTTCTAAAGATTTATGTATTTATTTGAGAGAGAAAGAGAGATAGGGATGGGGGAGGGGCAGAAGTACAGAGAAATTCTGAAGCAGACTCTGCGCTGAGTGCAGAGCCAGATGCAGGGCTTGATCTCACAACCCTGAGATTATGACCTGAGCTGAAATCAAGAGTTGGAAGCTTAACCAGACTAAGCCATCCAAGTGGCCCTCACCACCTGTTTTTTAAATAAAGTTTTACTAGAACACAGCCACAGTCATTATTTACATATTGTCTATGGCTGCTTTAATACAACATCAGCATTGCTGACTAGGTAGAACAGAGACCATATGGCTGCAAAGCCTGAAATATTTACTGTCTGGCCCTTTATAGTGATAGCGTGTCAGCCTCTGATGTAAACTACACAAAAGAGTATTGGTAAAATATAAAAATCCCTCTCCCTGAACCACCCCCCTCCAAATCTCACTCCCCAGAGATAACTACTGTTAATAGTTTCTTGTGAATCTTTCCAGAAATAATTTCCTGCATATACAAATATATATGTGTGTGTGTGTATCCATTTTTATACGAATGGAAATTTCTTTACTTCAAGTCAGCATGTTCTCTTGAGAGTTTTCCACACCTTTAAAATAACTGGAAATTAAAAATAATAATAATAATAAATAACTGGAAATACTTTGTAGTATTAGAAACTTGGTTTGCTAATCTTTGAACAAAGGGTTTTCCATGTGCTTTGTGAGCTTTGGTAGATCCTAGGATCTTGTTTTCCCAGCAATATGAAAGGAAGATTAGAGTTTAACGATGCCTTCTTGGTCGTGGGGAGAATGAGAAAATAACCAGAAATGACCCACATCTTCACTGAACAGCTCTTGTTTAGCCACCTCACTAGTCCCCTACCTCTCATCTGGTTTCCCTCCACTTCCTCCTTCTCCATGTTAACATAGTAAGTCCTATGAAAAAAACAATCTTCTGACTTTGTCCTATGATTAGGCAAGATGCTAACATTGGAGGAGACTAGCCGAAAGGTACACAGGACCTCCCTGTATATTTCTTTGTGACTTCATATGAGTCTGTAATTATTTCAAAATAAAAAAGGTTTTAAAAATCTGATTATATCTTGGGGCACCTGGGTGGCTCAGTCGGTTAAGCATCCAACTCTTGATTTTGGCTCAGGTCATGATCTCAGGGTCCCGGGATCAAGTCCCGAGTTGGGCTCCGCACCCAGTGGGGATTCTATCTGAAGATTTTCTCTCTCTCCCTCTCCCTCTGCCCTTCCCCTCACTGCTCTCTCTCTTAAAAAAAAAATCTGATTATAGTCTACCTTTGCTCCAGACTCTTGCTGCTCCTGCTCATTACCTATGGCAAAAAGCAGATTTCCTTTAAAAGGCATTCAGGGCTCTCCTGACCTGGCCTGAGCCTAACCTCCACCCTCACCCTCACCTCTTGGGCTGTGCTCCTCGTACTGCTTCCATTCCAGTCTGCCTGAGGTTCCCCAAAGCAAAGCCAGAGCCCTGCACAGGGCCTTTGCATGTACTTTTTCTTTAGCCTAGATCATTTTTCCAGGGTTCCTATCTGTTCTTTCAAGACTGAAACATCCCCTCCCTGGTTAATTTCTTCCTTCCCTGTGGTGGAAAAGTGGATCATCTTTTGTGCCATTCCAAACCTTCTCAGAGTGCTGAAAAGATCTTCTACCTGTCAGATGAGACAACAAAAGCACATTCAGGCTAAATGCAGGAAATGTAGCTAGTTATACTTGGCCTTGGAGCACCAGGCAGCCAAGTACTGCTGGGGAAAATCATGAAAAATGGTAGGTTGAGGGGTGCCTGGCTGGCTCAGTTGGTGGATTGCACAGCTCTTGATCTCAGGGTGGTGAGTTCGAGTCCCACACTGGGAATAGAGTTCACTTTAAAAAAAAAAAAAAGAAGGTATGTTGATGTCCCCATCAAAGTATCACGGGCCAGCGCTCATTAAGCCATTCTCAGACCTATGCAGACTGAGTTCATTAGTTTGTGTACTGCTGTTTATCCTACTAGACTGGAAGCTTCTTGAGAACAGGGATCATTTCTTATTTAGTTTTTACCGTTACCATTTTTTTTTATGTTGAAATGTGACTGGCCCTCAATAAATGTTGAAAGAACGATCCAAAAAATGAATAATGTGGATGGAGAAGTTATTGGTGCCCTTCTCCTCCACCTTCTGCAGCTACACTTGCCCCCTAAGTCCCACATCTTCTTTAAATCTACCCTATGTGTGTTCTTCCCACTTGTACTCGACCCCTAGAACTCCGGATCAAGAGACAGAACTCCTCGGACAGCATCTCGAGCCTTAACAGCATCACCAGCCATTCCAGCATTGGCAGCAGCAAGGATGCTGATGCAAAAAAGAAGAAGAAAAAGAGCTGGGTAGGTCCAAGTTTGGGGGGCAGGAACTATGTAGAGCCATGGTGGGTCACCTCCACCTCAGCATAGGGACCGGCTCCTTCCAGAATTAACCAAGATAGGGTGTCTTGGGGCGAATACGAAGCCCCAGGCATCAGCTCAGAGCAAGGTCTGCTAAACTGTCCTGTTATCCCCATCCTGTCCCACCTGTACCAAGGCCGTCCCTCCAACCCTGTGCACACCAGCTTTCTTTGGGCTCCCCATGCCTTTGATTAGGTCAAATGTATTTGACAACAGAAGCAAATATCCAGAAGGGAACGTCCTATCAAGCCCTTTGCCCACCCCACCCCCATTCCCTTCTATACTATGGAGAGAAGATTTTTCTGAACAAAGCCATTCATTCTAGATGCTCCTGCAAGTCATTTCTTGGATTTTTTTGGAGAGGTATTTGTGGAGCTTTCCATATTACTTCAGAAGGAACCATTATATTACCGTTGACTAGTCCAGAGAAAGTACCCCCCACCCTCCCCCACCAGCTGGCTCCTGATAGCCCTAGACTGACTTTGGATGACCTTTCTGAAGTTCTGTAGGCAGATCTAAAACACTTTTAGCTCCTGTGTGCCTGTGGTAAGGAGAGGATCCCGAAATGGAGACTTCTTGCTCCTCTGTCCCCTGTTCAATAGGACTGGCCCCCAAACCTTTGTATAGCCCAGATGGGTCCCAGCTGTGTGAAATGAGTGATTAAGTGTTGCTTCTTTTTTTTCCCTTCAAAATGCTGACTTCAAATCCCTATTTTTTTCCAGGTCTATGAGGTAAGAGACCCAGTTCCTCTCTCCTTGTTTTCTCTTTCCTTCTGCCATACCTCCCCCATTTCCAGAGCAACTCCCTCCCCCTAAAGAAAGAGCGGCCACTCATAAAACTAACCGTAACAACCACCCCAGAGTTCCTAACTCACTCCACTGCATGGTCCATCCACGGTTGCCCCCACACGAGGACAGAGGAGTGGTCTGGTTGGGGGCCAAATGGAACAGTTAAACGAAATCCTGATCTATTCCCTCTCGTCTTCCCCTTGTTACAAAATCAGCCTGTTGTAAAAGCAGTCAATTGGAGTTCCTCCTATCCAGAAAGTGAGCTTTCTGATTTTTTGTTGTTGTTGTTGTTCCTTCAAACCCTAGAAGCCCAAAATGGACTCTTCCATCACTGGGTGAACATTACTTCGACCACAACTCCCAAAGGCCGGTTCAGTTTGGGTCTCGCCGGAAGATTTAGCTCTCTAGGGAGACGAACCAGAAAAAGAAGAGGCTATAGTCCAATCCAGGGCACCCTCAAACCACCCAAAAACCCGAAGCCCTCTGAGCATCCATGGAGTTTCCAAAGACATTTCAGGGATTAGAGTCTCAGACAAGCAGAAAGTGAACCTAGAGTTTCTGTTACAAACCAGACATCCGAGGTCCACTAACCTAGCCCAGCATTGGGCCAGGTGTTACGAAGGATGTGAAAAGTGGAGTCTGTAATTGGAACCATCCAGAAGCCTGCAGAATTGCTGGGAGACAAAAACCAATATTGTACCCATGAGATTGATAACAAAATGTCTAATTCAGCCAATGAGTGCTAGAGGAGCTCGTAGTTGAAACTAATTACAGGAGGCCGGAAAAATGCCACAAGAGAGATGAAAAGCTAAACTGAGATGGGACTGCGCTAGGAGAGTGTGCGGAGATGCTTTCTGCAGGGACGAAATCAGCATAGCTGGAGCACTAAGGGGATGGGGGGGCCGCAGATAGGAAGGGCCTGTAATGCCAGGATAATTATTTAAACTTGATTCTTTAGGTTGGCATTTCCCGGCGTGTGTTGGGCACAAGTCCACGGCGATGCTCCTTAAAACAGGGATGCCAAAAAAAAAAAACAAAAAAACAAAAACAGGGATGCCATCCTCAAATCTGAGAAGCCCTGCATTTCTACAGTGCACAACCACATAGGAACGTTCTGAGATGTCTCTCAGTAAAGAGTCTGTTTCATTTTGTTTGATCCACTGTTTCGTGAACTCAGGTTATCCTTCACCACATAAGACCAACAAACATCTGCCAACAGCTGTGCCTTAGGAACCCTGAACGACACAGAGAACACTACTGTCTCTCACTCAGCGTCTTCGTGATCTTACAGGATGTGTGCTTCGGGAAGATTGTGGTCATAGGATCTCTTCTTGTGCGCACACACACTTACGCATGCACACACACACTCTTTGTCTCTCTGTCTGTCTCATATACACATACCTTTCATGAGGCAGCAGTGCAGAGAAGACCACTGGGTTGAAAATTAGGGAGCCTGAGTTTCAGTCCCAGGCCTGGACTCAAACTCTACAATCCCAAGTCAACTTTTCACCCTCGGTTCCTCATATCTGCAGAGAACTGAGTTTCGTGGGATTCTTGAGCCTTGACTTTGACTACTCCATGATAATCTATCCCCTGCACGCATACTCTCTCTCTCCTGTCCCCATCGCAGCCAGATTGGTCCTCCCTTATGTCCTACCTGGTAGACACCCCAACACACGCCACGATCAGCTCTCCTCATTTACCTAATGGCCTTCCTGTGTTCCAGAAGAGACACTTGGAACGAGTACCCTCAAATTTTCCTTTCTTTTCTCTCACTGTCCCAAAGATCTGGTTTGCTTTTGTCCCCTCCAGCCTTCGACCCCTCCTTTACTCTCTGTCTCTTGCTGCCGTTCCATATCTGTGTCCCTGTGTGTGTGTGCATGCTATATGGATGCATGAGAACGGGCGGGCCAGGATCCTGGTTTGCATCTCTAGCTCACAGCCCTAACACTCGAGCTCATCGGCACCTAAAGCCAAACAATCTACGGTCGTATTATAGCCTCCCAAGTGTTCTGAGGAGATGCTGGGAAATAGTCCTTATTCTGGGACATTTGAGTGGGAACAGGAGAAAGCACTTGTATCTGATTGTTTTCACCATTCTGGGATGTGCTGAGCACAAGAGACACTAAAAGAAACTTGATACCACTCCCTTGCGTTGATTTCCACAGATCATATTCCCAGTTTCTGGTTAATAGGTAAATAGGTAAATGGATTCTGATCGGATGAGCCATGGTCGGGGTGGACCCTGAGACCCAAAGTGAGCAAGGCTGTAGACTGAGCGGTAATCGGTCTGCTGGAGGTGGGATTGGATCATTGAGAGACTGGCTACCCTGTGACCTCTGGGGGCTTCTCTCTGCCCCCCTCAGGGGCATAGTCCCCCCATGGGAGAGAGCTGACCCAAGAAGTTCCCAGAGCCTACAACAACGGCAAGCCAGAGCAGTTGACTTTCTCTCAGCCGTGATTTCTAGGCAACTCTTCTGTCCATAGTCCATGAATCAAGTAAAGCCTTAAGAAGGAGGCTTCATGACAGCAAGCAGATACCCTGCCTGTATGCTATCCGTCTCAGAAGTCCCAAACCAGTCCTCCCCCGGTCTCCAGAGCGGAGCCCTGACGTCTCTACCTGGATCTGCTTTTTTCTAGCTTCGAAGTTCCTTCAACAAAGCCTTCAGCATAAAAAAGGGACCCAAGTCCGCTTCTTCGTACTCTGACATTGAGGAGATCGCCACACCGGACTCCTCCGCCCCGTCATCCCCTAAACTACAGCACGGCTCCACAGAGACTGCGTCGCCCTCCATCAAGTCCTCCAACTCCTCCTCTGTAGGCACAGATGTCACCGAGTAAGTGCTGGCTGCCGGCCGCCCAGCCCGGCACTGGTACACACCGCTGGCCGGAGGGGGCAGTTAAGCCCACTCTTTGGCCCTGGACAGACACCACCACGCTATAGGTCTCTCCTGGGGCGTCTGAGACCTTCCTTCCCGCCACTGATTGTCTCTGAGACCACTGACCCAGGGCCTCCGTGTCCCCCCGAGCCCTAGGCTGCCCCATGTGGCCTGGCTTCACTCTCACTTTCTTCCAGGGGCCCCGCTCACCCGGTGCCCCACACTAGGCTGTTCCATGGCAATGAGGAGGAGGAACCGGAGAAAAAGGAGGTATCAGAACTGCGCTCCGAGCTGTGGGAGAAAGAGATGAAGCTCACGGACATCCGCTTGGAAGCCCTCAACTCTGCCCACCAACTGGACCAACTTCGGGAGACGATGCACAATATGCAGGTGGGTATCTGGGCGGAGAGCTGAGCGGAGAGAAGACCGGGCCTTGAGATCCGTCCAACTCTGCGGCCCTGCCCCGTCTGTTCTCGCCACAGCTGGAGGTGGACCTGCTGAAAGCCGAGAACGACCGGCTGAAGGTCGCCCCAGGCCCCTCCTCGGGCTCCACTCCAGGGCAGGCCCCCGGATCTTGTGCGTTAGCCTCCCCTCGCCGCTCCCTGGGCCTTGCCCTCACCCATTCCTCCAGCCCGAGTCTCACCGACACAGGTACCTGTTTGGGAGAAGAATCTGCAAGGGTGGCAGGAGGAAGAGGGTTCGGGTCCCCGGTACACCATTCCGCTCGCGCTGGGGGCACCCCTCTCGGGTCACGGAGGTTAACGGTGCCTAAACTAAGTGCACCCCGGTGTCACGAGACACAGGATTGTCCTGGTCCTTCAACCCTAAGGGCTTTTCGGTTTTGGAGTTTCGGTTTCCTCTTGGTAGTCAATAGTCATTTGGAAGGGATGATGACTGGAAGGTTTAGGAAGGCCTGTGGGTGCCCCTAAGGCCAATAGTTGTTTTCACTGCCGACAGACCTGTCACCCATGGATGGCATCAGCACCTGTGGTCCAAAGGAGGAAGTGACCCTTCGGGTGGTGGTGCGGATGCCCCCCCAGCACATCATCAAAGGGGTAAGGGACTTTAGGGAGACCCGGCAACACTATTACTTTTATCCAAGAACATCTGGGCTCTGAATAACCCCCAAACCAGAATATCCCACTGCCAAGTCCTGTTAGGACCAACCCCCTTTCTTGGAGGGACCATGCTGAGGCTCACACACTCGTTTCTGCCTGGCCATGTAGGACTTGAAACAGCAGGAATTCTTCCTGGGATGTAGCAAGGTCAGTGGAAAAGTGGACTGGAAGATGCTGGATGAAGCTGTTTTCCAAGTGTTCAAGGTAAAGGGATGCATGTTCTCCCAAAGGTGGTTCGTCCCCTCGTGGGGTATGGAGCCATCCAGGCACTGGGATCTCGGGCACCTCTGATGCTTCCTGGAGAAATGCTAAGTAGGAAAAACATAAGTTCTTCCCTTTCTCCATCGACTTCTGTTCCCTCTGAAACCTGTGGCTTGCACCTCTGGGCTTGCATCACCTTGGTGTTCCTCTCTATCCTTTTTTATTTTTTTCTCCTTTTCTTTTCCATCAGGACTACATTTCTAAGATGGACCCAGCATCCACCTTGGGACTGAGCACCGAGTCCATCCATGGCTATAGCATCAGCCACGTGAAGCGGGTGTTGGACGCGGAGCCCCCAGAGCTGCCTCCCTGCCGCCGAGGTGTCAACAACATATCAGTCTCCCTCAAAGGTCAGTCTTTGTCTCTTGGGGTGCAGCGATATGGGGTGAGGGAGGGAGAGGAACATCAGACAGTCCGTCACGCATTCGTTCAACAAGGACTTACTGTGAAGCTACGCCGTGCAGCTCGCTGTACTTTAACATGAGATGTAAAAAGATGAGGAAGACCCAGTCCTAACTTTTGTTCCCAGGGCCATTTCATTGCCAGGGAAATTTCTAGAAAGCCTGGGTTTCTCACTCCACCCACACACCTGTAACTCCAAACGCGTCCCTAGAGATAAGGTCTATGTTTTCAAAACTAGGGGTTAGAGGATTCCTATGGAACCACAGGGCAGGTGGCCCCGAGTCCTTCCAGTGGGCTCATAGGTGAAGAAAGATGTGCCCTTCGGGGCCCTCGCCATGCTCAGGGCCCTGGTCGTGGCTCACGCTCTCTGGGGCTGGGGGTTCAGGTCTGAAGGAGAAGTGCGTCGACAGCCTGGTGTTCGAGACGCTGGTCCCCAAGCCGATGATGCAGC
Source organism: Potos flavus (assembly GCA_028534135.1). Taxonomy (NCBI): domain Eukaryota; kingdom Metazoa; phylum Chordata; class Mammalia; order Carnivora; family Procyonidae; genus Potos; species Potos flavus. Next base: position 34,632,924 of record CM052893.1, read on the forward strand.
ACTACATAAGCCTTCTGCTCAAGCACCGGCGCCTCGTCCTCTCGGGCCCCAGCGGCACGGGCAAGACCTACCTGACCAACCGGCTGGCCGAGTACTTGGTGGAGCGCTCCGGCCGCGAGGTCACCGAGGGCATCGTCAGCACCTTCAACATGCACCAGCAGTCTTGCAAGGTGGCTGCCTCCTGACACCCCCGCCAGCTCTGGCTCAGGCCTCAGCTCCCCCAAGGCCTTCCCCAGGCCCCTTCCCGCCCCTTCTGTTCCCTTTCCTCCCCTCCCCATTGCATTCCCCTTTTCCAGTCCCTCCCCTGCCCCCAGATTCTTTCCAGACTTCTCCCTTCCCTTCTTTCTCCACACTTTCCCTTGCCTCTGGTATACGCCTTTCCCTTTTGCTGATCATGGACTGAACGACATCCTCGTTTCCACCTCGCTTTCTGCCAACCCTGAAAATCCCGTCCCTTTGTTTATTCCTTTCCTTTACCTTTCTTTTCAGTATGACTCTGACTTTGGGCTTTCTGGGGAGAAGAACTCAGAATTACATGTGACACGTTCTGCTGTCCCCTGCCAAATCTGGATGTCTCTCAAGCACACCCTAACGCTCCGGGGATGCCCCAGCAGAGGGAGGCTTACCCATTGGAGTGGTTCATGGTACCGGCCCAGTGAAAATCCCTTTAGGAAATAGGATATGGTCCCCATCCTTCAGGGACTTAGGAGCCGCTGCTTAAGACAGTTGCCTTAGGGGCACCTGGGTGGCTCAGGAGGTTAAGCACCTGCCTTCAGCTCAGGTCATGATCCCAGGGTCCTGGGATCGAGTCCCGCATTAGGCTCCCTGCTCAGTGGGGAGTCTGCTTCTGCCTCTCCCCCTGGCTTATCCTCTCTTTCACTTTCTCTCTCTCAAATAAATAAATAAAATCTTAAAAAAAAAAAAAAGTTGCCTTAGAGCCTTTGGGACCACTTTATCAGTCCTCAGTAGTATGGTTCTACAGTCAAATGTTCAGATGCATCAAACAGGAACCAAAGGCTCCAGGGGAATCCAGAACTAGCATACCTTCTCCACAACCCTTCTTTCCAAGGCTGATTCAAGTGCTCACTAATCCTAAGTGCTGACCCACTTCCTTCTTTTGTTTCAGGATCTGCAGCTGTATCTCTCCAACCTGGCCAACCAGATAGACCGGGAAACCGGAATCGGGGATGTCCCGCTGGTGATCCTGCTGGATGACCTGAGTGAAGCAGGCTCCATCAGCGAGCTGGTCAATGGGGCTCTCACCTGCAAGTACCACAAATGGTAAGCTGGAGTCAGCACCCAACTCACCGCAGTGGGAAGAAAGGTGTCCAGTCCAACCCGTGAGGTTCCCACTGGGTGTACGTAGCGGAAAGCAAGCGTTAAGTCTAAGTAAACCTTTTTCCTCCTTCTTCCCACAGTCCTTATATCATAGGTACCACCAATCAGCCTGTCAAAATGACACCTAATCATGGCTTGCACTTGAGCTTCAGGTAAGAACTGGGACCCTGGATAAACCTTCCAACCCTACCTAAGGTTCCGTAAACTAGTTATATCCCAGGATCCAGCCAGAGGGGCAGTAGGTAGCAGCAGGAAGGAGAACTAGGCAGGGCCTCTGGGCTGGGAAAAGAGAGTAGGGATATTTGCCATGTTAGTTACAGGGTGGAAGAGAACCCTCGAGAAGAGGAAAGAACTACGAAACTAAGAGAGCTGCAGCTCGGATGCTGTTATTTGCGTTCTCTGCCCACACCCCTCCTCGTCTGTGTCAGTGAGGTCAGATGGTTATCTGGAGAGGGTCACTGGTTTGAGAATCAGCTCTGCCTGCCCACGGCTGCTGCCCTGAGTTCAGTCAACTCCACTATTACTTTGGAAGAAACCCGGTGGGCGTTAGTGGGAAGCAGCCAGGAGGAGGGACGGACTGGCAGGGGATGGACGCCGACAATGTCCGCGTGGCCACCCTGACCCCTCTCCCCACTCCTGGCTGCAGGATGCTGACCTTCTCCAACAACGTGGAGCCAGCCAATGGCTTTCTGGTTCGTTACCTGAGGAGGAAGCTGGTGGAGTCAGACAGCGACATCAATGCCAACAAGGAAGAGCTGCTTCGGGTGCTCGACTGGGTGCCCAAGCTGTGGTACCATCTCCACACCTTCCTGGAGAAGCACAGCACCTCAGACTTCCTCATCGGTACTGGGGTTCAGCTTCCCCGTTGGGGTCAGAAGGTGGCTTCCCTTTCCGACTTTGCCACCCAGTGGGATGTTCCCATTTCTTTCTGGAGTCTTCAGCATGTGAAGGAGTGGCGAGCCTCGTGGCTTTAAGCAGACCCAGGACTGCTTAATTACTTACCAAGCATTCCCCTCACAGTTAGCACCATGATTTGGGCAAATCTCTTCAAACATCAGAAAGCTAACCCCACTCCCTCATTTTCCCACAATTAATGGGGTAAAGAAAGGAAAGTGTTGAGGAGGGAATTGGAAAACTTCCCCTCACTCCCTCACCTCACTTCCGCCTTGTGAAGAAGCATCGTTGATGAGCCTGGCAGCCAGGTGGCCACTCCCGCTGGTCTTGACAACAACCTCAGGACAGCCCCACTCTCGATTTCCTTTACCCCTTTGGTTATCAGACCCTTCTGCCTGGTATTAAGGAGCAAAAGAGACAGATGACTGGGGAGAGCTGGGTGCTCAGCCATCTTACTGGCTTCGTCCTTTTCCGTAGGCCCTTGCTTCTTTCTGTCCTGCCCCATTGGCATTGAGGACTTCCGGACCTGGTTCATTGACCTGTGGAACAATTCTATCATTCCCTACCTACAGGAAGGAGCGAAGGATGGGATCAAGGTGAACCCTACCCTCTGACTCTACTCAGTCCCCAAGGTCAGGCTGTCCTACCTAACAGAGACGTCTCTTCAATGTTAGACATGAGGCTACTAAGACTTATCAGGGTCTTTTGTTAAGAGGTAAAGTAAGGCCCGGTGTCCAGCCACCATTCAGCAAATGGCTATAGGACCACAGTCTCTAGGGCCTGTCTCCAGGCCTGGCCCTTCTGGTCCTGTGCCAAACTCGGTCCTCTCTCTTAAGAATCAGAGCTGATAGAGAAATCGTCGAGCTAAGAATTAAGTAAAACTCTATTACAGCCTTAGCTAATTACTAACTACTAATAAAAATATTACTTTGACCAATTTACATAATCTTTGTTTAACATCATTATATATAAGAAGGGAGATAAAATCTGCTCTGCCTAAATCACTGGGTTGTTTTGAAGACATGAAATACGTGAAAAGATTTTTGGAAGCTAGAATAAGAACTTTATGCAAAAGGAAGATGGCATTTTACTAAAGCCTCTCCAGTTTTTTTTTTCACCTGTGAATTAGGGCATAATGATCACTCGTGTCCATTCCAGCACTAGTGGACTACAGTGTAATGGGTGGACACTATCGGCTATGTGTTTTCCATAAAAATAATTAGTCATTGCAGGAGATATCCCCTGATGGTGTGGTAAGTTTCTAGAGATGCTCTCTATCAGACCGGTGCCCAAAATTATTCTTTCGTTTAATTTTACTTTATTATTTTTATTTATTTATTTGAGAGAGAAAGAGCACAAGCAGGGGGAGGGGCAGAGGGACAAGCGGACTCCCTGCTGAGCGGGGAGCCCGACCCAGGCCTGATCCGATCCCAATACCCTGAGATCATGACCTGAGCTGAAGTCAGACACCTAACCAACTGAGCCACCCAGGTGCCCCAAATTTTGCGTTATTATTAACAATTTTCCAATTTCAAAGTGTTTTTACACAGATAACATCTGTTTTCTTTTTTTTTTTTTAAGATTTTATTTATTTATTTGTTTGAGAAAGAGAGAGAGCATGAGCAAGGGAGAGAGGCAGAGGCAGAGGGGAAAGCAGACTCCCTGCTGAGCAGGGAGCCTGATATGGGACTCTATCCCAGGACCCTGGGATCACGACCTGAGCTGAAGGCAGACACTTAACCATCTGAGCCACCCAGGCGCCCCTAATATCTGTTTTCAACAAAGTCGAAATTCTTTTAAAAGACAGGATTACTGGGGTGCCTGGCTGGCTCAGTCAGTAGAGCATGCAACTCTTGATCTTGGGTCATGAGTTCAAGCCCCACATTGGGCATGGAGCCTACTTAAAAAGAAAAAAGAAAAAAAAGTTTAAAAAAAAGGATATGATTACTAAAGTGGAAGAATTTCCTACTAAAATTATGGGGGCGTAAGATGAGTACTTACTAAGTGTTTTTTATTGTTTGTTTTTTTTGTTTTTTGGGAGGGGTGTTTTTGTTTTTAGAGAGAGGGGAGTGGTGGGGATGGGCAGAGGGAGAGAGAATCTTAAGCAGGCTCTACGCCCAGTGCAGAGCCCGACACAGGGCTCCATCTCACAACCCTGAGATCATGACCTAGCCGAAATCAAGAGTCTGACGTTTAACCGACCGAGCCACCCAGGCACCCCATGTACATGTTAAGTTTTAACACAGTCTGCCAAATTATTCTCCAGAATAGTCTTACCTGTTTACACCAACTTATTCCTTTTGTGGGGAAACTTAAAGGAGTTGAGTCGCAGCTCATGGGGATCTGAGTCTCAAGGTTTTCCACTGGAGGAAATGCACATAGCCATCAGGAGACACCATGAGCAAGTCTCTATCTCTAGATCCCTCTGCCAGTAACCACATTTCCCCTTCTACCCAGGTCCATGGACAGAAAGCCGCTTGGGAGGACCCAGTGGAATGGGTCCGGGACACTCTTCCCTGGCCATCAGCTCAACAAGACCAATCGAAGCTGTACCACCTGCCCCCTCCCACCGTGGGCCCTCATAGCATTGCCTCACCTCCCGAGGACAGGACGGTCAAAGACAGCACCCCAAGTTCTCTGGACTCAGACCCTCTGGTGAGTAGAAGCCATTCTAACACGAAAGTACGAGTGTTATGGAACTGAACTTCTTTTTCTTAAGATTTTATTTACTGATTTGAGAGAGAGAGCAGGTGCGCATGCATACGAGCTGGGGAAGGAGCAGAGGGAGAGGGACAAGTAAACTTTACACTCCGCACAGAGCCCACTGCAGGGCTCCATCCCACGATCCCGAGATCACCACCTGCGCCAAAAATCAACAGTCAGATGCTCAACCGACTGAGCCACCCAGGCACCCCTGGAATTGAACTTTTCATGCATCCCCTGATGGAGGCTCAAGGGTACCAGCAAGGCTAGGACTAGAATGAGGTCAGTGAGGAGCTCGACAGTCATAATCGTGGGTTATAAAGCTCATCTGCCTACAACCTAGCTTAAGCTAAATACTAATGCATGCTAGCAAGATTTATTCCAGTAAAGATCCAAGTCTCAGGCAAATCCCAGGTAGGACTATTAACCAAAAAAGAGAGCAGTGGGACACATGTATGCTCTGTGTCCACCTCTCCCTATACTCTGGTATTATCCTGAGGATTGCTCGGTTCAGTCGATTTCATGAACCGCTATGAAAAGTAGTCTGAGACAAGTGACCAACTGGGGGCTAATATTTGCAAGGCTTGTAACCAAAAGAGGATTGGTGCCTAGAATATATCAAACTTCCCATAAGATTTCCAACTGGAAGAATGGACAAAAGATATGAATAGGCATTTGACTAGAGGAAGGCAAATAGCCAATAAATATATAAAAAGATCCTTAACTTCCCTAACAATTGTGGAAATGCAACATCAAAACAAGGAGAAAACCGTTTCACGTTGGCAGAAATAGTGGGTCCGGAAGCACAGACTTCATACTCGGCTGGTGGGAGTGTCTGTTAGCAAAGCCATTTTGGAAGATAACTTGGCAAGTTTGTATTAAAATTTAACGTGCAGCACTCCTGCGACCTTGCAGTTTTACGCTGCAAGTAAGAAATTCTACTTCAGTCATAATACATTTTAATTTAAATTTTGACTTTGTTAAAAACAGGTGTTACCTGCGTTAAAAAAAAAAAAAAGCCATTAAATTGGAAGACTGTTAACAGTCATGTAAATAGAAGGGTGAAGAGCAGATTCAGTAGAGAACCAGCTAGGTGTACTTAGCTGAAATGGAGGGTCACAGGCTTGAAGAAGCATGGGAGCGGGAGAGAGGTAAAGCGTGCAGGAGGAAGGAGGTGAATAACCGAAGTGTTTAAACCTGACACGAAGCACTAGGCTGTGTGTTGGGGCGGGGGCGCAGGACTGGTTCGTGATTACACTGAGTCTGTTCGGTTGTGATCTATTTGGAAGAAGCTGACACATACACACATCTTACGGCCACTTTGCACATCCCTCCCGGTATTAACCGGCATGTCCAGGCCTTCACTCTTCTCCTGCGTGTGAATGCCTTGGAGGCAGAGGCTGCCTTGTTTGGGCATCCCTCCCGCATCACAGCACAGCACCTCAAATAGACGAGACACTCCCGAGCAGCACACGCACATGCTTACAGACAGGGCTGAATGGAGTAACCCTTGCTCCCTTTTCATGAACCAATGAGCCACCTGTAAACTCTCTGGGCCCTTCATCACTCCAAAGCAAGGATCAGACCCATGATCTAGATTGCTTTATGTTTCCCTGAGTCCCGACTCTCATGAATCCATCCTTTTGCCCCTCTTTAGATGGCCATGCTGCTGAAACTTCAAGAAGCTGCCAATTACATTGAGTCTCCAGATCGAGAAACCATCCTGGACCCCAACCTCCAGGCCACGCTTTGAGGGTCTAGCAGTCACTGTCACCCCGGACAGCAGAATGCTGGCATCAGCGACGTTCTCTCCTCCTCTCCCCTCTCTTCTTCCGGAGCACTGGCTCTCCGGCCCAAGAGAACAGGAGGGGGAGGAGGAGGTGAAGGAAGAGGGCGGGTTCTTGGTGCTGCACCTTGAGAGCTTCCTAGTAAGGACTGGTGGGGTGGAGTTTGGAAACTTGTGTCCCCTAGATACATTTACTGGCCTCCTCTCGTGACTTTGGGGAAAAGATGATTCTGGGTCTTTTTTCCTTGATTTCGTGTCTCAGTTATAAACTCCTAGGCTTTCTGGGGAGGGGTTCAGAAGACATCAGAAAAACCTGCAGCAGTTTCTAACCGATTCTCATGAACAGCTCTGGGAGAAACAGCCCTGTGTGGGGAAATCTGAGGGAGGCGAAAGCTCCCCGGAATTTCTCGCCGACCCTTCCGAGTTCCGTCACCACTGCCAATAACTCTTCCCCCAAAGATCTGGCTGGAGCCCAGAAAAAGAAGCATGTGGTTTCAAAAATGTTTAAATCAATCCGTAAAAGGTATTTTAAAAAAAAAAAAGAAAGAAAAGATGACGCTGGAGAGAGAGGAAGCAGTTGCCAAGGTAGAGAGCGTGCTGCCCATCCCTGGACCACGACAAGATGGCTGCCTATCTTGGAAGTCACCAAACCACAACAATAGCATTCCAGCCTTCAGGGAAAGACTGCTAGCTCTGTCTTATACCCTCTAATTTAACATGCATGAGAGTCAATAAACCCTACTTTTTTTTATTTTTTATTTTCGCGTTTTGTTTTGTTTCTTTTTTTCCCCCTCCCATGTGCCTATTTATTTTCCTTTTCCTTCTTTCTTTTTTTTTTTTCTCCATTTCCTCTCATGTCCACAAAATGCTTGGGTTGCTTTTCCTGGGGCTAGTTTGGCTTTTCCAAGTGGGTTTTCTTCAGAGAATCTGATGCCATCTAATTGGCACTAGCTAGATGCCTGCCATACCACTATCTTTGGCATCCTTGGGACTTACCGGAGACCCGGAGCATCGGCTCAGACAAAAGTAGTAGAAGAACCTTGACTTCCCTTTTGAGAAAGCACACGTTCTGCCTGGGAGCTCAGCTGCCAGCCTCCTGTCTGAGTGTGTATCTCCTCATGTTGATAGAAGATCTACTCTGAAAAAAAAAAAAAGAAGAAGAAGATCTACTCTGAGCTCCACACAGGACTGGAGGAAAACCAGGAAACTGGGAATATTTCTTTGTCTTGTGGCCTGTCGGGCCCCTCGCTGTGCTATTCCAATCACGGCCGCTCTGCTCGACTGAATCTGAAATCTGTAGCCGGCCTTTACTGTTTGTTCTTGACAAGTAAATATATTTACAGGAGATCGGACATCCATAGGAAATACTTGCAATCAGAATGTAAGTTTCAAGGAGTTTGATTTGGTGACCAAGATCTGCCTTCTAAAGGGATCCACCTTCAACAGAAATTGCCCTAAAGGCCCAACAGTCTCTATGCCATCACTCACCAAACACTTACTGAGTACTTACTGTCTACCAGTCACCAGGTTTAAAAAAACAAAAAAAGGCAAGACTTGAGCCGTTGTGTTCACAATCTAGTAGGAAATCTTAACCTCCATTAAGTGCACATCCCCTGCTTCTCTAGACCCTCAGGATCATCTAAGAAATGTAGCCAAAACCCAAGGTGCCATCTAGAAAGAAGCCTTTGATTAGATGTCTAATACAGGAGGGGCAGAAGATCTGGGATCCATTAAGATGGACCCTGAAGGACTATGGAACCTTGCTTATCTCAAGTGGACAAGTCCTCTTCCTGCCATTTCTGGAAGCCCCCGTGGGATGAGATCCAGCCTAAACTGCCTGGCGAGGATGAAGCTTCAGGGCTCTGCAGATCAAAGACATGGGATGAGCCCGGACCCAAGTGTGCATTCTTCAGATTCCTATGTAGCACAAGACCTTATTCCGAATCTACAGGTATACTCGTCTGGACTGTTCCGTCCCATCCAACCAAGGAGTACATGCATCTGACTCTTCATATCAGACTCTTTCCATTTAGGTCCAACAGATGGTTCAGGTTGCTCCCCAAGAAAGCTTCTGCCTTCACCTGGCTGCTCCCAGGGATGACAGGGCACTCTATGCTGGAGACTGTTACTGCTTTTGCTGCTAAGTCCATGAGCTGTGAAGATCCCCAACCAACTCAGCCGTAAAATATGCAATTCTGTGGTGGGAAGAGGCTGTTTGTTCAAGGATGGTGCTGACATCACTGCCTTAAGGTCTCTGCTGTGCAGAATGAGGAGGCCTCAGAGCTGGGTGTTCTAACTTGGAAGGGAGGGAAGACCGGGATGGGCCTTCTTTGGACCGAGGCCTCTTCTGAACCCTGTCCTTAGCTCCAGTCCCATGGCAAGGCTCAGACTTTAAATGCCATCTTGATCAGGTGGTTGAGCCCTTAACTCTCTACTTTCTGGTGCTGCCCAGCCAGTGCCTTCTATCATGGATGTTACTGGCTACTTGAGAAAAAGGAACGGGGAGAACCCCTTCCTCCATTCCAACTGCCTCAGACCTCCAAAGGGATTCTTGGCTCCTTAGTAACCACGGATACCACCATGAATTTTACTTGGATCCTCAGAAGGTTGATTCTGGAGGCCTCTCATGTTACGAATTTTACTCTCTATTTCTGGGACCCACCACCCTCTACTCTGAGTTGACTGCTGCATTTAGCCCAGGTCTCTAGTTGCTTTCCTCCAAAAAGTGTGTTCCCATCTAATGAGGTGGCACTGCAGCCTCAGCTTTCCCTCTGGAGCCTGGGACCCTGTTTACAGTTGCACACTTGGGCCCCGCATTGTGGGGATCTGTCGTCTCACCAAGGAATCATGCTTATGTGGCAACTGCAGAAGGTTGAGCCTCCTCATGGTGCTATAACCCCTTGGGGTGCTCATCCAGACTTCTCTGAAGCAGAAAACCTGAGCTCCCCCATACTGCCCTAGAATTAATGGCAAGAGCAAATCCACAGCATTCTCTCCTACCTACGCACCTGCTTCTTAGTTGCTACTACTGGGATCCCTCCGAAAATGAAAACTGGGTCCCATAGCTAACTTCTCAGCCTCCAGGCACCTTCAGAAGAACCCAGCCTATGTAGGACTGGGATGTGTGCTCTCCCGTTCCTCTCCAGACCCTCAACTCCATTCCTCACCAAAGTGGGCTAGCAGATGACATGGGTCAATACCCAACATCAACTTCTGGGGAGAGCCACGACTCCGGGAGAGGTTCCTCCGCAGACTCCCTCTCATTTCTGGATGAAGATGACCAACACATTTTGTCCAGTGTATGTGTTTCTCAATCCCTGCCTAGGCATTAAAAATAAAATACTAGGTAATTGGAGGCTAATACAGGACTTGATGTCTGTGTGTGTCTCTCCTCTCTCTCTCTCTCTCTCTCTCTCTCTCTCAAGAGCACTTTGCTGTTGCTGTTTCCCTACTTCTGAGGCTTCAGAATATTTTTGAAAAATCTATGCTTTGTGGCAGCTCTACGGTGCTTATCTCTGTCTTTGTGTGAATCCTCATACCAACATCTTTTTCGTATAGTCTGACCATTGGGAAGCTAGAGGCTAACAGGGAAGAAAGATTTGCTGTCCTTGGACAGACCCTACAATGAAGTCCTTATTGATTGGCATGCTACATTTTGGTCGTGAATTACCAGCCTTCTAACTAATCTATTCATACTCCTTAAGGATTTCAGAAGAAATGATGATTTTTTTTTTTTTTTCATTTCATTTCTGGCTTTTTGGTTTTCCTGGTTTGCAAGACTCCCAGTGGACCTAATCTTACCCACGTCTCCACTCCTAGCTCCCTGACACGAGGGTCACACTATTCAGAGGGACATTCTCTTCCAGTCTCAGAGGTAACTAGTCCTGTGGAAAGAGTAGGAAGACAACAACCTGATCTTTCTCACAAACACCTCTCATCATTGCCAGTGAGGACACCCATATACAGAAACCCGGCTTAGAAGGTGAAATTTGCCAGACTGAGTGGGACTTGGTCCTACAAACCAGCATTAGGAGACCTACAGGAGACTCTTAAGGATTCTTAATTGCAGGGTATTTATCCTCATCATACTTTTTTTTTCTTTTTCTTGGACCTTACGTAAGCTGATGCTAATAAGCAGACTATATGTCAGCCCCACTGATGGGATGAAATGTGTTTTTCCAGCAGGTTTACTAATGGATATACTAATTTAATGCTGTACACTCTTTTGATGACGAGGAACTACTAGCAAGTTCTGGCTACTAGTAGTTCATGGCTCCACTAAAGAGGCCATAAGTAATAAAATGGTCTTAGGGACACTGTGTTCCCAAAGGCCAATGCCTGAAGATACTGCCCTTTATACTTGAATCAGCTTTATATATTCATGAGTCCTCAACCAATCAGATCAGGGATATATGGGGCCACCAACTGGGCTCTCCCCATTGCTGAGGATCCATGTGTGTGTGGATGCGTGCTTAGCCTAGTCCTGGAAGCAAGCGCTGCCAGCCAGAGACTGGGAAACAGAAGTAAACTGGAAGATGAGGATCCTGGTAGAAATTTGGAGGCTGCACAGAGACCATTAGAGTTGAAAATTAAACCTACGTAAACTGGATCCTCCCAGTTTGATGTTTGGGCTATTTTTCCGAATTATTATGCCATGAAGAATTTTCTCTTGGTAAGAGTGGTCATGGAAGTAAGTGGACCTTTGGTCCCTTGATTCAACTCTTTCAATTCTTAGAATACTGGTTTTCAACCTATGTTTCCAGCCAGCAGCAGCAGCAGCAGCAGCATCTGGGAACTTGTTAAAAATGAAATTCTCAGGCCCCCATCTCAGACCTACTAAGTCAAAAACTAGGGAGAGGCCCAGCCATTTGTGTTTTAACAAACCCTCTTGGTAATTCTGATGCACGCTACTGTGTGAAAGTCACTTTTTTTTAAGGGAAAGGCAAGTAGCAGAGTCCCCACACTGAGGGTCTTTAGGGCTAAAAAATAAGAAGGTCCTAGGTTACAGTTCAGGCTTTTACATTAATTTCAAAGTTACCTTTCCCATGCTTCGTTACATTTCTGTTTTTCCTTTTATTTAACACAGAAAGAAAAGGTATGTGTGCCTTTGGGCAGACGTGAGGGGGAGTCCTGGCATTTCTTCGAGTTGAACACAATTTTTGGAGAAATATCTCCTGCCTCTGAAATTTTTCCCTGGGAAACGAAAGGGCTGTAGCAGAAAAAAGCAGTTGGAGATCTCTTCCAGACTGCTCTTCTGCTGGATTGCGTCTACTCCGAGCATTTGCCTGATTATATAATAGGATGAGAAAAGTCAGAAAATCTCATTTGTATTTCCATGGCAACTTGTGCTCTTAGCAACATCCCCCTTCCTTTAGTTGAGTTCTAAAGGGCACTGCTGGGTCTGAGAAATCTGGCCAGAACCTCCTTCCCCAAGGCTGCTGGGGGGCACCAGTACCCCCAGGAAGGCTCCGTCTCTGTGCTCAGCTCTGCTCGGCTCACAGGAGGGACTGAAGCACAAGGAAGATCCAGAACAGGGGCAACTAAATCCCTGGGCTCATCCTTCCCTTTCCCCATGCCAGGCCTAGGGTACAGAATGACTTGGCCACGGTGAGAATAAAATCCTTCAACAACAACAACAAAAATATCTGAGAGGAGCTTCTTATCTTTCCAGATTCACAGATTCTAGCTGATGGGGCCATGAGGTAGATGAGGCTGTTGACAACTGCTTTTGTTTCAAGTTTGTCAGTTTTCCCTGCGAGGGAGCTTATGGGTAGAAGACAAAGTAATGCTCTAGTACTAGGCTTCTTGAAATCTAGGACCAAGCATCTGGGGAAGAACTAAGGCTGGAAGAAGGCAAGTGTAAAACAAATTGCACTAAAATCGCCCCTTCGGTCCCCCCAAAGGCCGATGATGGGCCTTTGGTCATCTCCCATGGGCTCTTCCTGCTTCCCTGCCATTCCTCGGAGACTGAAGATGTTGGGTAATAAGCCAAGAGTTCCCATATCTCTGCCAATGTCTGGGCTACTGCTGTGCAGAGCCTCCCACTTAATGGCTTTTGTTACTGTTGTTGTTTTTTGTGTTGTTGTTTTTTTAACAGAACAATCTTTTTTTTAAATGAATTCCAATCCCTGCTAGATTCCTTTCCTTCCCTTCCCCACCCACCCCCATCCTGTTTTAGGCAGCACTATTTATGTGATGGACTCTGTTTCTCAAATGCATGGCAATCCTCAGGTGGAAAGCAGGCAGGAATTTTTGCACCAGTCTTGGTTGTTTTTTTTTTGTTTTTGTTTTTTTTAATTTATTGGACATAAAGCCCCAAACCAGGATATGTGTCTGTTTGTGTGTTTATGTTTTTTTCTCATTTGACCTTCCTCTCTTTCAGTCTACCCCCTTTTATATCTAATGTAGAGAAAGCAAATTTGAATCTGGAAAGCAAACCGTTGTATATAGTTGCGGTAACAATCATGAAGAGAGCTGAGCTGTCCCCTCAGTAATTTGTTTTAAGTTAACAAATAGGTTGAAAATTAAATCCATGCCAGGCCAGCTGAAGAGGCCTTCCTCCATCACTGCCAGAGGCCCCTCTCATCCGGGCCCTCTGTTCCATCAGGCATGTCTCCTCCCAGCAAGATTCATCTGTTTGATGCCATTTGCGTTTCAATAAAGTTATCTCCTGTATTGTCCACTGGTTCTCTCTAGTTCCCTCTCTGTCTGGTTTCTGTCTCCATTTATCTTGTGGCCCATTCCTAGATCTGCAAGGTGAGACTGCTTGTGGTCATTTGCCTAACCAAGAGGTAAACCTCATCTGCCTGGAAATGTCTGATCCTCAAATCCTAAGCAGGAGCTCTGGAACCCTTTGGTTGGGGAAAGCGGGGAGCAGGGGGTTCCCTACCTGCACACTGTGGACATAGCATCCTTCGCCAGCCCAAAATTCAGGGTTCTTGAGGCCTCCATCCACTGCCACAATGTTTGAAAATATACCATCCTCTGGACCTTCCTGTTCTCTTCCAGGGGTAAAAGTGAATTAACCCAGGAAGAAAGAAGCTGCTCTAATGTAACAAGGAAAGAAGGAAAAGAAGTCCTACTATTCCCTACTGTGGAATTTCAAGGTCCAAGAAGCAATCTTTTTCCTATGAAATTGTGGTAACACAACCCATCTGTCCTCTAATATGGGAAATGACAAATGTGTTTAGAGTTGTCCTCAAATAAAGGAATCAATCTTTAGGAGGAATACTCAGATGAAGTGACAACCCCAGATCACTATCAATTTAGCAGTCATGGGCTTAGAACTAGGCTAGGAATTGCCATCTGATTTCCTCTGCCATTTGGGAATGAGAGTTCCTAGAAACCATTTTAAGGCACTTAACCTCAACAACTTGCTAAAAATTACCTGTTCCTCTTGCTCTAGAGCCTCCTACAACAACATGCCATTCTATCCCTCTGCCACTACGTGCTTGCCAACTCACCCTGCATTTTTTAAAATTCGAAATGTATTGCTTTATATACATTCTTTCCTGCATTTTTAACCCCTCTGGATAATCTCCTCCACTAGCTCCAGTATTTAGCATTATCTCTATTTCTTCAGCCATTTCCCACAACCAGCCCTAAGATATCTATATTAAACTACTCTTGCTCTCTCACTCCTTAAATGTTCAGCCACAATTTCTCTGGGGAAAAAAAATTTATCGTTCTCAGTGAATAGGATTCATTCTCAAATAGTCATTCAAGTATTTACTCCGCAGGAAATACCCTTCCCCACGCAGGTGCCCTCTCCTGCCCAGACACTCCCAATTTTGAAGTTGGGCTCAACTAGGCTGGAAAACCAAGCGACTGGGTCTTTTGCAGGTGACCACTCCCCACTGCCCAGTCCACTTCAGTTTCTTTTCCCCTACCTTTGAATCCTGGAGGCTGAGATGAAGAGGCTCACTTGAGCCAACCCTTTTTTTCAGTGTTTGGGGTGGGGGGAAAGACTGGTTTAAAAAATCGCTATTCCTGACCCAGACCTCTCTCCACACCCATTCCCATTTCACCTCCTCTCTCCTAACAAAGTCTCTTATACCTGAAGGATCCATGAATTTAAAGTCCTCTATCATGTCGTTTGTTCCAAGCGAGTTTGCTAATTTGCTGTTCCACTTCAGAAAAGGCCCCTAACCTCAGTTTTCACATAAATGCGAAGAGATTCTTGCGGGAAAAGGTTCACTTTTCGTCCATACGACAGGAGGCGCTGTCTCTGGAGGCTTAACCCATTCCCCGCCCCCTTCCCGCTCCCGCCCGGCTCTGGTGCGCAGGCGCGGCTTCGCGGATTGGCCGCGCGCGGGAGCCGTCATTTAGTGGCGGGTCCCGGCCGCGGGGCTGGCGGGCTGAAGGGAAGAAAGATGGCGGCAGCGGCAGCGGGTGGTGCGGCCTCCGGGCTGCCGGGTCCAGTGGCACAAGGATTGAAGGAGGCGTTAGTGGATACGCTCACCGGGATCCTCTCCCCAGTGCAGGAGGTGCGAGCGGCTGCCGAGGAACAGATTAAGGTGCTCGAGGTGACAGAGGGTGAGTGAGGCGGGACCGTCACGAGGATGGGTCGGACCTGGGCCGGCCGTACTATCCGCTGGCCGCAGCTCCGGACCGGCCGGGGGCAAGGGGGGCCTGAGCCAATGGAGATCTGGGCGCTGAGGCCCAGCAGGCAGGAGTGGGGTAGGAAGCCAGAGGACGATGTCCCCCTTGGCTGTGAAAGTCCGGGAGAGGGGAGGCGCGCCTGGAGGAGAGGGTCGGGGGAGGTGGAGCCTCGAAGGGGAGGAGGAGGGTGGAGACTAAAAAAGCTAGATGGAGCCTGGGATCTGCAGAGGACGGAGATGGAGCTAGACCTGCTGCTGTTGGAGGAAGTCGCGCGCTCTGGGAAACATTTTTTGAGTTTAGACCAGGGTCTTTTGCTGTCCGCTTCGCCAGCTCGGTTGTACTGGGATAAGAGTAAGGGGAGTTTTTGGAAGCGGTGAGAGGCCAGAGCCTTGAGAACGCTGCCATCAAAGCTTAGTACATATCAAACAAGTTTCTGCCTCTGAGTTATAAGCCTAGCTGGTCGTTTTACCTCTTAATATTTTAACAGAAATCAAATTCAGTGCATATGCAGATGATTCACCTTCCTGATCGTGCTCCCCGTTAATTTTCAGAATAATTTGCAATTATTAAATACCCCTGTGTGCCTTTCCATTTGAAGGAACTGATCCTTTGTCTTTGACTCTTTGTCCCCGTACTCCTATTATATGCTTTAAAGTGATAGAGAAAAAAATAAACCATTGGTTTGAGATTGTCTGTCAATTTCCTGCTGAGTGGGCCTTTCACCAGGCCCAGTGTAGCCACTTTACAAGAACAATTTGATCCTAAAACAGGAGGAGGGAAAATCCTCTTGGTCTTTATGTAAGAAATATATTTGGTCTGTCAGGGCTTCACTGGAAGAACTGCAAATCTTTAGAATTTCCCCCAGCCCAGCCACCTCTTAGAGTCCTCTTCTGAGATATGGGAAATTGTCCATGGACTAACCAGTCACACTGAAAACCTTAAGTTTGCTCACCTACCGGGCTTAGGATTTTTACTGAAAAAGAACTTCAGACAAATCTCCCTTTAATTTTGTGTTCTCTGATAATATGAGATCCCTGTTGAAAATTAATTTCTTTCTGTCGAAAATACATTGATATTTGGGATATAATATCAGTCACACTGAAAACCTTAAGTTTGCTCACCTACCGGGCTTAGGATTTTTACTGAAAAAGAACTTCAGACAAATCTCCCTTTAATTTTATGTTCTCTGATAATATGAGATCCCTGTTGAAAATTAATTTCTTTCTGTCGAAAATACATTGATATTTGGGATATAATAGGTTAAGGACCATTTTGAAGGCCTAATTGTAATTGTCATTGTTCTATAAAATGTCAGACCCTACAATAGGAGCAACCACTGGTTAGGAGAAGGCTATTTGAGAGCCATGCATAGATTGATTGCAGTTATTATAGTCTCCTAGATAAAAATTTTTTATTCACATTGTCTCTGCCTCCCTTGGATATGAAGGAAGAGTGACAAAGCAGAGGAACCTCATCACATTCAAGTTACTACTTGAATAAAGTTGAGGGTCTGATGCCTTCCCTGAATGATACCCAATGTTCCTGGTGCCCAGATGTATGTCTGGCACCTTCCTACAAAAGATGAACCTTGGCGCATGTTTTAACTGTCCAGTAACAGCTCCACTTGGGCTCTGATCCCTCCTCTAGCCAATGCCATGGTCTCATCTAGGCATGGTCTATTATTGTATAAACTTCTTGAGATCTTTTTGAAATTCTAGTCTCTCATTTTCTTCATCTTTTGGGGTCTCGAAATCTAAAATTAAACAGAAGTGCAGAATTTTGCCTTTGATTTAGGCCACTGACGGAAATAGACTGAAACACACACACCTTAACTTACTGGTAATGTGCAGTCAGGCATGCTGTGCTACATGAAAAGGCTATAAAACAGTGACCTGATATCGATGGTCTAGTACTAAGGCATATGACTCACAGGGTTAGGTTGTGACGTACAGAGTTGGACCAGGTCTCTAGAGTTGATTGCAGTGCTTTGGACCCTTTGGAGGCTATTTGTGTTTTTAAATAATCCAATTCCTTATGTTTACTTAAAAATGATAAAATTTGACCCCTTTTCAGTAACCTCTTTTTAGATGGAGGGTGATGATACATTTCTCAGATACAGTACCTTGTTTCTCTCTTTTTCTCTTCTTATGACCTTTACCAAGTTATTTTTTGCCATTGGGTCCAGGGCACCTCCTGTCTTATATTCTGTCTGAATCTCAAATGGTTCCTTAACATAGTCACTAATTTCTTTCCCACTAGCCATTGCCTTCCTTTACATGAAAATATAGCACCTGGCTTCCCAGCCAGGATTTAGCCAACCATCTATCCTGATGAAACTGGTAGGACACTGCTCTTCCTATTATATTAGAACACCCTGCAGGCCAGGGTAGGAACCGCTCTTGTAAATGAATGAACAAATCATTTTCCATTCCTTTGGAGTTGCTTCACATTTTAGTTTTATCCTAGTGGAAGAACCTTGCTTTTCTGGTCCTAGGAAACACACTTCCTTAAAACTTAAAGTTAATAAGAAATCTGAGAGTTGATGTTTATTATTTGTGTTCTAGTCTTTTGATCTTTTTGGTTCTTGGGGCCCAATGTCAGGTGACAACCAAATCTGGTTGTTTCTAGTCCCTTTGTCCCCTCAAATTACCACACTGTCTTTGTGAGCCATTTATTATTGCCTCACATGGAAGACTGGTCCCAGTTGATCTTTAAGATTAACCAGTCTGCTCCCTTTGACAAAGAGGTGTACCACCATCCTTGGTTTATGTGGAAGAATTTCTAATTTTGAGGGAAAGGACACAGATCATTTGTTAACCCTCTGTTAAAAGGGCAGACAAGAGAGGTTGACATGTTCTGACTAGATTCTTAGGAAGATGAGATTTTAAAAAGCATTTTATCCTAGAAAATTGAGTTTGCTGGAGCCCAAAGTACATTCTGGTCATTTAGTCGGCCAACTGATATTTTCCAAGAAATAATTAGTTACCATGTTTTCCAGAATGGGAGCCTACTCTCTTAAGTCTAAGCCAAGGAAGTGTATATATATGAGAGGTCCATCTCTGATACTGGCTTGATTTCAAAAGGATCAAGATAATGTCAGCCTGGTGTCCTCAAATGATTTTCTTGAGTTCCTGTGCTTTCCATTTTCCCCAGTCACTTGGAATCTGAGGGAAACCCAACAAACCTTTCTGAATAGAAACCCTATTTAAAAGTGGTTCATTAGAGAAGGAGATGGTGCCACAAACCACCTTCTTCAGACACACTCCCATCTGGAATTGAGAAGCATATTACTTGAAAGTTTGGAAGTGCCTCTGCTATTACGGTATTCCAGCAGATAAATGATACCCTTTCTTTTTTTCTTAGGAAGATTGAGATTTTGAATTCAATCAGCAGAGTTTGCAGGAATTGAGTTCTGCCTCAACAGAGTAAAAATAAAACTCTTTTGATCTGTTAAACCATTCTTCTAATTCTTGTTTTATTTAATAGGCAGGGTCATATCAAGCATTTTGTAAACATAGTAATTAAAAAAGATCGGAAAGATTGTGAACTGCCGGAGATCTCTTACATCAAAGTCTAATGTTGTCTACTGAGCTTTTCTTTTTTGTCTGACTTATGAGATCATGACTTCTGAGAATATCAGCTCTTTATTTTTGGTGTATTTATGCTTTACTCTTTTATATCTTAGAGTGGAGGTTTTCCTTCTGTCTCTACTTTCCTCTAAGAACAGCATCACCCAAGTGGTAGAATGAGCTGCTTTTATTCATAAGCTCTATTTCTCCAAGCCAGCATAGCAGACTTTCTTATGTAACCAAATTTAGACCCTAGGTCATTTTCTTCTCTTAGTTATTTCTTTCCATCTCTTGGAAGTGAAGACATTTTCCCCCACCATTTGTCTTTGACTTAGTCTTTTCTGTCTTGCTCCCAGCAGATACATCACATAAAATACTTTTTTCCATCACCATTATATTGAACTGGGGAAGGGGGGGAATTACCTCTCCCTCACTTTTCCTGGCATTCAGTTGCTGCCCAGATATCTGTGTTGATTCCCCCATCTTAGATGCCTAGAGAGATGTTCCTGCTAGCTGGAAGTTTGCTTTCTGGTTCTCATGGGCACTTTTCTGGCTCTCTTACAGTATAGCGTAAGCACTGTCACCTGCGAAGGGAGCCCCTCAAGGATCCAGACGCACTCCTGGGCATGTGGCGGGCACTGAGCCGAGCGGAAGGCGGCCACGCTCGGAAAAAGGCCAGTGGTGGAGTTTTCTTTTTCCTTTCAGCTGTGGTTTTGTGGTGCTTACCATGAGAAAAGGGGGGCTTCTCCAGAGCTTTACTGAGAACTACCTCCTTTCCCAACCAAACCCTATTCACAGTTCTTCGTAGTAGTAGCTTTCCTGACTATCAAAGCACTACTAAGTCTCATGTCTCTTTAGTAGACCCTTAAGACCAATAGCACATGTTTCTTAACTTATCCTTTATCCTCCATGCTCTCCTTTGGATCTTCCCTTCTAAGCCAAGTTTTAGACAGATAATGTTTTTGCCTAGTGGGGTAAAAGGGGAACAAGGATAATGAGAGAGCAGAGCAAAAGTCTAAAACCAGAGAATGAGTTAAGGGAGGAGGGCAAAAGCTTTCTTAGAAAGGATGTCAGAGGATACCATTTTGGGCTGGATAAAAGTGCTCAAGAATCTACAGTCAGGGTGAAAACCCAGATTGACAGAATGGGTCTATCTTACTTCACCTTGGGAAAAGGAACTACAGAAATTAAATCTAACAAAAAACGGCATTAGAAAGCTAACTTCACACAACCCATTTGAATGGTCCCCCTTCAGCTTAATTGATTGTAGATTGAATCTTAGTTTAATCTGAGTTGTCCTTTCCAAGCAAGACAAAATAAAACAGCTATGTATGTCTGTGTCTCTTGTACTTTTCTGCCTTAATCATTCCAAAGCAAGTTATTCAGCTATTCTTTCTAATGCTTTCTAAAGAAATTATGTTAAAGACACCAATCAGCAAAACTGGTAATCCCCCAATACACAAAAATACAAGTAAAAGTACCTTTTCCTTACAGATATACTTAGTTGTATTTCTTCAAAAAAATGTATCGTCTCTGTTAAGTAAGTATCTGTAAATTTTTATTTTTAAAATTACAGAATTTTTACTACTTAGCAGAAATCAGCACTGGATAGGAGCATTGTTGATGGTTTAAAACAAGTCAGAGAACTTGAGGATTTTTTTCTGGCTTTTCCTTCTGTGCGTTAGTTTTAAAGCACAGAGTTCACCCATCACCACACCACCACTATCATTCCTTGTAGACAGTTCTTCATATGGCTTCTAAATAAACTAAAGTTTTATGATATGAAACTCTTCAGTGGTGCCTGATACCCCTGTATTGTAATGGATATGTAGTCTAGGCAGAATAAATTGGATTAAATAAATAATGATTGGATTTTCCCTCATGTGCCCTTATAACCTAATGCAAGTGAATTCTTGGTCTTTGAAATTTTGGAATTTCCAAACCAGAGCTGATTATGTGGCCACTGGTTTTGAAACTCTGAGAGCCTGTAGAAAAGAAAATCTATTGTTTATTGATAAACATCCAGTCTGTTTTTAAAATTTGTCTTTAGTTAATGGTGATTATATTTTTTGTAGATTTTCTTTCCCATTAATGCTTTTGAGCAGAGAGTCATATTGAACTTTCAAGCCTCTTCTTTCCTATGTGGGGGAAATAAACTTTCAGAGAATCTATCTTATAATGCTTATTGTGGGTACAGATCCCCTAGTTGACTCAGGTTTCTTGGTCCCACATGGATCTTAATCTTCTGATAGCCTCTTACTCTCACCATCCCTTGCAATCTCAGCGGTATATGAAGCAAAGTGATTAGTGGAAATTGGGTTGTGATCTTTGATGATCTCAATACTAGATAAGATTAGTTTAAAGCTTGTGTTACAGTGGAGAGCTCCCAGCTATTGTGATATTTACCAGAGTACTACCATCTCTGGCACTGGTATGAAAAAAAATGTATTCACACTAAGCTTTTCTTTAGAGTAGACTTGATGTTCTCAGGTTGATGAGAAAGGACCGCCCGAACGTGGCAGGACCTGTGTGTAGAGTTCGTGTCTTCATGCTGTAACGATTCTTCTCATTGATGCCAGTGTTGACTGATGGAAAGTGGGTGGTTCCTTTTCCCCTCTGTGAGCCTTAGTGTTACCCTAAACTGTAACAGTATCTGTGCCTTCATTGGAAAGGTGATTATTCAGATTTGTTTAAGCTTTATAGCCATGCCTAAAGTTTCAAACCTTCTCAAAACCTGATTTTTATACCTCAGTATCTTTTTCACATCATATGATTAAAAATTTTGTTCATCTTGATCCCATTTTAGTTTGTCCCTGTAATAATGATCCATAAATTGTGCTCTTGCCAGGAACATTAAAACCTATATCACAGTGGTCCATGCAAAAATTGAAATCAGTACTTTAAAAGAAAATACTGTATGACCCATGTAATTTATGAATATGTATGGATCATCCTGAAAGATGTCACATAATTGTCACAGAATTGATTGACTGTATCCAAGGAAGCTAAACTTGGGTGGACAGTGACTTCTAAACAGACTTGGGGCTATAAAGTTAACATCTATCATCACGAAGTATCTGCAGTCAAAGAAAGTCGGGATGGGTACCTTTACAAGTGCTCTTTCTCCTTTAATTGAATTTCACACATGCATTTTAGAGAGCTTTTTTCCATGAAACTTGAACATTGGTTGGTATCCAGGAGGTCTTCCAGAATTGTATCTTACTCATAAGTGTTTTAGTCCATTCTGAAAGTTAACGCCCATATGTTTGGGTTGTAGACACCTACTGTTTTTTCTGTTAATTTATAACAGACTTAACCAGAGTCTGGGCTAGCCAAACTAATCCTAAGAATTAGAATGGATTTCAGTATTTTTAGAGGTAATTGGATAGGTTTGAAGTGTTTGCTTGTGATTTAATCACTTAACTAAATGCTTTAGAAAGAGTGTGACTTCTTTTGTGGTGCTCTTGCAAAAATTCTTCTTTCCTAGGTGAAAAGATAGGTACCATAAGATTATATCAAAAACTGCAGCTTAGGGGTGCTTGGGTGGCTCAGTCAGTTAAGTGTCCAACTCTTGATTTCTTCTCATTTCATGATCTCATGGGTTATGAAATCAAGCCTCACGTGGGGCTCCCTGCTCAGCAGGGAGTCTGGTGGGATTTTCTCTCTCCCTCTCCCCCTCTCCGCTCCTGCTCTCTTTCTCTTTCTCTCCTAATAAATAATAAAATAAAATAAAATAAAAATCAGGTGCCTGGGTGGCTCATTCGTTAGGCGTCTGCCTTCAGCTTGGGTCATGATTCCCGGGCCCTGGGATCAAGCCCCGCATTGGGCTCCCTGCTCCGCAGGGAGCCTGGTTTCCCTCTCCCACTCCCCCTGCTTGTGTTCCTGCTCTAGCTGTCTCTCTCTCTGTCAAATAAATAAATAAAATCTTTAACAAAAAAAAAACCTTTTTTAAACTGCAGCTTAAAATAAGGATGTAATAAGAATGAGTTAAGAGTCTAAGAATTCGGTAAAGAGGCAGGGCATAAAATCCAAAAATCAATAGCCTTCATATAAACAAACAATAAAAGGCTAGAGGACATAATGGTGGTTTTTTTAAAAGTCCATTTACAATAGCAACAAAGAAGATTAAATACTTAGGGATAAAATTAACAGGAAATGTACAAGAACCTATTGGGGGAAGCTATTTTAAACATTCCTGAAAGACTTAAAAAGTAGACTTGAGGGCATCTAGGTGGCTCAGTTGGTTAAGCAACTGCCTTTGGCTCAGGCCATGATCCTGGAGTTCTGGGTTCGAGTTCCGCACTGGGCTCCCTGCTCAGTGGGTAGCATACTTCTCCCTCTCCTCCCTGCTCCTGCCCTCTCTCACTCTCTCTCTCTCTCCAATAAATAAATAAAATCTTTAACAAAATAATATTTTTTAAAAAGTAGACTTGAACATAACTGCTTTGTGGTTATGGATTTTATTTTAGGATAATGGAACTGTTTTGGAATTTGGTAGAGGTGGTGGTTGCACAACATTGTAAATGATACTAAATGCCACTGAATTTTTCATTTTATTTTATTTTATTTTTATTTTTGTTTTAAAGATTTTTTTATTTATTTATTTGACAGAGAGAGCGAGAGATCACAAGTAGGCAGAGAGGCAGGCAGAGAGAGAGGGGGAAGCAGGCTCCCCGCTAAGCAGAGAGCCCGATGCGGGGCTCGATCCCAGGACCCTGAGACCACGACCCGAGCCGAAGGCAGAGGCTTAACCCACTGAGCCACCCAGGCGCCCCTGAATTTTTCATTTTAAAATGGCTAACTTTATATGAATTTTACCTCAATTGAAAAATTATCTTTCAGAGATATGTATTAAAGTATTTATAGAAAAATGGGGAAAAAAAGTAGACTTGAACAAATGGAAAGACATATGCTATCCTTGGATAGAACAACTCAGCATTATAGAGGAGTATACCAGTTGATTGTAAATTTCGCGGAAAAACAAACATGAAAGAAGAGCTCCAAAAACACTGAAAAGGAAAACTTTGAGGAGGGACTAGTTCTACGAGACATTAAAGCATCATATAAAGCCTCTATAATTAAAACAAACAGTGGGCGCCTGGGTGGCTCAGTTGGTTAAGGTCAGGTCATGATCCCAGACTCCTGGGATCGAGTCCCGCGTCGGGCTCCCAGCTCCACGAGGAGTCTGCTTCTCCCTCTGACCTTCTTCCCTCTCATGCTTTCTCTCATTCTCTCTCTCTCAAATGGATAAATAAAATCTTTAAAAAAAAAAACAGCATGGCACTCGTGCATGAATATACAAATAGAACTGCGGAATAGAATAGAAATAGAAGTACCTATAGAAATTTAGTATGGATAAAAGTGACATCTCAAATCATTGGGGTAAAGATGGACTTTTTTTTTTTTATTAACATATAATGTATTATTTGCTTCAGGGGTACAGGTCTATGAATCATCAGCCTTACACAATTCACAGCACTCACCATAGCACATAACCCAGCCACCCTATCCCTCCCCTCCACCCCCCAGCAACTCTCCCTTTGTTTCCTGAGATTAAGAGTCTCTTGTGGTTTGTCTCCCTCCCCGGTCCCATCTTGTTTCATTTTTTCCCTCCCTACCCCCCAGGACTCCCCACCCTGCCTCTCAAATTCCTCATATATCAGAGAGATCATGTGATAATTGTCTTTCTCTCATTGACTTATTTCACTTAGCATAATACCCTCTAGTTCCGTCCACATTGTTGCAAATGGCAAGATTTCAGGGTTTTTTTTTATGGCTGCATAGTATTCCATTGTATATCTATACCACATCTTTATCCATTAAGATGGACTTTTTAATAAAGGATACTGGGGTGGGGGGGCTCCTGGGTGGCTCAGTTGTTAAGCGTCTGCCTTCGGCTTAGGTCATGATCCCAGGGTCCTGGGATTTAGCCCTGCATCAGGCTTCCTGCTCGGCAGGAAGCCTGCTTCTCCCTCTCCCACTCCCCCTGCTTAGGTTCCCTCTCTCACTTTGTCTCTCTGTGTCAAATGAATAAAATCTTAAAAAATAATAATAATAATTTTTAAAAAAATAAATAAAGGGTACTGGGACAACTGGGTAGCTATTTGGAATTAGATCAGTATTTCATACCATACAAAAAAGTAAACTCCAAATGGATTAGGAATCTAAATATTTAAAAAATGAAGACGTATAAAGACATATAAGTTCTAGAAGAAGATATGGATGAATTTTTCTTTAACCTTGGCATAAGGAAAGGCTTCCTGAGTATAACACAAAATTCAGAGGCAATAAGAGATTGATAAATTTGACTACATAAAATATTGTTTTCATTTGCATGACAAAAACCACCATATAGAAAGTCAAAAGACAGTTGAAAAACTGGGAGAAATGTTTCACAACATATACATAGACAAAAGGATAATATTGTTAGTATATAAAGAACTCTTATAAAATTGTAGGCACTGAAAAAAAAATTGAGGACTGTTTCCCTGTCTTTATCTGGGAAAGAAGAATGGGGTAGGGATGCGGTCTAGGAGGATGAGGTTAGGAGAGAGCAACCTGGATGACCTATGGCTTGCAGGGAAGAGCTTGGCCTGAAAATTAAGGTGTTAAGAGATGGCAGATGGGGTCGGCAAGGACCTGCCATGCAGCTATATAGTACCTGGAGTCGGCAGCACCTACGGACAGATCCTGGATGCTGCTCAGTGTTGTTCACTGGATTCCTGGAATGGGGGAGGTGGCGAGCTGAGAGGTCTCAGGAGGCAGGAACCACTTTTCGATCAGAGTGGAGATGGTGGTTGGGGACAGCCCCTGAGCCCCTGACCTTTCCTGCCACCTAGGCAGGCTCCTGGCCAACTGTAAGCCGGAGCAGGTGCTAGAGCAGTCCCACCAGCTCCCAACTTCCCCTGCCAGCACGTCACAACACTACTGCTCCCCGAAGCCACCAAGTGAGCCCAATGTGAATTGCTTCTTTTTGGAGCAGGGGAACAGGAGGCCACTGAAGCAGAAATTGACCTAGAGGCAGCCATGGAAGAAGCAGAGGCGGTGCAGTACCTGGGGCCTAAACTAGGCCTATCTTCCAGGGCAGAGTCTCCAATACCTAGAACACCTGTGCCCAGTGCTAGAGCAGATGGCAAGGCTCTAGCAGCTCTACTTGCAGCTGCAGACCCAGAGGCCCCCAGGGGATTGTGAAGCGGAGAGGTAAAAAGAGACAGCCCTGCCCCTTCATCTCCACCTTCTCGCGCCCCAGGCAATGAGATGCACAGACTGCTCAGCCACACACAGGAGACAGCTTCCTACCCATAAAGATAGGGGTGCCTAGTACCAACCCTCCCAGGCTGGACCCTGCAGAGCCGGCTTACGTCTTTCCATCCTTCCAGGGACACAAGTAGGATCTCTCCTACTGGAACAAGGTCAAGGTCCTGCTCAACTGGATCCATTTGAGGAGCCTGAGATACCTTGAGTCCCCTGCCCTTCCTGATGGCCCTGCCCCAAGGACTGAGTCAAGGGGTGTCCCTAAAAGACCTCCATGCCAGCCCCTCTGGAAGACCTTTATGCCATCATTTGTGGTTAAGAAGCAACAAGCAAAAACCTTTCTGTATGCCGAGACTAGTACAGGGACATCACGCGGGCTGAGGGAATGTTCAGTGAAGTCATCTTCCTCGTCCTTTGCCCTGTTGCTGCTTCAGGGCACTGCCAGGAAAGGCTGCTGATGCTCACCCTTGTCTCTGGGGAGAGGGCTAGATCTTTCTCCTCTAGGCAGACTGGCAGAGGAGCCCTGGTTCCCTGAGAGACCCCAAGGTATGGTGGCCCCCAGAAATTCCTGGGCCTAGACAATGTGAACTAACTTATTTATCTGGAGTCCGTGGAGTGTGTTTGATACATGATCTGTTGGGGCCTAGGATATCACAGATGTGTATTTAAGCAAAATGATACATGTATCTCTGTGAGTCTGCCACTGTTGTGAACTGGCCGGATCCAGCCATCTTTCTGAATCGTGCACTCAGAGGGTTGGTCTTCTAGAGGAGGTAACTGGAAAGATAGCAAATAAAAAAATCTTTTTAAAAAAAATGAGACCCAGATTTATCAATGGTAGAGAAAAAGTTACATCAGGGAAAGAAGAAAAGTAGAATGAACTGTGAGGCATTGGATTGGCATCTGAGGTGTCAGTGTATGGATGGATGGATAGATAGGTGTACGTTCACATACATACATATATTTCCTCGTGCCGTTCTCTGAAAGGGCTTAGGAGCAGTGGTACCTTAGTAACAATGAGCATATCTAGCATCCAGATCTGGTTTTGAAATAGCATTCTCCAATAAAATAAGCACCAGGGATCCTTGGAGAAAAGGTTGATTCCAGGGCTTAGGCAGAGAAAATACAAGATAAGCCTGGAATATCTCGTGATATCAGAAAAAAAAGGCAGTGCTGTTAAAAGGATGGAAGTGTATAGAAGTATATAGGAGCCAGGGGCGCCTGGATGGCTCAGTGGGTTAAAGCCTCTGCCTTTGGCTCAGGTCATGATCTCAGGGTCCTGGGATCGACCCCTGCATTGGGCTCTCTGCTCAGCAGGGAGCCTGCTTCCCCCTCTCTCTCTGCCTGCCTCTCTGCCTACTTGTGATCTCTCTCTCTCTCTCTCTCTCTCTCTGTTAAATAAATAAATAAAATCTTTAAAAAAAGAAGAAGTAGTATATAGGAGCCAAATGAAAGGAGCGCCAATGGCCAAAGTAGAACAATTTGGAAAACAAAATAATGATAGTGGTGGATTAAAACTATAGAATAAAATAACATGAGTCTACAGTGGTATAAAGAAATAATTGGATAAAGAAAGAAGAGACAATTCTTCATTAGAAGAGAATTGCAATAAATAAGAGTAGAGAGAATAAAATATAAAAACACCATTAATAATCATTGTAGACAGGATCTACAGGTGGGTACTAAAATCAGTGTCAAAGTTTAAAAAGAAACAGGATATTAGCATAATTTCAAAGTATCTCTCCCAAGATTTTTATCAATCACAAAGGGAAAAACAGTACGTGTACAGTGAAGAAACCCAGTCGGCCCCACATTACCAAGTGATCATGGTTAACATTTCCAGTAATTTTTCAACATTATGTATTCCCTGATAGGATGTACTGAGGACACAGTGTCACTTCTCTGATAGTTTTGCTGAAAATGAATAACCTCAATGTAGTCGTGAGAAAACTAAGGTCAAATGCACATTGAGACACATTCTACAAAGTAACCAATCATTACTCATCAGAAGTGTTCTGGTCATAAAAGATGAGGAGAGAATGAGAGAATGTCACGTATTGGAGGAAACTAAAGAGACATGACAACCAAGTACATTGTGGGATCTTGGATTGGATCCTGCAACAGAAAAGGGACAGTAAGGGCAAAAAACTGGTGAAATTCTAATCAAGTCTGTAGTTTACAGTATTATAGCCATGTTAGTTTCTTGGTTTTGATCATTGAACCACAGTTGTGTAAGTTGTTAATATCAGAGGAATGTGGGTAAAGAATATCTGTGAGCTCTATATACTATGTACTATTTGTCAGTTTTTCTTTAAGTATAGGAATTATTTCAAAATAAAACATTTTTTAAAAATATAGACATAGATAATGAGATGCCTAAGTAGCTCAGTCCATTAAGCTTCCACGTGTTCCAAGTTGTTCCAAGAACAAGTGTTATTGTTTCTTTGGATAAATACCCAGAAGTGAAAATGCTAGATCATGTGGTAGTTTTATTTTTAATTTTGGGGCCAACCTCCATACTTTCTTCCATAGTGGCTGTACCAATTTACATTCCCGCCAACAGTGCACCAAGAGTTTCTTTTTCTCCACATCCTCGCCAACACTTGTTATTGCTTGTCTTTCTGATAATATAATAGTATCCTAGCAGATGTGAGGTGATACTTCATCGTGGTGTTGATTTGCATTTCCCTGATAATTAGCGATGTTGAGCATCTTTTCATGTACCTGTGGGTCATCTGTATGTCTTCTTTGGAAAAATGTCTATTCAGATGCTCCACTCAGTTTTTAATTGGATTGTTCTTTTGTTGTTGGGCTGTACATTTTCTTTATATACTGGATATTAACCCCTATCAGACACAGGATTTGCAAATATTTTCTCCTATTCAGTAGGTTGCCTTTTCATGTTGTTGATTTCCTTTGTTGTGCATCAGCTTTTTAGATAAACAGGCATACTCGAAACATTGTGGGTACGGTTTCAGACAATAGCAATAAAGCAGATATTGCAGTGAAGCAAGTCAAATGAATTTCTTGGATTCCCAGTGCATATAAAAGTTAGATTTACACTGTATTCTGTTAAAGTGTGCGGTAGCATTATGTCTAAAAAACTGTATGTATCTTAATTAAAAATACTTTATTGCTAAAAAATGCTGATCATCATCTGAGCTTTTAGCAAGTCATAATCTTTTTGCTGGTAGAGAGTCTTGCCTTGATGTTGATGGCTGCTGACCGATCAGGGTAGTGGTTGCTGAAGGTTGGGGCAGCTATGGCAATAAGACTACAGTGAAGCGTGTCACATCAGTTGATTCTTGCTTTCCCAAATGATTTCACTGTACCATGCAATACTGCCTGATAGTATTTTTTTTTAAAGATTTTATTTATTTGACAGAGAGAGATACAGCGAGAGAGGGAACACAAGCAGGGGGAGTGGGAGAGGGAGAAGCAGGCTTCCCACTGAGCAGGGAACCCGATGTGGGCTCAGTCCCAGGACTCTGGGATCATGACCTGAGCTGAAGGCAGACGCTTAACAACTGAGCCACCCAGGCACCCAGCCTGATACTATTTTACCCACAGTAGAACTTCTTTCAAAATTGGAGCCAATCCTCTCAAACCCTGCCACCGCTTTATTAACTCTGTATATCCTTTGTTGTCATTTCAAAGATCTTCATAGCATCTTCACCAGTAGATTCCATCTCAAGAATCCATTTTCTGGGGTGCCTGAATGGCTCATTAAGTGTCTGCCTTTGGCTCATTAAGTATCTGCGTTTAGCTCAGGTCATTAAGTGTCTGCCTTTTTGGCTCAGGTCATGATCCCAGGGTCCTGGGATAGAGCCTCGCATTGAGCTCCCTGCTCAGTGGGAAGCCTGCTTCTCCCTTCCCACTCCCCCTGCTTGTGTTCCCTCTCTTGCTGTCTCTTTCTCTGTCAGATAAATAAATAAAATCGTAAAAAAAAAAAAGAATCCACATTCTTTGTTCATCCATAAGAAATAACCCCTCATCCATTGAAGTTTATCCTGAGATTGTAGCAATTCAGTCACATCTTTAAGCTCCACTTCAGGGACGCCTGGGTGGCTCGGTCGGTTGAACGGCTGCCTTCGGCTCCGGTCATGATCGCAGGGTCCTGGGATCAAGTCCTGCATCAGGCTTCTTGCTCAGCATAGAGCCTGCTTCTCCCTCTGCCTGCTCTGCCTGCCTCTCCCCCTGCTTGTGCTCTCTCTCTGTCTGACAAATAAATAAATAAAAAATCTAAGCTCCACTTCGAATTCTAGTTCTCTCACCGTTTCACCACATCTGCAGTTACTTCCTCCCATGAAGTCTTGAGCCCTTCAAAGTCATCCATGAGAGTTGGAATCAACTTCTTCTAAACCCGTTAATGTTGATATTTTGATCTTTTCCCATGAATCATGAATGTTCTTAATGGCATCTAGAATGGTGAATCCTTTTCCAGAAGCTTTGCAATTTGCCCAGATTCATCACAGGAATCAGTATGTATGGCAGCTATAGCTTTACAAAATATATTTCTGTTTTTTTTATTTATTAGCAAGAGAGGGAGAGAGCATGAGCAGGAGGAGGGGCAGAAGGAGAAGCAGACTCCCGGCTGAGCAGGGAGACCAATGTGGGGCTTGATCTTAGGACTCTGAGAGCCAAAGGCAGACACTTAATTGACTGAGCCACCCAGGTGCCCCTACAAAATGTAAAATGTACAAAATCTAAATGAGATTTGAAAGTAAAATTATTCCCTGATTCTCGTGCTACAGGCTGGATGTTGTGTTAGCAGGCACGAAACATTAATCTCATTGGGCATCTCCATCAGAGTTCTTGGGTGACCAAGTGCATTGTCAGTGAGCAGTCCTATTTTGAAAGGAATTTTTTTTTTTCGGAGCAATAGGTCTCAACTGTGTGCTTAAAATATTCAGTAAACCAAGTTATAAACAGATGTGCTGTCATCTAGGTTTTCTTGTTCCATTTATAGAGCACGAGCAAAGTAGATTTAGCATAATTCTTAAGGGCTATAGGATTTTCAGAATAGTAAATGAGCACTTGCTTCAATTTAAAGTCACCAGCTACATGAGCCCCTAACAAGCAAGTCAGCCTGTCCTGTGGCACTTTGAAGCCAGGCACTGACTTCTCTCTAGATGTGAGAGTTCTAGATGCCATCTTCCAGTACGAGGCTGTTTTATCTACATTGGAAATCTGTTGTTCAGTGTAGCCATCTTCGCGAATGATCTTAGCTAGACCTTCTGGATCACTTGCTGCAGCTTCTCCATCAGCACTTGCTGCTTCGGCCTGCACTTTTATATTATGGAGGCGCCTTCTTTCCTTAAACCTCATGACCCAACCTCTGCTGCTTCCAACTTTTCTTCTGCAGCTTCTTCGTTTCTGTCACCCTTCATAAAATTGAAGAGTTAGGGCCTTGCTTTGGATTAGGCTTTGGCTTTAGGGAGTGTTGTGGCTGGCTTGATCTGTCCGGACCACTGAAACTTTCTCTGTATCTGTAATAAAACTGTTTTTGCTTTCTTACCATTTGTGTGTTCCCTAGAGTAGCACTTTCAATTTCATTCTAGAAGTTTTTCTTTGTATTCACAACTTGGCTAACTGGCACAGGAGGTCTAGCATTCAGCCTTTCTTGGTTTTGGACATGGCTTCCTCACCAAGCTTTTTAAAGTGTGAGACATGTACCTCTTCCTTTCACTTGAACACTTAGAGGTTATTGTATGGTTATTAATTAGCCTAATTTCAGCATCGTTGTGTCCAGGACTAGGGACGCCTGAAAAAAGGGAGAAGGAGAAACAGCCAGTTAGTAGAGCAGTCATAACACAGCATTTATTATTAAGTTCACTGTCTTATATGGACACAGTTTGTGTTGCTGCAAAACAATTAAAATAGTAACATCAAAGATCACTGATCACAGATCACTATAACAAATGTAATAATTGTGAAAAAGCTTAAAATATTGTGAGAATTACCAAAATGTGACACAGAGAGACAGTGAACAAATGCTGTTGAAGAAATGGCACTGGTAAACTTGTTCAACATAGGGTGGCCCCAGACCTTCAATTTGTAAAAAAAAAAACTCAGTATCTGCAAAGTATAGTAAAGCAAGGTGCAATAAAACAAGGTATGCCTATAGTCACATATTTGTTTTTGCTTTTGTTGCTTTGGGTGTCAAATCCAGAAAACCATTGCTAAGACTGACGTCAGGGAACTTACCACCTATGTTTTCTTCTAGAAGTTTTATGGTTTCAGGTCTTATATTCAAGTCTTTTAAGCTATTTTGAATTAGTCTTTGTATGTGGTGTAAGAGGTCCGGTCTCATTCTTTGACAAGTGGCTGTCCAGTTTTCTGAACACTATTTATTGAAGTGTCCTTTTCCCCATTGTATATTCTTGACTCCTTTGTCGTAAATTAATTGACCATAGGTTTATTTCTGGGCTCTCTTCTAGTCCATTAATCTACGTACCTTTATGCCAGTTACATATAGTTTTGATTACTATAGCTTTGTAAATTAATTTGAAATCAGGGATGCCTCTTGCATTGTTCTTGCTCAGTATTGCTTTGGCTGTTTGGGGTTTCTAATGGTTACGAATTCAAGGATTGTTTGTTCTATTTCTGTGGAAAATGCCATTGGAGTTTTGATAGGGATTGCCACAGTAACTGATTTTTTAAGTTTCTACTGTGTGCGTGTATTGTTCTCAGGATTGCTTGGTAACTTGATACCATTGTCCTTATTTTGTAGATGAGGAGACGGGGTTTAAAAAATGTAAGTTGCCTAAATTCAGCCATAATTGTTTCAGGATTTGAGCCTAAACTTGCCTAATTCCAGAACCCATGCTCTTAGCCTCACTGATCTATAGCTCCCTCCAAAAGGGAATGATGCACCTGTTGTAACCTGTTCGCCCACCACAACCAAACACATCTGAAAACCTACCATTCGTTCTCTCGAACAGTGCTGTCCAATAGGAATATCATGTGAGCCACAGGTGAAATTTTAAATTTTCTAAAAGCTGTATTGAAAAGATAAAAGAAACAGGTAAAAATGATTTTTAAAACTGTATTCATTTAACCTAATGTGTGTAAAGTAACATTTCAATATGTATTCAGTGTTGCATTATTTTTTTTTTAAAGATTTTATTTATTTATTTGACAGAGGAGAGAGCGATCACAAGTAGGCAGAGAGGCAGGCAGAGAGAGAGGGGGAAGCAGGCTCCCTGCTGAGCAGAGAGCCCGATGCGGGGCTCGATCCCAGGACCCTGAGATCATGACCTGAGCCGAAGGCAGAGGCTTTAACCCACTGAGCCACCCAGGCGCCCCTCAGTGTTGCATTATTTTGTTTTCATACTAAGTTTGCAGTTTGGTGTATATTTTACATTTATAGCACATGTCAGTCCTCTTTAGCCACATTTCAGTAGTCTGTAGCCACTTGGAGGTAATGGCCACCATGTTGGATAGTGTAGCCCTAGAATGTGAAGTGTGACAATTATGATGCACTCCTGGTCTTACATTCTTCTTCCTCATTTGACAATAGACTCCTTTGCAAGTGTAAATTAGATCTAATTTTTTTTAATTTTTGTAGTAAAATACACTTAACATAAAATTTACCATTTTAATCATCTTTAAGTGCACACAGTTCAGTGGCATTTAATACATTCACATTGTTGTACAACTGTCACCACCATCCATTCCCATAATTCTGTTCATCTTGTGAAAGTGAAACTCTAAACCCATTAAACAGTAACTCCGATTTCCCCTCCCCCACCCCTTGCAACCTCTGTTACATTTTCTGTATTTATGACTTTGTCTACTTTTAAGTACTTCCTATCAATAGACTCATACAGTATTTGTCCTTTTGTGACTAATGTATTTTGTTTAGCATAATGTCCTCAAAGTTCACCTATTTTAGCAGTTGTAGCATATTGCGAAATGTCCTTCCTTTTGAAGGTTGAATGATACTCAGTTGTATGTGTGATACCACATTTTATCTGCTCATCTGTGGATGGACACTTGGGTTGCTTCCATCTTTTGGCTGTTGTGAATAATGCTTGTGCTTGCTCTCTCTCTCTGTCAAATATGTAAATAAGATCTTTTAAAAAAAATTATCTTGGCTCTTTGCAGTCCATTGAGATTCCATATGAATTTTGGGATAAGTTTCTGTTGCTGCAAAGAAACATCATTGAGATTTTTATATGGATTCCACTGAAGGATCTAAATTTTAATGTGGGAGTAAGCATTGTTTATAAGTCTCTCAATATGCATTTCAGGTTTACTGCTCACATTGCTTATTGGAAGCTGTTTGCTTCTAACAGTTATATTTTTAGGACTAAACCTGTTAAAGCCAGATTTTCTTAGACTTAATCATCTCTTATCTGGTAGTGTATATCAGAGCAACTCCTGAAATCTCACCTTTTAATTTTTCTGTGGGGTTAGATAGTACTGATTTTCAGTTAGCTACTACATTCATTGGTCTAAGAGGAAGATGTTGCCATCTTGAAAGAGAAGATGGAAAAAAAAAAAAAAAGAAAGAGAAGATGGCTGGAAGATGCTATGCAGTGATTGGAGAAAATGAGAGCGCTGGAACTATTCACTGTGAGCAGCCATGTCCTGCAGGCCAACCTGTTTCTCTTACTTAAAAGAACCAATCTTAGCAGCTATCAGCACTTTTAAAAGCAATAAATCATTTTAAAAGCAATAAATCAATCTCCTTTCTGAAATTTTTCTTGTTGGCACCAGGGTTAAAGCTCAGTATATTCTTAGGGCTTTCCTGGGTGCTTTCACTCACAATAAAATTTTCTCTTTCAGAATTTGGTGTTCATCTTGCAGAGCTGACCGTAGATCCCCAGGGAGCACTGGCAATCCGTCAGGTAAGTCCAGACTGATTGGCCCAATTTATAAGTAATTTCTCTTTTTACTTGGTAATGAAACTTTCTTATTGGAAAAAGAAAGAACACCAGTTTACAAATAACCTAGGATTTTGTACTAGATTTAGATATACTTCAAATGAATGTATTAGCATATATATGTATATGATTTTTATATATGAAAACAGTCTTTTTCTTGCTGTACTGCTTGACTTTTCACAGCTGGCATCAGTCATTTTGAAGCAATACGTGGAGACTCACTGGTGTGCCCAATCAGAGAAGTTTAGGCCTCCTGAAACTACGGAAAGGGTAAGGAGAATTATTTGATTAGTCTTCTTATAGAGATTTGAAGGGACACCATATGAGATTGAGCTGTCATCATTGTTTGACAACATGGGGCAATCAAAAGACTAGGCGGAAAAGTTCAATTGGTAGCTGATATTATGGGCAACATGCTGTAAGTAAGAGAGCTCCAGTATCAGGCTGACCTGTGTTCAAATTCCAGTTCTGCCTTCTACTAGCTATGAAAATACTAGAAAAATATTTTAACTTCTAAGCTTCAATTTCCTAAATATCTAAAATTAGAATTAAAATTTCAACTCCAAAGAGTTGTTTGAGGATTAAATAAAATAATATTGCTACTTAGTACAGCACCATGCAACCATTCTGGGCCCCCAAGAAATTTTGAGGTATAAGGTCTAGGGCAACACTGTCCATTGGAACTTTCTGCAGCTATGGAAATATTCTATATCTGTGCTGTCTGGTGTAGTGGCTATGGGCTACATATGGGTGTTGAGCACTTAAAATATGGCTGATGAAACTGAGAAACTGAATTTTTTATTTTATCTCATTTTAATTAATTTAAATTTAAAGGACCACAGGTAGCTGCTGTAATGGACAGATAAGTTTAGGGATCACAGATGAACTCTCTGAATGAATGATTTGTCAAGTTTGTGTATTGGAGTTTTTGATAGATAGGCAGTATCTTACGCGCATTGTTTTTCCAACACATAAATTGGATAGAACTCTGCCAGTCATTTACAACCTGGTCTAATGGCTGGTGGGCTTTTCTCCTCTGCAGGCAAAAATTGTTATCCGGGAGCTATTGCCTAACGGGTTGAGAGAATCAATAAGTAAGGTGCGCTCCAGTGTGGCCTATGCAGTGTCAGCCATTGCCCACTGGGACTGGCCTGAAGCCTGGCCCCAGCTCTTCAACCTGCTCATGGAGATGTTGGTGAGCGGAGATTTAAATGCAGTCCATGGAGCCATGCGAGTGTTGACAGGTATCAGAAGTTTTTCCCTGGTGTTGGTACTTGGATCCCAAGAACACTTATGAGAGGCTGTGTGATGGAATGGCTCTGACCGATAGGAATTGAAATTTATAGCTCTTTCTGATGCTCCTCCTCCCATCTATCCTCCTGCTCCATTGACTCTTTCCAGGGAATTAAGTTGGTATGGTATTTCTACTACTATGAAACCTTAACCACTTAAGGATAGAGTAATCGCATAGTAGTTAAGGACTCAGATTTAATTCATATTCTGATTTTACCTTAACCCAAGTTACTTAGTCTCTTGAGCTTGAGTTTCCTTGTATATAAAATAGAGATAATGATAGTGTTTACCTGAAGGGGTCTTTTGGTAAGTTTAAATAAGCTAAATCTATAGAAGTTGTTTAGCATAATAACTGACATGAGGTAAACACTCTTTAAATTTTAGCCATTATGGTAATTATCATTATTATATTAATTTTCTACTTAGTTCAATCAAGGCAAATTTAAGAACAGTCAAAATTTTTATAGGAATAAAAGAAGATAAAAACAGTGTAGCTATGTAATTCTTACCTTCTAAGAAGATGATAAAAATATTTGCAGAAAAATACTTTCAGTCTAAGGAGATTTGGTGGATATCTCATCTAAGCTTGATTAATCTATTAATCCCTCACAGAACAGAGAACCTAGAACCTGAATTTCCCAGTCTTGCAAGTTCTGCCCTGCTTCCCAGTCCCTTAGATGAAGTCACTACTGTTTTGCCTTCAAGGAATCCTTACCTGGATATTAGCCACCTTCTATTGATCTTTTAGAAATTGTATTTCCCCTCAGTTCATACAGACTTGTGAAATGTCTGCCTATATCTTATCTCTTTCTCTGTGCCCTGCTAGCCTACCTGAAATGTATTCCTACCTAGTTGCAAATGCCTTTTCTTTTTTCTTTTTTTTTTTTTGACTCTCAAGTTTATTGAACTTGGCATCTGGTCCCAGTTTTACTTGTACATGTTCTATTGATGGTAGATAACATCAATTCTCTGTCCAAAAACAAATTCCCCATCTCCTTTTGTTTCCATCCTCCTCTTCCCAAGTCCTAGCTGCCTTTTTGAACTACCTGCTTAATTCCTATTGATTATCTTTGGTAGGTGCTTGGGGTATAGAGCAGACTTACCAAAAAGATCAAACGTTCCTTGTTCAGATTTTCACTTTCCTGCTTATTCCTTCCCTTGCTTCTCTTGTATGACTCATTATTCAGGTGACTTCATATACCCCTCTCTGTGGAATCAGCCATCTAGGATTCTTTATTTACAACTTGATGGTGCCAGAGGATCAGTTAACAGATATGTTTTCTACCAAGGAAAAGAAGCATGTTCCCCTCCAGTTTTCCAACACAAAGTTTGGCTTTTTTAAAAACCTAAAGGAGAAAGGCGGTTGTACATTTATCATACTTGGAATACTGTAGAACCATCATTGTGCTTGACTAAGGAAATCACTGTTCAGTGAGATCACTTTTCTGTCAGTCACAGGGAAAGAACTATGGGGGAAATGGGTACTGTTTTATATTGGAGCCAGCAGACACGGGATGGATAGCTGCCAGCCTCCGTGCCCAAATAGCTGCTTCACATATTTTCAGATGAGGATAGACGATGCTCTCACAACAGCAACTCAGGCTTGCATGAAGATGGCAGGACATGGTGTATGGATGGGAGCCCATTCGGAGAATGGGACTGATTGTCTTTGGGGTTTTTTTTAAGTTACTATATACTTTTTTAAGCCTTTAGTAAGCTTTCCACTAAGCTTATCTATTTGTAAATGAGAGCTAACTAACACTAATGGTGTGAAGGAAATGCAAACATAGCAGGTAAGGATTGAAATATTTGACTACAGGTATAGCTTTTTTTAGTCTCAAAAAGTTTGGAGATTGAGATATTTCCAGTGCCCCATGCCTTTTCTGACTTGCTGAGTGACCTCAGAAAACTTATTTTGGACTTGAGCTTATAAAGTGTTAATAAATTGGGACTACTAGGAGTGATTATAGGAGAGCAAAAAATGTGATTAAGCACTTTATTAGTAGAATTAAGCTAAACTACATTTTTTATAAAACTTGTTTTCATTAATATTGCTATTCATCACATTTGTTTGGACTAATTTCTTTGGATTTCTGAATGAAATAAGAACACTTATGTTATTCAGAGTTCAGAATCCAGAACCCAAGCTAGTAAAGAAGACTCAGTCTTGAATATATGATCTTCATTTGACTTCTGGTGATTGATACTGCCCGAAATTTGTGGGGTATATTAACCTTAAAAGTGCCGACATGCATTTCTTGTTGTAGATCCTCCTGAAAAATGTCCCAGGTGATTAGCTCCATTTCCGTAGTGATAATGTGGAATTGCCAGGAAAAGCAGCAGATAAAGTGAACAGACACTGGAACTCAAGGGCTTGTATTCCACAGATTAGTAACATGAACCCCAGGGTCCTTAATCCTGTCTTAGTGCCTTGTGCGGAAAAGTGAAGAGAAAGACACAACCCCTATTTCCCTCACCTTCTTCGAGTCTCTTTCATGAATAGGTTCCTTTTTGCCACATTCATATGGTAATCCCTTCTGTTCCAATGAGCAGCCTCTGACTTCTGGGTCAATAAATGTCATTCACTGGGAAGAGTAACATAAACAGTGGGAAAAAAAAAAAAACAGAGTGGAGTTGGAGCCTAGTAAGCTTGCATGTGTTTTATTATGTGCATCAAAACAACTCACCAAGGGAGAGTATTGAAAATGGAACCAAAGGTAAGACACCTCGAAGTGCACCTGGATATTGACGATCGGGCATGAATTAGATTAATACAGGATTTCCCTAAGGTGACCTTACAAGGACTTTGACACAGCTCTTACGGATTTTCTTTCAATGTGTTTTTTTCTTTCTTTCAATAGTTATATAAAGTTTTTTTTCTCGCTCTTATGTGTTTTCCTTTATCTTTGTGCTGTTCTCTTCCCTCTTATAACAAATAATAGTTATTTGTACCTTTTCCTTCCCCAGGATAAGACTACCAGGCCAATGTCTTTACCTGTATACTCTCTGCTTGGGAACTGCCACTTAGAAGCAATTCAAAAATTTTCCCACTTAATCTTCATAAAGCACTATTTTTTATAGTACTCCTTTTTCCTTTGTAGAATTCACTCGAGAAGTAACAGACACACAGATGCCACTTGTTGCTCCAGTCATTCTCCCGGAGATGTATAAGATCTTCACTATGGCCGAGGTATGAAGTCTCAGCTCCAGGATCACAGCGAATAAGAGCTGCTCGAGTTCTCGTCAGCTTCCATATCTCATGTGGGATACTGTTGTGTTTACTGCCTATCCCGTACCTGAAGACCAGAACTGACAGAGGTCTGAATCGGGATCAGCCTTAGATCTTTCACTTACAACTGCGAGGGCCGGCCTTTGATGAGAGAATGAAATAGCACCTGCATTGTTTCCTCACATATCTCCTACCTCTTGGCATCCTGCAGCCCTTGAGTACCTAGTGCTTCATGTTACCTCTAGCCTCTCGTCGAGGCAGCCCACCTAAGCTTGTTCACCTTAGTTAAGTGTGTGCAAGCAATCCATCACTGCATGGCCCATAATAGGCTTGTAATATATATACAGTATAAGTAAACTCTGAGTACCTAATGGGTAATGTTTTAACCTCCCTACTCCTCTCTGCCATCAGCAGGTCTGTCTTTGGAAAGAAATACGTTGACTGTGTTGAGATTTCAAGTAGCACCCATTCTAATATTTTTAATCAAATCAGCCCGCAGAAGCCTACATATAAGGCTGATGCCACTGAGTTCTAACGTTCTGCTGGCTTTTATTCTCTGAGTTACCAAAGAAGTCTGTCCTGTATATGAGTGGGTGATGTTTCCCTTCTCTAGGGAACCCAGTCCCATGTCAGCATTGAGAAGTCATGGTTTTTCTTCTAGTCACAGAAATGCAGAGACAGACACGCCTATCTCATGGCTATGCTGTAACTTTTCACAGGTGTATGGTATTCGAACCCGTTCCCGAGCTGTGGAGATTTTTACCACTTGTGCCCATATGATCTGTAACATGGAGGAACTGGAAAAGGTAAGGAAGCCTTTGGGTCAGTGACAGACTTCATGCTTAAAAATCTCTATGCCTTCCATCAGAGGCATAGTAGTGACTTACTTCATTTCAGTAGAACCAGAATGCACCCTGATTTAATCAGAGTTGTGGATGCACTTAGCATTTTGATTACATTCTCATTTGCATATAGTCTAGTTTCCTTTTGTGTGAGCCTTATTTCTTCAACCACCTTATCCTGCATCTTTTCATATGAGCCATCGCCTAGAACTTCACTACTCTCTTATGGCCCTTTCACATGAGACAGAAGCTAGCTGAAAAACGCCAACCCGTCATTCAGAAGCGGTTTTGAAAAGTTGGTCTTACATATAATAGCTTTTAAGGAGGCCATAGTGAGGAACTGCAGGTGTTAGAGAAGGAAACCTGAAATCTTGGGTAACACCTCCAGTGACTTTATGGCTGCACTCTTCTGATTGGAACCCAAGCCAGAAGAAATCTTTAGATGCCTCAAATCTGTGTTTCGGTGTTTGATATGTGTATTAAAGCCATTGATTGGGGCGTCTGGATGGCTCAGTGGGTTGAGCCTCTGTCTTCGGCTCAGGTCATGATCTCAGGGTCCTGGAATTGAGCCCTGCATCAGGCTCTTTGCTCGGTGGGGAGCCTGCTTCCCCCTCTCTCTCTCTCTGCCTGCCTCTCTGCCTACTTGTGATCTCTCTGTCAAATAAATAAATAAAATCTTTTAATAAATAAATAAATAAAGCCATTGATTAGTGGTATGTCCAATTCTGACTTTGGTTTCTGTTGTCAGGGTGCAGCCAAAGTTCTGATCTTTCCTGTGGTGCAGCAGTTCACAGAGGCCTTTGTTCAGGCCCTCCAGATACCAGATGGCCCCACATCTGACAGTGGGTTTAAGATGGAAGTCCTAAAGGTAAACATTTACTACCATTGAGATACTTGGAGTTTTAGAAGGTGGTCTGAAATCCTTGGTTTTTCTCCTATATCACGTGTAACTCTTAGATCTTTTTCTTTGTAATTTCTCAGGCAGTGACAGCCCTGGTGAAAAACTTCCCAAAGCACATGGTGTCCTCCATGCAGCAGATTCTGCCTATTGTTTGGAACACCCTAACTGAGAGTGCAGCTTTATATCCTTTTCAGAAAGCTTAAGGGACCTGCTACCACCCGTAGTCGGGAATCTAGCATTAGGTCTTGCATTCATGTGGTTCCATTTTTTTTTTTAATGAGTTTTTTAAAATATCTACTCTTAGGATTGGAATGTTATACATTCCCTTGTAGAATATATGTAAAGCAGACTCCAAATTCTGTTTCTTTACTCTTCATCATACTTATGTGAGGACAGAAGTAAATTACACAGAGGAAGTTGAAGATCCTGTGGATTCTGATGGTATGTAGTTTATCTGATCTTGACAGATATATCACGTAGGGAGGAAAGGGATCTAGGAAAGGAAAAAGACAAAGAAAAACAGCAACATAGAGGCTTCACTCTCTTAAGTGAGTTTTCTAGTTGAGTTTCCTTTTAGTGTATTAGATGTGGGAAAATGGGACATTGAAAATCTTTAATCTGTTCCTCAAAGGCATTTGCATAAATCTCATAAAATAGAGTTTCTGAGTTGGAAGAGCCACCTCAACGGCCATCTCATCCAGCCTACTTCTTTCTGGCAGATGATGATATTTTCATTTTTGTCTTAAAATTTTTACGTATTTCAAATAAAAAATAGACATGCTGGAAAATATATTCAGTGTTTCTGATTCTTTGACTTGAAAAACCAAAGAATATTTAATATTCTCAAAGTTCCTTTCTTTGACTCCTTAGCTCCCCCTCTTCTGTTCTCTTGGGAATGATAGTCAGCAAGTACTTTAAATATTCATTAATTTACAAGATAATGTAGTTCATTTCCAGCAGATGTGTTTTCCTTTTGCTTTCTTGTCATTAAAATATTCTCTTGTATATTTCCTGTAGGTGAAGTCCTGGGCTTTGAAAATCTCGTCTTTAGCATTTTTGAGTTTGTCCATGCTCTCCTAGAAAATAGCAAATTCAAAAGCACTGTTAAGAAAGCCTTGCCTGAGTTGATTTACTATATAATCCTGTACATGCAGATCACTGAGGAGCAGGTAAATGATATTTGGGAGACAGATACCAGCTTGTTTTGGGAAAGTGCAACTTGAATGTGAAATCTAGGTCAAGTGAACAATTTTTATTTCTAAAAATAGACACTAGAAGAGTAACTTCATGTGAAGTTCTAGGAAAGCTTTGATACCATTTTACTGCCGAATTTCTGGGTGTGTGGTTTTATTAACTCCAATATTAGCTAACTGGAGTCTGAGAATACTTTTATCTCCATAGTACCACTAACCAAAGACCTTGGTCTCTAGAAGAACTTATTTCTTTTCTGTAAATACACATAGATAGAGATCATTAGCTTGGTTGATGGGTCATTAGACCAGAAAAGAGCTTAAAAAATAAGATAATGTTTCCTCTCTTATATAAACAATACAAGAATCAACATAATTTTCACATTGAATATTCCATGAGACCTAATATATTCAGAAAGTTGATCTGTCGGAAATAACAGCTGATGAAAGGTAGAGAACTAGTCATCAGCCACATTCTAAAATAGTGTCTACTAGAGAGGAATAACTTTTGCTACTTACCTTAATAAAAGATTTGCTTCTTTACATCAAAAAGAAAAGACTTTGAGATTAGAGTTCCATTCAAGATAAAAACAAAAGGTTGAAATCTTCCTGTGTGTGTGGATGAAAAAAGGGAACATATGAGCCAGATTGGCAGCCTCACAAAGACCTAACTTAATCATCCTTTCAGATCAAAGTATGGACAGCCAACCCCCAACAGTTTGTAGAAGATGAGGATGATGACACTTTCTCCTATACAGTTAGGATTGCAGCTCAAGACCTATTGCTGGTAAGTGGGTTCCCTTGATACTTCAACCAGAAAACCCTAATCAATCACTTGAGTGTTCCCTCTTCTTCCTAGGCATCCAACCCAAGTTGGTCAGTGTTACTGAGTGACTGTATCTCAGCTTTCTTTGAGAATAACAAGAGAGCATCTCAAATGAAGTTTGAGACTCAGGAATTCCAAAGTCATTACTACTGGTTTTGGTTTACAAGGAAATAGTAGATGTAAAAATTGTACAAAGGATAAAGTGTTCTAATGAGTAAGGATAGTTGAATCAGGAACACTCAGTTTAATCCACTCTTAAGCCAGAATTTGTAGCACAAACCAGATGTTGGCAAACTTTAAAAAAAAAATTAGATTGCTGAGAGAAGAACATCCAAACATCTGCTGTTTTCTTTGGCTCTGACTAGAGCATAGAATTATCTCTAGGCCGAAGTTCTGTGAAGCTGCCTCTTGCTGTCTGTTGGGTAGAAGGTTTGTTCTCATTACTAGTGAACATTTCTCATTACCCTTCAGTATTTCTAAGGCACCTAGGAAAGATCACATTAAGTTTCCATTTGTAGATTAGCCTTTTATTTTTTTTTTATTTGACAGAGAGAGAGAGATCACAAGTAGGCAGAGAGGCAGGCAGAGAGAGAGGGAGTACCAGGCTCCTCGCTGAGCAGAGAGCCCGATGTGGGGCTCGATCCCAGGATCCTGAGATCATGATCTGAGCCGAAGGCAGAGGCTTTAACCCACTGAGCCACCCAGGCACCCCTATTAGCCTTCTATTTCTACAGTCACACTCCCAGAGAATAAATAATCTGGCCCATTGTCATTCTGAAGCTGAGTCTATTATAGCTCACTTACACTCTACTCAATGTGGCCAAAGGGAGCTTTACATTTTGTTAGCTTTCCAATGCCTAGGCACTGCAGAAATATAAATATTACTCTAATTCCGTTAAAGATCCTGAACTAAGAGGGGTTGTATTTTTTAATACACCTGATCGGAGTTTAGAATGTATATGTGAAAGAGTTTGAATGACTGAGTTTGCAATCAAGTTTTCAGTTTGCAACTAAAATGAGTTTAATTCAGGATGCTCGAGTGGCTCAGTTGGTTAAGTGTCTGCCTTCGGCTCAGGTCATGATCCCAGGGTACTGGGATTGAGTCCTACATCTGCTCCTTGCTCAGCCAGGAGCCTATTTCTCCGTCAGCCTGCCACTCCCCCCTGCTTTTGCATGTGTGCTCTCTTTCTCTCTCTCTCTGGCAAATAAATAAATAAAATCTTAAAAAAAAAAAAGTAAAGTGAGTTTAATTTGCACAAACAGGTTTATTTGTCCCTCCCCTCTCTCCCTAGGCTGTGGCCACTGATTTCCAGAATGAGAGTGCAGCAGCTCTGGCTG
Organism: Potos flavus; assembly: GCA_028534135.1. Taxonomy (NCBI): domain Eukaryota; kingdom Metazoa; phylum Chordata; class Mammalia; order Carnivora; family Procyonidae; genus Potos; species Potos flavus. The sequence goes on from CM052893.1 coordinate 34,677,579, forward strand.
CTGCAGCCACTCGGCATTTACAAGAAGCTGAGCAAACCAAAAACAGCGGTACCGAACACTGGTAAGAGTGAACAGCAGATGCTTAACTTGGGGACATATTCTGGGCATCAGATCTGAGACAGTCAAATCCTTCCTTTGAATCATGTGTTTTAAAGCAGTTCCTCCCAACCTTAAAATAATTGATTACGATGCTTTTATTTTCCCCCTTAATTTAAAAAGCCTTGGAGGGAAGGACTTTTACTTTGTTTTTAATTAGAGAAGTCTGTTTATCTAAATGTCGCTGTTTTCAGCTCTAGATTTAGATTGGAAGGACAGAAAATGGCCTTTTTGGGTCAGATTGTGCTAGAATGCCCTTTCATGTTTCTCTTCCCCTCAAGTGTTTATCATTTTGGCAGTGTAGTTTGTTTTACCAGACCATGGTATCGCTTTCTCAGGTGGAAGATACACGAGGCGTGTATGCTTGCCCTTGGCTCCGTGAAGTCCATCATCACTGACAGTGTGAAGAATGGCAGGATCCATTTTGACATGCATGGGTTCCTGACCAATGTCATCCTTGCAGACCTCAACCTTTCAGGTATGTTTCAGCACCATGCCAGGATTCTGGAAGATACTTAAACCTGTTATCAACTCAATTATATTGTTCACTTAGGTAAACCAGGTATTCATGTGTCCTTTGGGTGAAAATTCTTTCCACACTAAAGCTTGAACTCATCTGAACCACTAAAACAGCCTAGAGACCTTGACTCAGCTTTACCAACTAAGAAATATTGCAGCATCCATAATTTTTCCACTCTGTTCACATTTCCTTCCAAATCACTGCTCACACTTATGGCTGGTTTGGGCATTTGAATAGAATGCAGATTTGGTTACTGTACCTTGAGAACTTTGGCCTGAGTTCTGTCATTATTAAGTCCAAAATACCTTCAGGCGGTTTGTGTCAGGCTCATTCTTCCTGTTTGTTTCCTGTCATTTTTCTCAAACCTTACTCTTGGCCAATACCCAAATAATTAAAATGTTCCATTCTCAAGTCCATGTTAGCTACTTGCCTTAAAAAAAAAAAGTTGGCTCTACTATATTAGACTCAGATTTCTCCAGCAATGCAGAACAGTAGCTAAGAATTATCATCTCTCTATTTGACATCTTCGGCTATATTGCTTCTGCCCATGCTATGCCTTATTCTCATCCTTAGAACCATCCACCCTCCACCCTCATTACAAAAGGCCATCTTTGCTTTCTCTAAGTACGTAAATCATGGGACATTTGGCATTATTTGCTCCATTCCCAATCCATTCACATACTTCTCACTCATAGACTAGCCCTATGAATAGCCAAAGCCATTTGAAAACATTCTACTCTGACTTTAAATAGGTAATCTGTTATAGGATATCTCACGATGTCACTTCCATTCTCTGACTCACAAAAGTAAAATGGTTGAACATCCAGAGCTCAGGCCCATTGGGAATATCCTTTTTCACTCTGCACTTATCTTATGCTGATGAGCGTTTTCTTTCTCATACTAGACTATAAGATCTCTGAAGGTAGAAAACATGTCTAATACATGCTTGTATCCCACAATGCCTTGCATGTAATAGGCATTTCATAATTATGCGTTGAATGAAAGTGTCGAAATTTCTTAAGCCCATCAATATATTTTTTGTAGAATTTACCCTAGTAAAGAACCTTCAAAAATTCATGGAGACTTGAGAATATTTATAATTGAGACTGGGGCAAAGTTTAATATATAGCATTTATCGTCCTGCCAATAGCTAAAAGCTTTTCTGCATCAGCCATTCTCAAACTTTCTGGTGTCAGGACCCCTTTACACTTTTAAAAGAATGATAGCTATAATTTATAATGTTTCAGTAGTGGTCCAAGAGTAGGAAAAAACTGGCAATGGAGACATTTAGAGGACTAACTAGTAGTGCCAGTAAAGGATAATGAGAGGTAGGGATGGGAATGAGGGAGGTAAGTCTTTTTAGCCTAAGAATATTGGAGATCTGCTTTACAACAAATAGCGAAAAGCAAAACTGGGAATATGAATTCTGTACCATAGGTTGAACATTTGCTTTTATCTGATAAGATCATCTTTTTTCCTTAATTAAGTTGTGTATATTATGTAGTATCCAGTTACTGTGACAAGTTGAGGATGGAGGTGGAAAAGGAGGAAGGGCAAGTAACAGAAACTTTTATTCTCCAACCTCTAATTGCTCTCTCTTCCTCCCAGTGTCTCCTTTTCTCTTGGGCCGGGCACTTTGGGCTGCCAGTCGGTTCACTGTTGCTATGTCCCCTGAATTGATCCAGCAGTTTCTACAGGCAACAGTTAGTGGTCTTCATGAGACACAACCCCCATCAGTTCGAATTTCTGCCGTGAGAGCCATCTGGGGGTGAGTACACCACTTGAGGGTGGTAAGAGAAAATTACTCAGAGCAGAAGTCCCAAACAGCATTTGGCCAGTGGATTATATTGCTTGGAAATTTCTGATGGAGATCTCCTACCAAATGGCAAACGAATGGGAAAAAAAAAAAAAAACATATCAAGAACATGGCTTCTATGCATGGGTTTGGATTTATGGCAGGCTCGTTCCCCCTGGGCCTCTCCTAGTGCCCATGCCAGAGCAAACTGTGGCCCCGAACCATTGCCTGGCCTCTGTGCCATAGGCTGCAGGCACTGAAGTGGGTCACACAGTGAAAAGAGAAAACAGAAAAAAAAGAGCATGGCTTCTTTGAGTCCCAGTAGATCTTGTTCCCTTTTGTTCCTCATTCCTTGAAAATTCACTCCAGCTCTGCAAACATCTAGACCAACTCCCTTTCTTAGAAAGGTGAAGAATTGAGAGATAAATAATTTGCATAGGATTGTACAGTGAAGAATTATAGAAGCAGTGGCGCCCAGGTGACTCTGTTAAGCATCTGCCTTCAGCTCAGGTCATGGTCCCAGGGTCCTAGGATCGAGCCCCGTGTCAGGCTCCCTGCTCAGTGGCAAACCTGCTTCTCCCTCTCCCACTCCCTCTGTTTGTGTTCCCTCTCTTGCTGTCTCTCTCTGTCAAATAAATAAATAAAATCGTAAAAAAAAAAAAAAAATTATAGAAGCAGTATTAGAGCCCCAGGTCAATTTGTTGATTGATTTCTCTGTTTTAGAGACTAAATTTGGAATAGTGAGGCCTAGAAACACTTCTTATTTTTTCCCCAGTTTTACCTCTCTTTTTTACAGCTAATATACTAGTGACTCAACTAGTTATTTATTTATATTCCTACCAAGACCAGAGAGAATATTGTTGTTTTAAGAAATATTTAAAGTCCAAACTTAAGAGTCTCAATTGAATCCTAAAAACTGCCTAAAATCCTAAAAATACAAAATTCATCTTCTACCTACTGGTGCCCTCTTCTTACCTTTCGAAGCAGAGATTGAGATGCTGCGCATTATTATATATATATTTAAAAAGCATTGAGGGGAAATAACATATGTAGGATGGCTGAATAAGATGCCCCTCACTTGTATCTCTCCCTCAACAACAATAACTTGGGGTCTATTGATGGACAACAGTGCCTTTGTGGGAGCTGTGAGATCCAGAGAGGAGACTGAAACCCCAGTGCTGTCCAAGAACAAGGAGAGCCATTTTGAGAACTCAGGCCCACACTCAGTGGCTGATGTGTCAACCGTAGTCCTGGCTGTGGCCCCAGACATAGCTCCATGCGCTTAAGGGCTTGGCTACAGCCCCATTTGGCTTGGATTCAATCATCAGCACCACACTTCAAGTACCTGGGAGGATCTTACCTAGCTATGTGTTGGGAGAATAGGAATATAGACCTCAGTCTCAGCTGCAGACTCGGAAGTAGTCCATGAACTGGCTCCACCCAATCTCAGCTGTGGTCCAGGAACCCCTGGAGAACACAGATTTAGACAATCACCCAAGGATGAGAGAGTCTTTGTGGAAGTCCAGGAGTCCAGCAGAGAGATTCCAGCAAAGCAATGGAACCAAAGCAATCCAAGACTAGACACTTTTAAAGACTGTGAGAAATAACTGTTACTTCCAAATGTGAAGACCGCAACATAAGAAAGACTTCAAGGAACATGAAAGATCAAGGAAATGTGACACCACAAAAGGAGCACAATAATTTTCCAGTAACTGACCCCAAACATGGAGATCTGTGATACACCTGATAAAGAATCCAAAATAGCTGTTTTTTTGTTTTGTTTTGTTTTTAAGATTTTATTTATTTATTTGACAGAGAGAAAGAGACCACAAGTAGGCAGAGAGGCAGGAAGAGAGAGGGGGGGAAGAAGGCTCCCGGCTGAGCAGAGAGCCCTATGTGGGGCTCGATCCCAGGACTCTGAGATCATGACCTGAGCCGAAGGCAGAGGCTTAACCCACTGAGCCACCCAGGCGCCCCTAAAATAGCTGTTTTAAGGAGCTCAGTGAGCTACAAGAAAACACAAAAAGCAAATCAGTGAAATCAGAAAAACAATACATAAACAAAATAAGAAGTTCAGCAAAGAAATAGAAATCATGAAAAAGAACCAAGCGGAAATTCCAGAGATGAAGAATACAATGAATGAAATAAAAAAAGTAACGGAGACCATTGAAAGCAGAACAACTCAAGAGGAAGAAAAAAACCTGTGAAATAGAAGACAGGACCTTTGAAATTATCCACTCAAGGAGGGCAAAGAATAAGGAATGAAAAAGAATGAAGAAAACCTATGTGAACTTTAGGATACCATTAGGAGAAACCATCTGTGAATTACTGGAGCTCCAGAAGGAGAAGAGAGGTAGAAGGGGACAGAAAGCTTAGTTAAAGAAATCATGTCTGGAAAAAAAAAATAAAAGAAATAATGTCTGAGAATGTCCCAAATCTGAAGAGAGATTGTACATCCAAGTTCATGAAGCTAATATTTCACCCCAAAATTTCAATTCAAAGTGATCTTCTCCAACATACATTATAATAAAACTATCAATTAGATTTTAAAAAAATGTCTAAAATCAGATGACTTTTAAAGCAGCAAGAGAAAAACATTTCTTTCATTTAAGGGAATCCCTATAAGACTATCAGGTGACTTTGCAGCAGAAACCTTGCAGGCCAGGAGAGAGTGGGGTGATATATTTAAAGTGCTGAAAGAAAAAACTCAACCAGGAATGCGCGGCAAATATGTTCTTCAGGAACAAAGGCAAGATAAAGTCTCAAACAAAGCTGAGGGAATTCTTCACCACTAGACCTACCTTACAAGAAGAGCTGAAAGGAATTCTTCAAGCTGAAATGAAATTACTAATATGAGATCTACAACAAACTGGTAAAGATAAGTATATCATCAAATTCAGAATACTCTAATACTACAATCTGGCAGTGTGTTAACCACTTAACTCTAAAGGTTAAGGGACAAAAGTATTGAAAATAGCTAGCTAAATAATTTGTTAATGAATATACAATATAAAAAGTTAAATTGTGACATCAAAAACATAAAAGAGGGGACGCCTGGGTGGCTCAGTTGGTTAAGCGGCTGCCTTTGGTTCAGGTCATGATCTGAGTCCCACATCGGGCTGCTTGCTTGGCAGGGAGCCTGCTTCTCCCTCTCCCTCTGCCTCTGCCTGCCACTCTGCCTGCTTGCACCCTCTCTCTCTGACAAATAAATAAACAAGACCTTAAAAACATAAAAAAGAGGGAATAAAGAGTAGAGCTTTTGTATATAAAGTTATCAGTGTGAAATAAACTGTTACACCTGTAAATGTTTTATGTAAACCTCACAGTAACCACAAAGCAAAAATCTATAATAGACAACAGAAACAAAGCATTCCACTATGGGAAATCATAAATTCACAAAGAAAGAAAGCAAGAGAGAAAAAAGGAACAAGGGAACTACAGAAGAGCCAGAAAACAGTAAGATGGCATTAATAAGTCCTTACTGCTCAAAAATTACTTTTTTTTTTTTTTTTTTAAATAGGCTTCATGCCCAGTGTGGAGCCAGCCCAGTGCCCTGCTTAAACTCATGACCCTGAGATCAAGACCTAAGCTGAGATAAAGAGTCGGACAGCTTAACTGACTGAATCACCCAGGTGCCTCTCAAAAATTACTTTAAATGTAAATGGATTTAAATCTCTAATCAAGGGACACCTAGGTGGCTCAGTTGGTTAAGCATCTGCTTTCAGCTCAGGTCATGATCCCCAGGTCTGGGATCGAGCCTGGCATCGGCATCGGGCTCCCTGCTCAGCAGGGAATCTGCTTCTCTGTCTTCCTCTGCCCCTCCTACCCTCCTCGCTTGTGTTCTCTC
>CM052893.1:34684336-34716212 GCA_028534135.1 Potos flavus
AAAAATCATACCAACTATCTTTTCCAACCACAGTGAAATAACAATGGAAATTAATTACAGGAGGAAAACTAGAAAATACACAAATATGTGAAAATTAACAAACTCCTAAATAGTCAATGGGAAAAGAAATCAAAAGAAAAATAGAAAAATATCTTGAAACAAAAATGGAAACATAACATACCAAAACTTAAGGGATGCAGCAAAACCAGTTTTAGGAGAGAAGTTTATATATAGAAATAAGTCTCTACATTAAGAAGAAGAAGGAAAAAAAGATCTCAACTTAACTTTACATCTCAGGAACTAGAAAAAGAAGAACAAATTAAGCCCAAAGTTAATAATAGGAAGATTGAGCAAAAATAGAGACCAGAAAAACCGTAGAAAAAACCAACTAACCTAAGAGCTTTGTGTTTTGAAAACACAAAACGGACAAACTCTAGTTAGGCTAAAAAGAAATGAGAGAAGACTCAAATATAAAATCAGGAATGAGGGGGCACCAGGGTGGCTCAGTCAGTTAAGCCTCTGACCCTTGGTTTCAGCTCAGATCATGATCTCAGGGTGGTGAGATTGAGACCCAAGTCGGGCTCTTTGCTCAGCGGGGGAGTCTGTTTGAGGATTCTCTGTCCCCCTCCCTCTGCCCCTCAAGGCCCTGCTTGCATGTGTGTGCGCGACCTCTCTCTCTCTAAAATAAATAAATAGATCTTTTTTAAAAACCAGAAATGAAAGAGCAGACATTATAACTGATATCACAGAAATGCAGAGGATCATAAGAGACTACTATTACAAACAATTACATGCCAACAAATTGGATAACCTAGAAGAAATGCAGAAATTCCTAGAAACTGTATATAGCTTATCAAGACTGAATCATATATAGCTTATCAAGACTGAATTGTGAAGAAATAGATCATCTGAACAGACATTAATAACTAAGGATATTGGATCAATAATCGAAAACTTCCCATAAAAGAAAAGTCCAGGACCAGATGATTTCACTGGTGAATTCTACCAAACATTTAAAGAAGAATTAATACAAATCTTGCTCAGACTTTGCCAAAAAAAACTAAAGAAGAAGGAGTACTTCCAAACTCATTTTATGAAGCCAGCATTACCCTGATACCAAAACCAGACAAAGACATTACAAGAAAAGAAGACTACAGGCCAATATCCCTGATGATATAGATGCAGAAATCCTCAACAAAATATGAGAAAGCCAAATTCAACTGTACATTCAGAGGATCACAGCTATGATCAAGTGGGATTTATCCCTGAAATACAAGGATGGTTCAACATCTGTAAACCAATAAATGTGGTATAACACTTAATAGAATGAAAGATAAAAATGTTGGGATTATATCAATAGATTCAGTAAAAACATTTGACAAAATTCAGTGTCCATTCATGATAAAAACAGTGAGTATAGTAGGAACACACGTTAACACAAAAGAGACCAACTATGACAAACCCACAGCTAATTTCATACTGAATGATGAAACTGCAAGTTTTTCCTTTAAGGCCAAGAATAAGACAAAGATGTCCACTCTCACCATTCCTAATCAACATAGTAATGGAAGTTTTAGCTAAAACAGTTAGGAAAGAAAAGGCATCCAGATTGGAAAGGAAGGTATAAAATTGTCTCTATTTGCAGTTGACATGGTATTATATATAGAAAACCCTAAAAACTCCACCAAAACACTGTTAGAACTAATTCAGTAAATTTACAGGGTACAAAATACACAAAAATCAGTTGCATTTCTAATAATGAACTTTGAGAAAATTTTAAAACAATACTATTTACAATTGCATCAAAAACAATAAAATACCAAGAATAAATTTAACCAAGTAGATGAAAGCTCTGTACACTGAAGAGGTACTTGGGTGGCTCAGTCAGTTAAGCGACTAACTTTAGCTTGGGTCATGATCTCAGGGTCCTGCAGCTCAGCAAGGAGTGTTCTTATCCCTCTCCTGCCCCTTCCCCCACTTGTGCACACACACTCGCTCGCTCTCAAATAAATAAAATCTTTTATTTAAAAAAATCTGTACACTGAAAACTATAAGATATTGAGGAAAGAAATTGAAGAAAACACAAAGAAGATGGAAAGTTAATTACATGCTCATGCATTAGAAGAATCAATGTTATTAAAGTTTTCACACTCCTGAAAACAATCTACAGATTCAGTGCAATTCCTATTAAAACTTCCAGTGGCAGACAATCTTAAAATCTGTATGGAATCAGAAAAGACCTTGAATGGTCAAAGCAATCTTGAGAAAGAAGAACAAAACTGGAGGCTTCATACTCCCTGATTTTTAACTACATTACAAAACTATCGTAGTAATCAAAACAGTATGGAATTGGCATAAAATAGATGCATAGATCGGTGGAACAGAATGCAGAGCCTGGGAATAAACCCATACATATATGGTCAATTAATTTACAGCAAAGGAGCCAAAAGTATACAATGGGGAAAGAATAGTCGGTTCAGTGAATGATGTTGGGAAAACTGGTCAGCCATATGCAAAAGAGTGAACCCTTAATCTTATACCATACACCAAAGTCAACTCAGAATGGATTAAAAATTTGAACACAAGACCTAAAACCATGAAACTCCTAGAAGAAAACGTAGAAGTTAAGACTCTTGGTATTGGTTTTAGCAGTGGTTTTTTGAGTTTGACACCAAGAACAAAGGCAACAAAAGCAAAAATAAATAAGTGGGACTACATCAAGCTGAAAAGCTTTTGCACAGCAAAGGAAGCCATCAACAAAATGAAAGGCAACCTACAAAATGGGAGAAAATATTTGTAAATCATATATCTAATAAGGCATTAATATTCTAAATATATTTAAAGAACAGCAAATAAAACAATCCAGTTTAAAAATGGCACAGGAACTGAATATACACTTTGCCAAAGAAGACCTGTAAGTGGCCAACAAGTAAATGAAAAGGTGCTCAACATCTCTAATTATCAGGGAAATGCAAATCAAAACCACAATGAGGTAACACCTCACACATGTTAGAATGGCTGTCATCCAAAACAGTAAGTGTATTTTGTTATCCAAAATCCAAGTGTTGATGAGGATGTGGAGAAAAGGGAACCTTTGTGCACTGTTGGTGGGAATGTGTATTGATTAGTAAAGCAGTATATGAAAAACAGTATGGAGTTTCCTCAGAAATTTTAAATAGAACTACCGTTTCATTTAACAATCCCACTTTTGGGTAAATAAGGACATGAAAACAGGATCTAGAAGAGATCACACTCCCATGTTCATTGCTTGTTATTTACAGTAGCCAACATAAGGGAACAACCTAAGTGTGTGTCAGCAGATAAAAGGATAAAGATGTGGTATACATATGCAGTGGAATATTATTTAGCTGTGAGAAAGAAGGAACTCCTGACATTTGCAGCAACAGGAATGGATCTTGAAGGCATCATGCTAAGTGAAAAAAGCCACACAGAGAAAGACAAATATCTCATGGTATCATTTATATCTAGAACCTAAAAATAAAAATCATTCTCATTTAAAAAGAAAGCAGTGGGGGGAAAAAAAAAAAGAAAGCAGTGGGGTTACCTGGGTGGCTCAGTCAGTTGAGCGTCAGACTCTCGATTTCAGTTTGGGTCATGATCTCAGGGTCTTGGGATCGAGCCCTGTTATGCGCTCTGGGCTAGCACGGAGTCTGCATGTCCCTCTCCCTCTGCTTCTCCCACCACTCGTGCTCATTCTGTCTCTCTCTCTCTGTCTCAAATAAATAAAGTCTTTAAAAAAAAAAAAAAAGAGCAGGGACGCCTGGGTGGCTCAGTGGGTTGAGCCTCTGCCTTTGGCTCAGGTCATGATCTCAGGGTGCTGGGATCGAGCCCTGCATCGGGCTCTCTGCTCAGCGGGGAGCCTGCTTCCTCCTCTCTCTCCGCCTGCCTCTCTGCCTGCTTGTGATCTCTCTCTGTCAAATAAATAAGTAAAATCTTTAAAAAAAGGGGAGGGGGCAGAAATTGGTTGGTAGAAGTGGGGCTAATGGGAGAGGTTGATAAAAGGGTACACACTGTCCTCTACGAGATGAACAAAATCAGAGGATCTAATACGAAACTGATTATAGTTGATAACACTATTGTATAATTGAAATTTGCTAAGAAAATAGAACCTAAATTTTCCCACACAAAAAAAAATATATGTGTCGGATGTATTAACAAATGAGATGAGGAGGAACTTTCACAGTGTAGGTGTATATCAAATCACTGCAATGTATACTTTAAATATCTTACAATGGTATATGTAATTATACCTCAATAAAGCTGAAAAAAATTAAGTTAAAAATTTTAAGTTGATTTGTTTGTAAAGTTATATTTTATAGTCAGAAAAAAATGTGAAGAAAACTTAAAAAAATAATGTTTAGTCCCTGACTACATGGGCAGTGATTTACTTGAAAGGTGAAGCAGACCTCTGAAGAGGTGACAAAAGCTTTGCACACCAGGGAAATGGACGCTCATATGTGTTTATAACATTTTATATAATGTATCAAAGGCTGGATCCCTTGACCACATCTGTGGATCCCAGGTTAGAAACTGTCTATGAAGGGATCCTAGCTATTCTTTTCTTCACAGCCAGGATTCTCCAGTTGATCATTTCCCTATTCCGTTTCCCAACCAGTTACAATCTGGCTTATGTCCTTATCACATTACTGAAACTGTTCTTTCTGATGTCACTAGCAGACTTTTATGGCCATCACACCACCTTTGCTTTTCTTTTGCCCTGGTTTTAATGTATTCTTCCATGTCATAATTATGTATCATTGCAAACTGCCCAGAATCATTTCTGAAACAAGATATTGGTCAACAAATACTCCTACTTGTGTCACATTTCTCAAATCATAGTTATGCCAGCCTTTCTCCAGAGCTCTAAATTAATCTGCTACTTATCAATACCAGGGCAGATAGATCTTTAAGTATCTAAAAATAAACACATCCGCTACTGAGCTTACTGTTGACCACTTCCAAACCTGCCCTACCTGTATTCTCTGTTTTAGTAGAAAAAAATCGGTACCTTCTTTTTTTTTTTTTTTTTAAGAAATTGGTACCTTTAGATCTTAATGCTTAAAGAGATTTTGTATTCCCTGTTTTAGTAAAAGTTGAGATCCCAGATCTCTTCCTTTTAGGTCTTGTTTCCTTAGCCTTTCATCTCTTCTCTCCTACTACTACTAGCCTAGTTTGTATTCTCAACTTCTTGTTCCTGAATTGCTGCCATCACTTCCTAATTGATGTCTCTGCTCCAGCCTCTATTACTGCAATCTGTAGTATTTTAGCTGTCTTAACTGTTCTTTCTAAAATAGAAACCTGATATTTCTGCTCCTATAAATGAAATTCTCATGGTTCCAGTTGTGCTCTTCAAACTGAGATACAGGTACCCCAGAACAAAGTCCTAGTATGCCGGGTGATACGTGAAGCCGCAGGATAAATCTATAGCATCTTCCTGGGGTTTCAGTTTTGCTTGAAGACTTTCGGGGAAAGCAAAGAAGGTATTAGGAATCATTTGTTAAAAAAAAAAAAAAGTTTTAGATACACTGGCTTCCAGAATAAAGTCTAACCTTCCTTAGTGTGGCATATAAGATCCCATATGATCTGAGCAGATGATGCGATCTCCATGATCTACCAGACTGTATAGTTTCAGTTTCATCAGAAGAGCAGAATAACTATAAATCCTTAGAGCGGAGAAGCAGAGGGGAGTAGGTAGAGCAGAGTTGAGTACCAGTAGAGAGATGGGTGCAAAACCTAGTCTAAGTCATTGAGAGCTGACCAAGGCCAGATGACAGTTCAGCTCTTAAAGAAAAGTTAGATCCAGAGCAAAGTAGAATTGAAAATCAAGATGTTGGGACGCCTGGGTGGCTCAGTCGGTTAAGCGTCTGCCTTCGGCTCGGGTCATGATCCCAGGATCATGGGATCAAGTCCTATGTCGGGCTCCCTGCTCAGTGGGGAGCCTGCTTCCCCCCTCTGCCTGCTGCTCCCTTTGCTTGTGTGTGCTCTCCCTCTCTCTCGCTGACAAATAAATAAATAAAATCTTTAAAAAAAAAAAAAAAGAAAGAAAATCAAGATGTTATGCACCAAACAACAAAACGTATGGGGCTCCTGGGTGGCTCAGTTGGTTAAGTGTCCAACTCGTGATTTCTGCTCAGGTCATGATCTCATGGGTTGTGGGATCTGCTTGTTCCTCTCCCTCTGCTCCTCCCTCCACTTGCCCTCTCTCTCTCTTTCTATCTCTCTCTCTCTCTCTCAAATAAGTAAATAAATATTTTTTTAAAAGTCTGTGGACAAATCTGAGAGATCAAAGCCCACAGTTTCACTGTTCGTTATGGACCTTTGAACCCAGCATCTGACACAAGTAACATGGTTATAAGCCACTTAAAAAAATTAGGAAAAACCATTTACTGAGTACCTGGGGAGGGCCTTGTTTCTGTGCTAGGTTCTTTTAATATAAACAGCGTTTTTATTGACTTTTATTGCCATTCTGAAGATAAACAAAAGTAAAGACTTAAACAGTATAATTATATTCCATTGGACATGGTAAGCAGCATTCAGTAAATATCGAGTGAATAAGAGGTGAATCAGTTAAAACTATGTATAGAAAACTTTAAACCCTACAAATAGTATACAGATTTTAGTACACAGTTTTCTATTGTACACAGATTCTATGCAAATTTATTATTGCATAAAATGTCTGTACAAATTGGTCTCATTTTAGGATGCAGAATACTCCAAAAAGTACAAAATTTTTATAACATGAAAGTTAAATAATCTCCTACTAAATAACAGTTGTGCTAGAAAAGATGTTTAAAAAAACTGTCTAACTGTTGGGACGCTTGGGTGGCTCAGTCAGTTAAGCATCTGCCTTCGGCTCAGATCATGATCCCAGGGTCCTGGGATCGAGTCCTGCATCGGGCTCCTTGCTCCCTGGGGAGCCTGCTTTTCCCTCTGCCTGCCGCTCCCCCTCCCTATGCTCTCTCTGACAAATAAATAAGTAAAATCTTTAAAACAAAACCAAAAAAAAAAAAACCACTGTAACTGTTTGGGGGCACCTGGGTGGCTTAGTTGAGCATCTCATTTTTTTTTTTCCCCTAGGATTTTACTTATTTATCCGACAGAGCAGGCAGAGCGGCAGGCAGAGGAAAAGAGAGAAGGAGGTGCCCCTCCAAGCAGAGGGCCTGACGTGGGGCTTAATTCCAGGACCCTGGAATCATGACCTGAGCAGAAGGCATATGCTTAACCAGCTGAGCCACCCAGGTGCCCCGACTCAAAGATTTATTTATTTATTTATTGGAGAGAAAGAGCACATATGGGGGGGCAGAGGGATAGAGAATCCCAAGCAACTCTGCCCAGAGCCCAGTGCAGGGCTCGATCTCACGCCCCTGCGATCACTAGCTGAGCTGAAATCAGGACTCAGACGCTCAACCGGCTGAGCCAGTCAGAGCCTCCCCCCAGCCCTGTTTTTGTTTTGTTTGCGTTTTTTTTAAGATTTATTTAAGATGTCTAACTCTTGATTTTGTCTCAGGTCATGATCTCAGGGTCATGGAATCGAGCCCCTCATCAGGCTCTGTGCTCAGCAGGGAGTCTGCTTCTCCCTCTCCCTCTGCTCTTCCCCCCACACTCTCTCCTCTCAAGTAAATAAATTTCAAAAATCTTAAAAAAAGAAAACGCTGTTAACTATTTGAAAAATAACAGGAATATATATCATAATCTGAAGGATGTAATTAAAGCAGAATTAGAAAGGAATTATAAGGCATTTTATTAACATCTTAATAATTTGAATATAATGATATAACAGAGTGGGAGAGGGATAAAAGTTTAAAACAGCAAAAAACCAAAGCAGAAATAGCATAGAGATGGTGGTGCTGATGTTTAAAAAATATGCCCCAGAAAGATGTAAAAATTAATTCTACAAGTAGCTTCATAACACTACACATACAAATGCTGTAATTTGTGATACTGACTAGAAAAACCAGGAATTAAAGGATCCACTTGTGAGTAATGCTTGCTTCTCTCTTTCTGTCTCTCTCTCTCTCTCTAGTTATTGTGATCAACTAAAAGTCTCAGAGAGTACCCATGTGCTTCAGCCTTTCCTCCCCAGTATCCTGGATGGCTTAATTCACCTAGCAGCCCAGTTCAGCTCAGAGGTCCTCAACTTGGTGATGGAGACCCTGTGCATCGTTTGTACAGTAGACCCAGAGTTCACAGCAAGCATGGAAAGCAAAATCTGCCCCTTCACCATCGCCATTTTCCTGAAGTACAGTAACGGTATGCCACCGGGACGGTGTGTGGATGAGGGACTCCAAAGGAAGCGTGGTGGCTAGTGAATTTAGGTGAAACTTTGTACTGGGTCTGATGGTCCTAAGCACCATAAGCAAAAAATGGCTTTCACTCAGCAAAGAGGAGAGCCGTACTGGAGCTACAGGAACACCAAAAAGTAGAGTAGCCATTCCAGTCACTCGCACCTGCAGGCAGAAATGGGGAAAAGGACGAGAAAAGAGTTAGCAGGCAAGAAGTACAATTCAAAACTAACAATTAAGTGGGAAATCGAGTGACTACATCAAAATCTTCCTAAAAGAAGAGGCCTACAGCTATACTGTAGAAAGTGAGATACTGAAGAAAGACATGCGAAGGGTTTTGAACAATGGAGTTGGCACATGGCTTTTGTAGTAGCAAAAATTTAGAAGTAATAAAAACGATTAATTATATTTATTATATCCGTAAAGTGGAATACCATGCAGCCTCTAAAAATCAAACTTGAAAGGACTAGTTAAAGCCATGGGAAAGTGCTCATATTATAAGAAGAGAATAGAGGGTTTTCCAAACTGCCAAGAATATAATTCCAAGTTTTGGGTTTGTTTTAGACAAGAATTAATTTATAGATATGTATATAGAAAAAATACCAGAAGAAAATACATCAAAATGTTAAGGTAGGTCTCTCTAGGTAGTGGAATTCTAGGTGTTTTCTTTCCTTGAATACTTTCCTACATTTTAAGTTTTTCAGTAGTGAGTGTGCGTTATTAACAACACTTTACTTGTGTAATCCTTCATTACCAGAAAAAAATATTGAGGATATTTGTTTTTATTTATTTACTTATTTTTTTTAAAGATTTTGTTTATTTATTTGACAGAGAGAGAGAGATCACAAGTAGGCAGAGAGGCAGACGGGGGAGGGGGGGGAAGCAAGCTCCCTGCTGAACAGAGAGCCCGATGCGGGGCTCGATCTCAGGACCCTGAGATCATGACCTGAGCCAAAGGCAGAGGCTTTAACCCACTGAGCCACCCAGGCGCCCTGAGGATATTTGTTTTTATAGAGGGAGCGCCAGCATTGAAATGCAGCATATATAGAGGTAGGAGTTATATATCATACTAAACATTTTATTTGATTGGCTTTTTCACATGTGTCCTGAAGGGACAGGACACATTTAACTCAGTCAGTTAAGCATCTGCCTTCAGCTCAGGTCATGATCCCAGGGTTCTGGGATCAAATTCCGCATTGGGGTCCTTGCTCAGCAGAGAGCTTGCTTCTCCCTCTGCCTTTCGCTCCCCCTGCTTCTTCTCTTTCTCTGACAAAATAAATAAAATCTTTAAAAAAAAAAGTGTCCTAAAGAGGTTTCCACGTTGCACTCTTAGCTATCATTCTTTTCAGCCATCACATAATATTCCATACAATGGCTGTAGCATAATTTGCCCGTTCTGTTAATGCACATCTAGATTGTTCACAATTTTTTCTGAAGCAATGCTGCAGTGATTTTTTTTTTAACATGTATCTTAGTACACTGCACACTTTCTATTTTTTCCTGCTAGATACAGGAGGAAATGTTTCTTAAATAGGTGAAGTAGGTCAAGCCAAAGTTCCATTTCTTCACAAGGCTCTGCCTTGTGAGGGTTTTGCCTTTTGCTTTGGAAATGCTTTGGGAGTTCTTTTTTTTTTTTCATGACTAACCCCTGGGAGATGTATATGATTCCTCTTCAACGCGGGAGAACCTGGCAATGAGTGTTTTGGCAACCTTTGAAAGTTTCATGGTCTTCTTAACAAAGTATCAGTGGGGATTTTTTTTTTTCCTTAAGCGTTTAGTTTCATAATCCAGGTTTCACAAGAATAAAAGTCATTAAAGATTTGCCCCAGAAAAAGAGCCAGGTTTCGTTTTAGGAGTAGCTATTACTGGCCAGTCTCTGACTTAATGAAACCATGCATCCTCTGGCTTTTGGAGATCTAGCGTCTCTCCTGTTTCAGGTTATTCATACGGCCTCACTAGGTCCCAGGTATATGATATGTAAACAAAGCAGAAGTTGTTAACTTAGGTGAGGGCCAAACAACAGGCATCATTAAGCCAGAAGCACATGCAGACCATTGGGTGGGGGGGATTCTATGTTGCCTTATCCACTTCAGATCCTGTCGTCGCCTCGCTGGCCCAGGATATCTTCAAGGAGCTGTCCCAGATTGAAGCCTGTCAGGGCCCAATGCAGATGAGGCTGATTCCCACTCTAGTGAGCATAATGCAGGCCCCAGCAGACAAGATCCCTGCAGGGCTGTGTGCGGTAAGTGGTTACAGGGCACCGGTGTGGGTGGAGGTTTAAGAAAAAGAGCGGGCACGCGCTTGACCATGTCACCTGTACATCGCACCTAGCTGACGGGAAGCCAGTGGCATTAGAGAGTCATAGGGTGATTTTCCTGGGCTACTTTGCCCACAGGGCAGCAGGTGATTCTTGAGGCTTTAAGAACCTGGCTCTTACTGTTCCCGAGTTGCCCTTGGTGAATTGAACAGTGCTGTTATTACACAGTGCCACTGAGTGTGTCACCAGCCTGTCCAGTCCACTGCCATACACTGCCCACCCCCATATCTAAGCAAGCAGTGAGCTATAAGGAGGAGGCTGAGAGCGCTCTCTACTAGCTAATTATTCCTTCCTTCAGAAACTTTAGTTAATGAAAGTTAATGAGCTTTCTTTGGGTTGCTATGTTGTGTTCATGCAATAAGGATCTTGGTTGTTGGGCACCCCGGACACCCACCGTAGGGGCAGTTCTGATTCTTTTTTTTCCCCCTCTTCTCTCCTTCAGACGGCCATTGATATCCTGACCACAGTAGTACGGAATACAAAGCCTCCCCTTTCCCAGCTACTCATCTGCCAAGCTTTCCCTGCTGTGGCACAATGCACCCTTCACACAGATGACAACGCCACCATGCAGGTATCTGAGCTGTGGTGACTAGAAAAGGGAAGATAGCTCCCCGGCCATGGACTTATAGTAGCCCGAGAAAGCTGACACAGTCTCATGCTTTAGAGATAGAGGTTTCTCAAGGGACCCAGGAAGGGTCTAGACTGCAGAAGCCAAGCATTCTCTGCTTTGGAATATGTTGTAATCTTAGAGTATGGATGCCAGACATCCTAGCCATCTGTATCTGGGTATTGCTACTGTGGGTGAGATTACAGACCTGTAGACTTGAAGCTGTAAGAAAATCTTTTCTGACTTAATAAAGTCAGCAAAGTGATAGGCCTTTGGAAATCTCTAGGCAGACAGTGGTTCATATGTTTGTCTTTATTCCCGTAAAGACCTGTAGTGTCCATAATCACTGCTTACATCTTAAACATCTACCAGAGATAGATCTTTATGGCTAAAACTTCGTTTACTTAGCCATTATCCCTTGTGATCGGAAATAAGAATTTTTGAGATAGCTGATTAGGTAAAGCGAGGATTGTATAATGCATAGCCATATCTGTAACAGTAAATGCCTGAGTCCAATAGTATGTGCCCACCACAAACCCTGTAGGCTCATCACTTTTATGAGGCATAGGCCTCTAAGAAAAACATGTGCCCATATAGACTGAGGGCCTCCTGACATCTGTTCCCCCGTTGCTAATCTCATTTGCCACCTTTGTGTCCCCAGAATGGTGGAGAGTGCTTGCGGGCTTACGTGTCAGTGACACTGGAGCAGGTGGCCCAGTGGCACGACGAGCAGGGCCACAATGGGCTGTGGTATGTGATGCAAGTGGTGAGCCAGCTCCTGGACCCCCGTACCTCGGAGTTCACTGCGGCCTTTGTGGGTCGCCTCGTCTCCACCCTCATCTCCAAGGCAGGGCGGGAGCTGGGGGAGAATCTGGACCAGATTCTTCGTGCCATCCTCAGTAAGATGCAGCAGGCAGAAACACTCAGTGTCATGCAGGTAAGAAGACAGTGGGGAGCAGGGCTTTCCCAACCTGGTGGTAGAGATGGAAATCGATATACAGCTCCTGAGGTATTTTACTTTGCCTTACTGTCCTTGCAGAACAGTTAAATCTGTCTATTCTGGCCCAAGAAATATTGACAAGGAACTCTCCATGTTCTCTATTTCTTGACTGGCCAGCCCCATTCCCTCTCATCTCCAACTCTCTGAAATTGGTTTCCCTGAAGCAGACGTCCTTCTTGTTACCTCCTAGTCTCTGATCATGGTGTTCGCTCATCTGGTGCACACTCAGCTGGAACCCCTCTTGGAGTTCCTGTGCAGCCTCCCAGGACCTACTGGCAAACCTGCCCTGGAGTTCGTAATGGCTGAGTGGACAAGCCGACAGCACCTGTTCTATGGACAGTATGAGGGCAAAGTCAGGTAGGGTCCATCTTTCTTCTGTGGACATTCTGCCCTCTCCTTGCATTTCTTCTCTCCCTGACTTGCTTCGTTGATTTTTGTTCAACACGTCAAACTGCCCCTTGTATTCCCTTTTCCCTCTATTTCTTTATTGTTAATTGGTGTCTTTGAATAGCTGCCATCTTGAAATTTCCAAATCACAGTCGACACAAGTACACCATATTTTTTTTTCCCTCTCTGCTGGCTAGAGATCCTCCTCTGGTACAGACTTCACATAGCCAAGTACTGCTAGTGGCTTATTCTCCTTTATAAACCCAAGCCTTCTAACCCTGGCTTGCTAACTTCCTATCCTGGACTTGCCTCCCCCTGGTTCTCATCACCCCATTGCACTTTTCAGTGTGGCCAGCTATTGTGATCCTTGCCCACCCTAGCTTTGTTCAGGAAGCTCAAAAGTTCTCATTAGCCCATCCTCACGAACACTAAATCCTATTTTCAGCTAAGTTCTCTCATCTCTCCTAATTAGTTGTGAACAGAATTTTCACCAACCCAGAGAAGAGTCTTAGGACATAATTGCTTATTATCTCCTTGGAGTGAACTCTAGATGGGTTGCTGATTGACCCTTTTTGGCTCTTCCTTGCTAGCTCTGTGGCACTGTGTAAACTGCTCCAGCATGGCATCAATGCAGATGACAAACGGCTACAGGATATCCGCGTGAAGGGAGAGGAGATCTACAGCATGGATGAGGGCATCCGCACCCGCTCTAAGTCAGCCAAAAGTGGGTGATGCTGCTGCCCCTCCAGTCTCCTCCCTAGGGGCTAAGTGGGGTGGAAGGCAGGGATGTACTGTGATCTAGATTTTTAAAATATAACTGTTAGTGATGGCTTTGATAAAAAGAAACAGAAAGCTATAGGTAAACAAAGGATAAGAATATGTGGTTCATTCTTGTTGCTGAAAATTGGCAAAAACAATCTCAGGGACCCCAACTTCCAGCTTCATTCGGGAGCTCTGATACCCATTTCAGCGTGTGTTTATTACTAGATTGCTTTGGCCTGTGATTTCAGTGATTTGTAGGCAGCAAGTGCAAAGCTGCCCTCTTCAGCTGTAGGTTTATAATCACCTATGCTGTTTCTCAAACTGCAAGTCATGGGGACTGGAGTATTGCACTCTATACAGTTACTTGGTGTCCAAGCTTTATTACCAGCAAACACCTATCTCCTTTAATTCCTGAACTTTCTTCTCTGTCCTAACTTCTGAACTCGTAGAACACCAAGCAGAATGAAGTTATTTGACTGTAAATCTTTTTGTGGCAAGTGGATATGGTCTGGGATGGTGGAAAGCCTGAGGGATGGTGAACTGTGGTGAGCGGTGCTGCAAGAGGATGGGGAGCACTGCCAGAAGTGAGCCCACTGACAGTCTGTCTAGAAGCCTTGCCTTGCCTTTCCAGACCCTGAGCGCTGGACAAACATTCCTTTACTGGTCAAGATCCTGAAGCTGATCATCAATGAGCTCTCCAATGTCATGGAGGCCAACGCCGCACGCCAGGCCACTCCTGCAGAGTGGGGTCAAGGTGCACCAGGCTCTTACTCCCAGCAGACTTTTAGCCTGGCAGATCAAGTTACAGATGTTCAAATTATTAGTTTGGCTTACTGAATCCCTAGGGTTTGTTGCATGTTTATTGCATGCCTGTCATGTGGCTAGCTAGCATTGCTACACACGTGAAGAGCTGCTCTTGAGGTCTACCTTGTGAAATCTCTGCAGAGGCTGGGGTGGGAGGCAGCCAGCAGGCAAGCTGCTTACCCCTTTCTGTTTGGTTTTTCTCAGGAGTTTCTCAACCTTTTATCTACCCACCAGAACACCCTCGGTTCTTCCATTTAAACATTTTGGGAGGGCTTGGCCACAGGCCACATTGCAGAAACCCTTGGGACCCTTCTGTTCTGGCCTGTTTGCATTTGGGAAGGGAAAATGTGTGAGCATGTTCCAGCTGCTTTTCATCTCCAAGTAGATGACTCCAATGATATGTGGGAGGACCAGGAGGAGGACGAAGAGGAGGAAGAGGATGGTTTAGCTGGCCAGCTCTTATCTGACATTCTCGCTACAAGCAAATATGGTAAGCAGTTTGAGAAGAGGACAGCCATACTAAATACTTTTTCTGTGCACTGGCACCAGGAGCGGGGTGCCAAAGAAAGGGGAGAGGTGGGCCCACAAGGGACGTTCTTTGGGCTTCTTTAGCCCTTCTACCCCAGCCATGTGGTGATGCCTCCCTGCTTGGGGTACAAGCAGGGGCCTCTGCCCTGACCCCTCTCTATGTTGGCTGTGTCTAACAGAGGAGGATTACTACGAGGATGATGAGGAAGATGACCCTGATGCCCTAAAGGATCCTCTCTATCAGATTGATCTGCAGGTGAGAATGTCCAGAGAAGATAGATGTCTTGCAAGTGACAATGTCCCAAGTCCCAGAAACAGGAATATGGCTTCAAACCCATTCATAGTCCATTCTGGGAGCTTCAGGGCAGAGAGTTCCTATCTTGCTGAGTAGTCAAGGGCTCTGGGTGGGCTGGGCCTTTGTACCTTAGCATTATACCTGCCAGTATGGCGGGCCAATTTCTTGCAACCTGGCTATCTTGTGAAGGTCCTTGGGTGAAATACGAGATCTGTTGGGAAAATTTCATTTCCTTACGGAATTTAGTCTCTGGGTTGAACTTACACTAGATCCAAGGATGTAGAGAGCCACCCCTCAGGGTGTTGGCATTTGTTTAAAAGCCAGTGCTTCCTGTACCACTTGGGGTTCTTGCCCTGCTACAGATGGTGAGCCTGGGAACCCTCAGTAATGCCACTCTTTTTCTTCCCTCCAGGCATATCTCACGGACTTCCTCTGCCAGTTCGCTCAGCAGCCCTGCTACATAATGTTCTCAGGTCACCTTAATGACAACGAGAGGCGGGTTCTGCAGACCATTGGCATCTAAAAAATGGAGACTTTCCACATCTGCTCCTGGCCCAGCCACAAACCATTTTGCAGCCCTTAACTGGCCTCGAGATATACTTTCTTTTCAACCTAGAGTGGCCTCTTGACTCTTGACCCTTGGCCTTTGCAGAGTGACACTGACGATTCAGACCAGGCTCACCAGTGCTGTCACTTAGGAATACTGGAAAAAAAGGACATTTCTCAAAGACCCCCTGAAGAGACTCCATCTCTAGAAACCTTTTTCTCCCCAACTGTGCCCTCACCTCTGTTCCTAGAGTCCTCTGCTGGCCACTCCAGAAACATACTGCCCAGAAGGATTATGTGTTCATGGATTATTTTGCCCCACCTCAGGAGCACAGGAAGTCATGACCATTTATATTCTAAAACAGATCTGTTTACTTTCATAGGACATCTGATGTGTTCAGATAGGAATACCCTTGAGAGATGATTCTGCTTTCTGCCCTCCACCACAGATGCTCTGGGTTCTCCATAGGAACGAGAGG
Organism: Potos flavus; assembly: GCA_028534135.1. Lineage (NCBI taxonomy): Eukaryota > Metazoa > Chordata > Mammalia > Carnivora > Procyonidae > Potos > Potos flavus. Next base: position 34,700,365 of record CM052893.1, read on the forward strand.
GAGCAGCTACATCTGAGCCCTCTTCAGTGACCTCTCCTTGTCTCCTTCCTACAACACTAAGGCTCCCCTGTCAGAGGAAGTCATCTTGTTTTTGCCTCATTGCATGACACAGCCCTTCCCCTGAAGCTGTCCCTGTGTATACACGCACACACACAAAATAAGCCAGACAGATGGCACGTTGGTTTTCCTTTTTTAGAAAAAAAAAAAAAAAAATGGGAAAAACATTTTTTTAAAGTCCTCCTGACCCAACCATATTTAATATTCCTCTCCTACACGTCACCACACAGTCAGATACTCAAAGGTTACCCCCTCTCCCTCAGGAATCCCCTAAAGTGGTTAAGTTGTAGCCCTTAAATTTGCAATGTGTATTTTTCTAGGAGAGTAAAGTAATCTTTACAAATGAATTTAGTCCGCATGGTATAAGGTGTCCCAGCATATCTGCCTTCTGTTTCTTTTAGAAGGAAAATAAAAATGAGGGGAAAAGTATTACAAAGAGCCATGTAGACACCCTAGTGTGTTTTAGCTAATAGAGCTCAAAATGATTCTTAGAGAACTAGTATCCTCCAATCAAATATTTTTAAGGGCGGTCCCTTAATTGGGAATTTCAGTCTGTTGTAGGTTCAAAAAGCGAATGAGGATAATAAATCAAGGGGAGGAAGGCAAAGCCCAGCATTTCCTTTTTTGATAGTGCCCATACCTGGTGCCCGAGTTTTGGCAGCTACAGAAGATTTCTTTAGGTTGATGGTCTTGCAGACAAGAAATAGAATGTAAAGTGAATTTAAGTCTCTGTTCTTGAGAAAAGGGCCCCAGTTGTGGGGCATTTACTATACAGGACTGTAATGGAAGCCTGAGGATTTTGTAGCCAATAGTGATTTCACACCACTAGGTGTCCCTGGTGTATAATTCCCACGTCTGACTGAGTTGGGGAAAGTGTTACGTTTACTGTCTTCGAAAAGCCTGAGGGTGTGTGCACCGCATGGTCTGCTGCCAGCCTGGTCCTGAAACTAGTAACTACCCCTGCAGTTTCTCCCCCTTGAGTTGCCAGAGTCGCTCATATTGGGGAGATGATAGAAGGTCTGGCCAATTGGTTCTCAGGAAAACCACAGCCTTAGGAACTCACTCCATAATTGATCTCAAGGCAGTGCCAGTTGGTTTCAGTGCTGAAAGTTCCACAAGGCCAAATCAACTCCTGATTGTGGCACAGAAGAATGGTCTTGTGCCATTGGCGTTGAATTGCTGAGTTTGGGAAGGCTTGGGGCTCCCACACATAGAATGATATGGGCCCCTTCTGGGCCTGCTAATTAGAAAAAAGAGTTCTGTATCTAGTGCCAAAAATGGTCTCTTGACAGAGGTCCTCTCGCTGATTTTTGGGGAGGACTGGAAAACTTGAGTCCTAAAGGAAAGGGTCTTCGTATCATCTGAGGGGCCACCCCTGCCCAACAGACATACTGTTGTGGATGAGAGCAGAGGGTCTTGGACTGGTGTGCAGACACTTCCTGTGCTCCCACAGCATTTTCACATCATCCCATTTAACCTTTACAGCAGGTACATACACAGTGGCTAATATTCCCATTCTATCGATGAGGAAGAGTTCAGAGACTACATCCAGCATCAGCAGGGAGAAAAAAGATCTGCTTGAGTCCAATAGTACTGACAGAAAGGAGCTAGCTCCTACAGTCTCTTCTTTTGGCCAAAGAACTACCTTGGGTCTGAAAAGATCGGGGCTAACTGGTTGGAAAGGAGTTGAAGTTCAAGATGGATAAACGAGGGGATGAGAAAGCACTGGGCTGCTTTAAAATAACTCCAGGTCTCCTGAGCCTGGTAACAACTAGGACACCAAGGGCTTTCCCAGCAGTGTGATGGGCTCTTAGTGGAAAGAACTGAAGGGAAAATGGAAGAAACAACCAGAAGATGGAGGAGGTGGAAGTCCAAGAACGGAAGGAAGCTAGTAATGATAAGTCCCTGCCCGATCGGTGACATTGATCAGGGACTACAAACAGATGATGCAAGCTGATAAATAAGAATGTTATAATCACTGGGGTTTAATAGATGTTCATTATGAATTCAGAGCAAGCGATGCCGAACTAGACTCGTAGTCTGATTTTGTTAACAGATAAAATGTGGACACGGTAAAATCAAAGCATTAGGGAAATAGAGAAGTTGGTTACTGGCCACCAACTCTCAGACTGCAAACCGGCTTATTGTGGAATGGTTTATGCTGTGCCCCAGGGCTCTGTCCTTGTCCCCTCCTTTGATATTAATGACAGATGAGGGGGCTTTTTAATGCCTTATTCATTCCAAAAGAGGATTTGAAGGCCCTTTACAAAAGAAACTACTAGATAGGAGAGCGGCTGATCAGGTTTTTTTTTTAGATGGGGGAGGGGTTAGAGGGAGAGAATCCCAAGGAGGTTGGGGTGGGGGGCTTCATCTCTCAACCTTGGGATCAGGACCTGAGCAGAAATCAAGAGTCGAATGTTTGAATGAGCCACCCAGGCTCCCGGGCTGATCATATTTTTAGATAACAGAAACCCTTGAGAAGGATGACAATTTAGGATTCAAACAAATATCTCTATAAGCTTTAAAAATAGGCAGAATTTAAAGGTAAGGTTGTTTTCAAAACTCTTGATGAGTACGAAGAGAGTTAAGGATTACAGAGCACTGTGCTTTTAACAATTCTGTGCACTAGTAATAAGAGTTTATGATCTCAGGAACTGTTAGCGTGTCCTCACTAAACTCCAGTGTCGTCCCAGCGGGGGTAGCAGACACAGATTGTGTAAGATCGTTTCAATCCTCTGTGTCTGTCAGCAATCCTAGAGTGCTCTGTTCCATTATGGTGCTCAAACAGGAGGCTCCCTGACAGACGGCGAGCCCATCTGCAAGAGGATAACCAAGAACTGGAGGACCAAATCTGTGTCGGGGGGGGGGGGGGTGGAGAAGCTTGAAGGAGCTGAGAAGACTCAGGGAAAACAGGACAACGCTTTGGAAAATTAAAGGGTTGTCCAGTGGAAGACATACTATACTTCTCACCCCAGCCAGGCAGACGTGTGACCAATAAGTAGATGCCAACTTCTGGCCACTATATGTTCATTCTGTTCAGCAAATACTAAGCTTTTTTCCCAGTGCTAGATGCTGGAGAGGCTTGGCCTCAAGAAGCTAGTCCAGTAGGGGATCAGAAATAATGCAACAGATGTGGGCAGTATTATGAGAAGTACTGGGGTCAATCCCCACTACCCGAAAGAGGAGTGGTTAATGGTAACTGGGAGAAGAAGGCAGGCAGGGTTGCACGGAGAAGGTGACCCTTAAACTGAGCACTTGCAAGGTGGCTAACAACTGCTCAGGTTTCAGAAGCACTAAATGCCAGTGACTGTTCCGAAGTGTTACTTGGATTATCTCGTGTGGACCATCTAAAAACTACACGGTGCATACTTTTTTGTTTACCCCATCTATAGACTGATGAAACTGAGGCACAGAGTTATTAAATGTTTCCTGCCAAAAGTCACATAGCAAGGTGTGTGATTCTGATCCAAGTAGGTTTTGCGCCTTTTGACAGTTTTCTGTTGTCTCCACTGTGCATTTGCCAGGCAGACGAGGGTGGGGTAGGACACGCCAGAGAAAAGAATCTTTAAGAAAAGACCCTCACAGGATATGATTGCATTTTCACAGCTTATGCACGGTATTTATGGTTCACAGGGCTCTTGGCCAGAAATCAGCTGGGGGACGAGTGGGGGCCAGACGGGGAGGGATCCTACAGGCCTTGCCCTCTTCCGGGAATGGGTGACCACTCCCGAATTTTAGGCAGGGATGTGGCATGATCAGGTTTGCATTTTGGAAAGTATTCTGATGTCTGTCTAAACATGACTAGAAGGGGAGACCGGAGGCAGGAGTGCAGGTGAGAGACCCGAGTATCAGGAGGAGATGGAGTGGAATAGGTCAGACAGTGAAAGATTGACAAGGGAGAGTCCATGGGCCCTGATGTTTTGTTTTGGGGTTTGTTTTGTTAAGTTTTGTTTTTTGAGTAGGGGAGAAATGAGTGACTTTACTGTTGTTTTCCTAAAATTGCGAATTACACCGGGTCTTTTAGACCTGTATGGTACACATGACTTAATGGCAATGTGCTGCAGGAAGAGAAAGGGAGGAACGCCAGCCTGACTGGAAGGCCTAGGAAGTCCCTCAAGTCTCGAGTTGCTCTAAGTTGGCATGATTGCCTACCCGGAAGGTGAGGAGGAAGCTGCGGTAAGTGACATCCCCTCTGATCCTTGGTTTCTGTATTTGTAAAATGGAGAACTAATACCTACCTCCTAGTTGTAGTTAGAATTAAAGATGACTTCATTGAAGCACTTCAGATGGGAGAGAATGCTTCTCTCTGTGTCTCCCCCGCCCTCCAGTAGCTGGGAGCTATGTTTGGCTCCGTCTCCCTGACTCACTGGATTAGAATGACTCAGTTCAGTTTCACAGATGCTGCTGCTAAATTAGGGTCTCAGTGAGACTTCGGGAGGCCAGCTCCGTGAGGAAGAACTGCAGCACCGCCATCCTGCCTGCAAACAGGATAGAAACAGGTGGTGGCTGCAGCTTCTACCTTCCACCTGCTAAGCAGCTTTTCTGTGATGAGCTGGATGATATAAGTTATCGATGTATTGGCTTGCTTTCACTAGGTGTTTTCCCCTCTACTTATTCCAAGGACATAGCCAAATTCTTTGCATTTTCTCCTTGCCTTAGTTGCTTTTGCAGAGTGGAAAGCAGAGCTGCTTAAAGATAGCCATGCTTCTGGAACCTCTGTAAAACCTTGAGTGCACTGAGATGAGGCTCAGGGTCACAGAAGAAGAATCGGGGAGAAAGAAAAGGGAAGGGTCCCAGAAGACAAGAAGGAGCAGAAGTCTATGGGGCCTGAATGGTGGGGACCCTGCCCAGATCCTGGCAGAGCACTTGGGGACGGGAGGACTTCTAAGGAAGGAACTGCACGGAGTCCCTGGGGAGGCAGGCTGCTGGGTGCCAGGGCTCCAGGGAATGGTGTCTGTGCCTGCGGCCCCGAGCCAGGACCGCTGTACTTGCCCACCCGTGGATGGCTGAGGACGAGGCCTGCAGGGACCACCCTCAGTACTTCGCATTGTGTGAGATCTCAGGACCTTTTCGTGATCCCAGAAGGGGGACTGATAATTCCCCACCACCCGCCAGGGTAGAGACTTGGTCTGATCTACCTGGATGGAAAGGAAAGCAATGTGGCCTTTCTCTTACATCTGGCTTTGTGATTGTGGATCCACACCTGATCTCCTATCCCTCACTGGCTTGGCTCCCTTGCCTCATCCCTGACTCACAGAAATATATGTGGAGGCAAGAGGGTTGGGTTCCTGCCCAAGCTCTGCTAGTGACCTGTTATGTGACCCTGAGTAAATTCTTTTTCCATTGGACAGGGAGAGAGAATGGGCCAGAGGACCTCTGCCAGCTGACTTGAGGATTCTAGTGGGTTTCACTGAACCATAGTCCATTACAAATGAGGAAACCCAGCCCAGAGGGATTAGGAGGCTTGTCCAAGTTTACAGAGCCAGTAAGACACAGGGCAGGACTCATGCTCTGATTAGGGGTTCAGAGCGTGAATTCTGGAGCCAGACTGCTTGGGTTCGAATCCTGGCTCTGCCATCTACCAGCTGGGTGACTTTGGGCAAGCTACTTAAATTATCTCTACCTCCATTTCCTCATCCACAGAACAGGTGTAATATTAGTATCCTCATCAGGGACTCATTTTGAGGATTAAAGTCAACACAATACTAAGCACTGTGGAGTGCTGCCTCATAGTAAGTAGTAATGGCAGCCATTGGTCTAATTCCAAGCCCAAAGCAACTCCCACTACCCAAACTTGTCCTTGCAGAGCCTGTCACACCAGCAAAGGCCCTGTGCCTCTGGTGGTCTGACAGTTCCCCCCCCTGTGCCACTGATTAACAAGGCTAGGCTGAAAACAGAGACCCAGGGTAGAAAGGACCGGCTGAGGCCTATGTCCCCAAACCCTTCCCAGGAGATGGAGTAGGGATAAAGGAGAGAGCTGTAAACAGAACCGTCTTCCTTACTCTCAGATCCCAAAATAACACTTGTCTGCCCCCACCCTGCCCAGCTGGCAGAGGTGCAGTCTGAGTAAGGTGCCATTTAAAGATAACCTGGCCCTCCCTGTCTGCCCCACTGGTTGGGCTGGGCGCCTGAGGCTAGGCCCTGGCGGCCTGGACTGCTGCTGCTACCCTAGCCCCCCAGGGCAGGCTGTCCACAGATCCCACCCAAACCAGCCCAGCTAACCCCTTCTTTCCTGAGGCCCAGGCTGCAGAAGTTCGGCCAGGCTGCCCCGGGCCTCTGCAAAGAAGTAGAAGCCTGGCATTCTGGGGGCAGGTAACCCTGCAAAGGCATTGCTAAAAGAGTTCTCCTTCCTAATAGTAGCTGGGCCCGCAGTGAGGCTGATCCCCACTGTCTTCGCCCCCCCAGACCCCTCCCACCAAGAGGACAAACCCGAGAGTCACAGTCTTTCATGTGCACTGAGAAAGAATAAAGCTAGACGCCAGGGAAGACCTTATGTCGCAAGAGAGATGTTTGTTTACTTGGGGACAGTGGGAGCCAGGGGATCTGGTTCCTTCAGTGCCCAGCTAAGCCGTGCGAACTTGGCCAAGTTTCTGGGGCTCTCCTCCGTCTTGCTCTCCCCAGCCCTGGGTTGCAAGGAAGAATCAGTGTGTCTTTGACACCCTAGAGTAGGTGTAATGAGATTAAATCAATGAGGAAAGGGCTCAGGGTCCTCAGGAAGAAAGGAATGCGTAATTATCTATCTGCAGGAGGTGACTGTGCCAGAGGATGGCTGGGAGCAGGAGGACTGGAGAAAGCGTGGGACTGACCTGGAGGCAAGTAGGGGAGAGGAAGGGAGCTCCCCTTATCTCACAATGGCCCAGAATCCCCCTGAGCCAGACAGCTGGGTGGCGCAGGAGCCTCTGAAATGGAGGCTCCAGGGCCCTGGTCCTGGGAAGGCAGGAAGGCCCTGGGAGAGCCCAGGCCTACTCAGCTGGCTGTGATTTGACGAGGAGCAAGAGGGGGTGGGGAGGAGCACTGGGCTGGTCATTCAGCCCAGCGGTGAGATGACTCAGCAGCACGCTCGGGTACCACAGCCCCAGGCAAAGCCCAAACTGGGTCACAGGCATGGTCCTAGGCCCTCCTCTCTGCCCGGCTTCCACTGCCCTTCCCCACTCTAAATATCCCGCTCTCTTCCCACACAGACTCCTGCTGGGAATAAGGGCTGGGTATCAAAGTTTCCCCAAGTACATGCTCTGTATGCGAAGCATAGCGCAGAACATTTTAGACATGTTCCAGGAGAGGCAGGCGGTGGACCGCAAGGGCCTGGACTTAGAAGTCACAGAAGCTCACCTTCAAATCCCAGCTGGGCAAGCTGGGAACATTCACTTCCAAGCCCTGTACGATGGGACAAACTCATTTGCAGTGTTAGCTGCTGGCATTACTAGGATCATGTTCCAGGCCCCCTGGGGAGAGCCTGCTACTGGCAAAGTTCATATTTTGTCTCATCTGATCAGAGATTAATTACTGTTTGCCTCTTCTTTTCCAGGAAAGTGCCTATGCCCCTCACTGGGGCCCAGGGGACTGGCTTGGTGAGGGGAAGAGGCTCCTGTGTGCCCCAAGTGGATGAGGTACAGTGAAGCCCCTTCAGGCCTAAAGATTTGGACAACCCCCTTCTCAGCGCCCCCTCCCTAGTGCTCCCACCCAGCCTCTTCCCACTCCTGCCCAGTTCCATGGCCTCTGTCAGGACTCAGGTCCATTATTGTGACAGAGCTAGCCTCAGCCCACCTCCAGGCTCTCCCAACCCTGCCAGTTCTCCCCGCAGCCCGCCTCCAGCCCTTCCCCACCCTCTGTCCCAGTCTCAACACTCTTATCCCGTGGACCGAAACGGTTCTCTAGAATTGTACAGTTAGAAAATCACTGATGGTGTTGTGAGAACTCGGTGTCGTGGCCAACTGGAAGCATCGACCAAGGCGAGATTTGCGGAGGACCAGTTGGAGAAAAAAGGGAAAAAGGGGAAAAGCAGGAAAGTAGCTAGAAAAGGATACGTTTCAGGAAGCATGTGGCTTGGCTTTGTTTGGTCTCGTTTTGTTTTGTTTTACTAGGAGAGACTTGAGATTTCGGTAATGCTCTGGGGAAAGAAGCTGATAAGAAAGGAGAAACTAAGGACACTGAAGAGAAGAGATAATGCGGAGAGATCACATGGGGTCTAGAGTACACATGGGAGGATCAGCCTTGGACAGGAAGAGAGACAACCCTCCCTCTGCATGTCATTCAACCTACAGTGATTACCAATGACAAGGGCTGGGTGATAGCAGTGAACACAATGGCCACATGGTCCACACATGGAGCTTGCACACTAGGAAAGATGACATGGATGGCAAAGGCCATGCTGTCTAGGGGGTGGTGAAGTGAGAGACATCTCTCTTCATCCCTCTGCTGCTGCCTTTGTGACTGGGTTCTGCACGGGTACTTATAATCCCTTGCCCCCCATCAGACTACCAGCAACTTCCTGGGGCAGGAACTAATCCTCTCCTTACTCCAGCTCTCAGGTTGGGTGTGCTAGCACACACAGGGGCCCAAGACAGGGCAGCTCCTCTTCTGGCTGCCCTTCCTAACTTATTTAGATTCTGCTGGACCTTCCCTGCCCTAGACTCACTGTGCACACCCTCTGCTGTCGGGGAGGGGGACCCACCTGGATTTAGAAGACTTGGGTCCTGCTGTTGTCGCCTCTGTCATTTGCGGGCTGTATTATCTCTAGCAAGTCCTACAACTCCTTGAGTCCTAGTTTCTCCATCTGTAAGATAGGATCGATGAGAACACCTGTCCACTTCTCTGAGCTCACCGAGTTGAGTTGTGGAGACCCTCCAATGAGGTACATGTCAGAGTGCTTTGTAAAGGACTCCACCCGTGGCCACGGCTTGAGGCAGGCTTTCGATCTGGTCGCTGGAGTGACAGGCAGTTCCTGGTTAGGGTAGCCCAGGTAGCAGGGGGCACAGTCACTGATGGTATAAATTTGTAAGGGAATTAATTGGCTCTCCCCCCCCTCACCAAAAACACTGTCTCCACTGTAATTAACTCTTCCCGTCCCTATGCTCCCCTAGCCTATGCAGTATTTCTGCGGGATTGCTTTGTGAAAAAAAGGAGTTTTTGAAGAGTGTCTAGCTGGATGGGCTCCAGGTGGCCCCAGCCTGTCATCCCGACTGATGAGGCCATAGGCTGGTGCATGCCAGCGCTGTCCACTCAGAGGGGGAAGGGGCCATCTCAGGGAACCAGTGCAGCTGGCAGAGTCCAGGCCTGTGGGCACTGCTGGGGACAAAGCGGCTCTGAGCTGCCTCTCAATGGGTGACTGTGTTCTGGGAGTGGGGGCGGGGTGCTCTCAGGCTCTTTTCCCTCTTCTCCCTCCCCCCGCAGGACGTCCTGGGCTGGACACTGGGGCAGAGGAGGTGCTGCACGGGGGAAGGTCCTGCCCTGCTCTTCTAGGGTTGGCCCATGGGCCTGGGCACTTGGAGATGGCACCAGGATCTGGGCTTCTGGGGTCCGGGATACTGATTGGGCCCAGGCCGGGGGGTGGGCCCACGGCACGGCCAGGCCTCCCTGGCCGCAGAGTCCAGCGGCCCGCTGTGGCCTCGGTGGCTCTGGCGGGAGGAGCCACCGTGGAGCCGGGGGCGGGGTTGCAGGGTAGTACCGGGCTGGGTGAGGGGCGCCCAGCTCCGGAGCCCGGGCTGGGTGGGCGTCGCCGGTGGGTGGCCCCCTGGGCCGGGCGCGGAGCGTGGGGGCAGGGTTACCGCGGCCCGGGCCTTAGTCCCGCCCTCGCAGGAGGCGGGAGAGGAAACCGAGCCTGGCGGCGGGCTGGGCCCCGCAGCAGCTCCCGCCGGCCGGCTTCGTCCTGCGCTTGCTGCTCCCGGCGGCCGAGCCTGGCCGCGCCCAAGCCCCGCCATGCGGCCCCCGGGGCTCTGCGGGGCCGCGCCGCTCGCCGCGGCCGCCCTCCTGGTGCTGGGGGCTCCCCTGGGTAAGGGGGTGGGCGGCGAGGCGGCGGGGTGGGCGCGGGGCTCCCCTGGGTGCTGCTGGTCCGCAGGGAGCGGGAGGAGACCCGGCCGGAAGGCTGGGCCATGGGAAGCTGACCTGGGGCGCGGAGCCAGCCCCGGAGGGAGGCCGCTGGGGCTCAGGGGCGGGGCCCCTCGGGGTGGCGACGATGGGCAGCTCCCGCGGCGGGCTGGGAGCCTCGGGGAACGGGGCTAAGGGGGGACGGAAAGCTGGCCTGGTGGCCATGGCCCCCCCACCCCAACCTGCCCGCAGCGCTGGCCGGCGAGGACTGCCTGTGGTACCTGGACCGGAATGGCTCCTGGCATCCAGGCTTTAACTGCGAGTTCTTCACCTTCTGCTGCGGGACCTGCTACCAGCGGTACTGCTGCAGAGACCTGACCTTGCTCATCACCGAGAGGCAGCAGAAGCACTGCCTGGCCTTCAGGTGGGCCCCCGCCTCCACCCGTGCCCCCTCCAGCCTCATCTCAGGAGGCCTGCCGTGGCCTCCCCTCCTCCCCGTCTCCCTGTCTCCCTCCTGCTCCTCTCCATGTCCACCTCCACAGCCTTAGCCCAGACCTAGGACTCAGCTTGGTGACAAAGTGGGTGTTGGTGCTGGGGCCTGGAAGGTCCAGGAAAGGCACATCAACCGACTTGCGCTTGGTGGAGTGTGGGTACAGGGTGCAGCTTTGTGGGAGAAGCTCTGGCAAGAAGGCAGGAGACTTGGGTTTGATTCCCAGGTCCACTTCTTAGCCGTGTCATTCTGGGGAAGACTCGTCCTCTCGTGGGTCATTGTTTCCTCTTCATAAAATGAGGGGGTTGCCGAAAGGAGTGGTTTCAAACTTTTTGAAGGGGACTGCTAATATATAAAAGGTGTGAGGAGACTGCGTGATTTGGGGGTTGACAGAAAAGGGCTCTAGATTATTTCTAAGGTGCCTTTCGGTGCTAACATGTTCAAAGTCTAACCAATTAAGTTGTAGATGTAGGAGCGATGAAGTGGGGAGCACACTACAAATCCCGGCATGCCTCACACTAGGCAGCCAGGCAGCATGGTCTTCTGGGACGTGGAGGTCCCCTAAGATCTCCTCCACAGGGACTGGGCAGAGCCCCTCAAGGAACCCCAGATCTCAGCTTGCTGTGGCCCCCTGCTGGCCAGGAGTTGGAGCACAGTTTTATGGTCACCGTAATGAGGAGTCCCTCCTATGAGTGTTGGAAGGTGAGGGGGCCTATTCTTTGTCTAAAGTCCCAAGACCATAGCAGGCATCGCCTCGGCTGTGATCCTCTTTGTGGCCGTGGTGGCCACCACCATCTGCTGCTTCCTCTGTTCCTGCTGCTACCTGTACCGCCGGCGCCAGCATCTGCAGAGCCCATTTGAAGGTATGTACGGGACCGGGCAAGATGAATCCGATAAGCTGGGCCGAACCCCGTGGTGGGCACCAGAGAGTTCAAGGACGTGTGAACTGTGTCGTAGCGAGTGCTTCTGTGTACATACACCTGCCAGCCTGTGACCTCAGAAATAGGAACACGCCGGGGCTACATGTGAACTAGCGGGCTGTGTGTACGTGGACATGCGTGCACGGGAATATTCAGAAGTGCGTGGCAGGCCGTCTCCCAACAGTGGTGTGTGTGCAGTGGGTACATGCATGCACATGACTCGTGGAAAGGGCCCGCGGTGGGGTCTGTAGCGGTGAGCATTAATCGCATGAACTCTAGTGTACAGTGAATGTATGCCTGAGCGTTGGCATGTGACTGCACACGCGCCCAACCCTGATGGGCGTGGGAATGGTGACGCTGCACGGGGATCAGCGTGGGAGGAAAAGGCTGAGGGCGGACCCCCTGAGCGGCAGCTCTGCTAGATTACAAGGTAACAGACCCTGGAGCTGCCCTATCCTTGCCTAAGTGGGACATTCCCCGGGCTATGTTCTCTGGCTCGTGAGGCCTCTGAAACCTGCTGAGGGGAGCAAACCCGCTAAACACAGACTGACCCGCGGGGACCACGTGCACAGCTCCCCACTCAACTCTGCCATGCACTGTCTGGGAGGCAGGGGCAGCAGGTGGCCAGCCCGGAGCCCGCCAGAGCAGACAGCAGGGGCCCAGGGGTGCTTACCTTGGTTTCCGGGGCAGGAGGAGGCTTCACCATGGATGTGGAGTTCTGAATGCTGATCCTTGTCCCCCACCTAGGCCAGGAGATTCCAATGACAGGCATCCCAGTGCAGCCAGTGTACCCATACCCCCAGGACCCCAAAGCTGGCCCTGCACCCCCACAGCCTGGCTACATGTACCCTCCTAGTGGTCCTGCTCCCCAGTATCCACTCTACCCGGCTGGGCCCCCTATCTACAACCCTGCAGGTAAGTGAGCGATCCGGAGCCTTTTGCTCCCGCCTGCCCCCTACCTCTGTGCTGGGACCGCCCCTGCTTCTTTCTCACCCTGAGTCCCTCTCCCAGACTTCTGCCTCAGCTGGAAACATGCAGGCTACCTCTTCCCCATGGATCCGTCATGCTTCTGGAACTGGGGGTAGCTTCCCATCCTCCCATGCCACCCCTGACCCTCATCCTGTCTCCTTGGCTTTCAGCTCCTCCCCCCTATATGCCACCACAGCCCTCCTACCCAGGAGCCTGAGGAGCCAGCTGTGTGTCTGCTGCCCCTTCGGTGATGCCCCTCTCCTGTATCTGCGTCTGGTCCTGGGTCCTCTACTCCCCAGGCCCCAGACCAAGCCAAGCCCTGGGTCCTGCTGGTGATGGAGCCCCAGGGAAGCAGACCAGGAGCTGAGCTGGAACTTGGCTGTGAATGAGGGGTGGGTGGGGAAGGCTTGGGATCAGTGGACTATTTTTACCTGGGACAAGAGAAGGACATGAAAGCCTGGGTCAAGGCCCCTGCTTTCTCAGAGTCCCTCAACTTCCAAGATCCCGGCCAGGAACGCTGGGGCCTCCCTGTTTGCTCACTGTGGGCTGGGGCGGGGCAGGGAGAGAGCGCCATCCCCAGTGGGCAGAAGCCCTGCTCCTGGCTGCCCCACTGGCCACAGGGCTCCAACTGCTGGATTAAAGCTGTAAAGCTCTAACTCATGTCGGTTGCCTCATTGGGCCCATCCACACCTTCCAGGAGCTCTGCCTGCAGCTGGGCCCCGAGTGCTGCAGTGCCACATCCTCCAGGCCGGGAAGGCAGGTGCCAGGGCTGGAGCCCAGCGCCCACCCCCCCCACCCCCGCTTCCGCAAGCAGAGCCGCCCCCAGGCTGAGGGCTTCTTGAGCTGGTTCCCAAAGCCAGTGAGGTGGATTTTGCCACAGCTGGGAAGAGGGGGCTCGTTTGCATTACAGAGGTTCCCCACTAGGAGTCAGGCCCCCGTGACATGGAAGGCACTGCACATTTATCCGAAGGCACCTTCCCCTTCCCCGGGGACACTTAGCTTCACGTGTGGGTCCCGACTCTGGCTGACGTTGGGTGTGTCTCTGAGCCCCGTTTTCTCAGCTATGGCATGGAGATGATGCCTCAGGGCTGTCGTGAGGGTGAAATATGTATATGAAATTGTGACCCCTGCCCGTCCTTCCTGATCAGAGAGGTTCTAGGAGCCAAGCGGAGAGATTGGGCCGCCCAAGAGGTTGGTGCGAGGTGCTCCTGTCAGCTGCCTTGGATCATCGGGGGACTCTAAGACATTAGGCCCCCACTGAGCCAGGCAGATGCCCCCACCCTTGGAGATGCCTGGGCCAAGCTCTACCCTCATCCCTTGCCTCGCTCCCTGAGGACCTGGGTCCTTGTGCTCTCAGGACTTGTCTGGTGACAGATCTAGGGAAAGAAGTTTTACAGTTTTAATTCAAGTGGGAAAAGTGCCAACCTGGCTTGGCAACACCACCACCAACCTACGGTCTCCTTTCCCCAACACCCGTAGGCTCAGCCCCTCCCTCCGTCACCCAAGGTCCTCCGGCCCTGCAGCCTTGGCCTCCAGCTGGGTTCTGCATATGGCCACTGTGCTACCATGCCCTCTGGCACCCACAGAATGTCAGGGAGGCTCTCGTCACACAGGCTGGAAGGGGAGGCTCCTAGGCCAGCGTCAGAAACAGCTGTAGGCAGAGCCTCTGTCCAGGGATTCACAGCTTCTTCCCTTCCTAATGAAATTTTCAGGGGACCCAAGAGTCTGCCCCTGGACCTGACCAGACAGAGAGGGAAAGCTAATGCTGGGGGCGGCGGCGGGGGGGGGGGGGAGAGGGAGGTGCGGCAGAGCCTGGGGCCACAGCTGCAAATCCTTCTCTCTGAGGGTGGGGGCAAGAGGTGTGAGCTGGGGTCACACACAGTCCTGGCTTCCAGTCTGCAAATTCTGCCTTCATTCACACTTTAGGAGGGGGTCACCAGCTCATCTCAAGGTTTGGAACCCAGTTAGTCTCTCCCTTTCTTGCTCCCCTCTCCCTCCTGAAGCTGAGAGGTGGAGGAGATTGGCAGGATAAGGTTTCTGAGTTTCCCTAAGAAAAGAGGTGTAAATGAATGCATGGCCATGCCCGGCTGAATTAATTATCCTTAAATCCACAATCTGGGGCCAATTAAAAATTGCTTTGTTGACTGGGGTGGAAGGCAGGTTTATCCCGTCATAGCTGCCTCCCAGAAGGTGGAGTCTCCCCTCCCCCACATTTCCAGTCAATTAACTCTGCACTGAAAATTCTGAGGAAAAGGGGGAAACGACGACAGTGGGGCCTTCACATGCCTGGAGCAGAGAGAAGGCCCCTGTCACATCCTCTAGCTCTGTAAATAGGGCAGTCCCCATGACTCTCTCCCCAAGCTCTCCCTCTGTGACCCCATCTCATCTAATACCACCAGGGGAAGAGGGCCAGCAGGAGCAGAGCTGTAGCTGCCCCTCCCCGTCTTCTTGTTCAGCAGCTAGCACCCCTGAAAACCAGGCAGGCACCCTACTCATGGGAGGAAGATGCAGGGCGGGGCAGGGAGCAGCGACCCTCAAGGATTTACACTCCAGTGGTGTAAATGGGGTCCTGCTGAGCTGCAGGGGCACACTGAGGACCGTAGGGGGAGGTCTGGGAGGCACAGATGGAGAGGAGCGCTCCACACAAAAGCAAGGGCACCTCTTTCTTGGGTGCGGGCTCAGGCAGGGGAGGGGGAGGCTGAGCTCAAAGGGGGAAGGCAGGGGTTCAGATGTAGGGAGAGAGCTGGGGCAGAGGTGAATGGGAATACAATGGGGGCCCCAAGAAAGGAAAGGTGAGCAAGAAAGGGGAGCACTGTGGGGGGAGAGGAATAGAATTGGGGCAGCTGACACTTCAGGCAAGGAGTGAGGGAGGGTAGATGGGATAAAGGAAGAGGAGTTAGAGGCCTGGAGAAGGTGCACGGGCCAGGCAGAGCAGGTAGAGCACAGGGCATGGGGGTGGGAGGGGGCGTTCACCAGGCCTGGAATCCCAGGCCAGCAGCCTGCCCTCCCCCCCAAGAAGTGGCATAAGGGGTAGCTGGACCCCAGGCTTGAGAGCGGCCTGCAGAGGGGCGGGGAGCTGCAGGCGGGCGCGAGGGGTGGGCAGCATATGGCACAACAGGCTTGGTGATCCTGGTGGTCCAGAAGCCATGCTCCATGAGTGGTGACCCGTGTCCAGATCTTAGCCTTCCCAAAGAAGGCCGCATGAGTGGCCATGGTCCCAACTCACAGTACCTGGAACAGCTCCTAGCTCGCTGGCTTGTTGAGTTCCTGCGACAGGAAGTGGGGCGAGTAGGCGGCAGCCATCCCCCCACGGCCAGCGATAGGGCCTCAGTCCTACCTAGCCCGGGGTCCCGCAAGGCCTGCGGGGGCGGGGCCCGGAGGTGGGAAGC
>CM052893.1:34716712-34856635 GCA_028534135.1 Potos flavus
GTCTATCTGAGCTCTCTTTTTATTAGCCGTGTGATCACTTATTATTATTATTATTATTATTAATCATTGATCACTATTATTAACCTCTCTGGGCTGAACTTGATCTGCAAAATGGAAACCTCCAGAATTGAAAGAGCACCTGAAGGGACCTGCAGCATCTTGCTAAGGCCTGGCAACCACAGACACAGGGTAAATGGAAACGCGGGCTGCACTCAGCTCCCTCTAACACCCTCTGAGGTCCAGGGGGCAGCAGGTGTCTGCCCCTCATCTCCTGGGCCCAGCCCTTGTTGGGGTGGACAGGCAAGTGGATAGAGGGGAAGGGGCACAGAGTGTCCCCTGGGATCCAAGTTTTTTGCTCCCACAACTAGCCTGCCTCTGTGTTTGGTCAGACCTAGCACCACAATCCTTCTTCCTAGCAGGGACCCCCACCCCCACCCCAAAGATGATGAAACTGCTGTGCTCCCTGCTGTTGGACAAAACACCAAGACAGAGAAAACTGCCAGTGACCCAGACCCAAGGTGGCCGTTCCACAATGCCAAGGGGTGCCAACGCCTTTAAGTCAATCAAATCGGGAAGATGCTTTTGATATACACCTGATGGAGGGCCCGGGGGCGCTGTTAGGTCAGGAGAGCAGCCTGCAGCTGGAGTGGAGGTTAGATGGGTCACTGGGCACACTGGTGTGGGCGCCGCTCCCCAAATGGTCATTCACTTCTCTGCCTGCTCAGAGATGGCTGCCTTCCTGGGCTTGTGACTGCTGTGGGGAGCTGGCCCCAAGCCCACAGTGAGGAAGAGTCATGGAATGAGCGTCCCCTGAACATGCCTAATATAGCCATCCCAGGGCCCCGTGCTCCACTGTGCCCTGTCGCCCCTGAAAGCGGCTCTGGCTAACGATTCTGGGCAGCAGGAATGATCAGGAGCAGACCCCGGCTAAGGCCTAGTTTCCTTAGCCTGGTCAACCCGGTCAGTGGGGAGCCCTCTACCCAGGCCTGAGCCTTTCCCTCGCGCTGGACTTTCCGCAGATATGAACCTGTCCCATGGTCAACTCGGGCTGGCATGGCAGGGAACCTGAGCCTCTGGAGTCCTCCGTGGGGCCCAGGGTGAGCATCGGGACCCCTCAGGACACTACAGAGGTGGGGCACAGTCATTCACAACTAAAGGCTTGTATATATTATCAAAATCTTACGGAAATACAGATACACGGCTATTTATACAACAGCAGGTGGGTGTGAGGGAAATGTCTGCTTTGGCATCAAACCTTCAGGACCAGCTGCTGTCTGTCCCTCTCCTCCCAGCTGGAGCCCACTTCCCACCAGGCCAGCTGCCCCTGCCATGTCCTCTGAGTAGCCCCTGACGGGGCTGAGGGGATCCTCAGCCCCTCCTCCTTCTGCCCTCAGGCCCTCGTGCCTTTCTCAATCTTCTGCCATTGTCCCACACAGAGGGCCACGGGCCCAGCGGCTTTGCCCCAAGGGCTCCTCAGAGGCCTGAATCCTGGCCCTGGAGGGCAGTGGGGCTGGGCTGGTTATGTGGTCCTGGTGGGACATCTTTCCTGGATCACAGGCCTTTTGCAACTTGCCAGCTACTTGGGCCCAGGCATGCCATCTTCTCAGTGACACGCTAAAAGGACTCTTCTTGTCCAGAAACCTCAGCTCCAGGTATAAAAGAAATTTTGGGAGAGCCTGAGACGAGGAAAGGAAAGTGAGAAGAGAAAAGGCATCCTTCCTGGAGTGTGGCCAGGCCTCATGCTCTCCCACTGCAGAGTAGGGACATCCACAGCAGAGCAGCCGGGGGTGGGGCGCGGGGTCTGTGCGGCCCTGGGAGGCGAGGCAGGGGCAGTCTTGGCATTGGCAGACAGTGCCCCCTGGCGGTCTGGTCCTACTGAAGCAGTTTGGGCACCTCCACCTGTAAGAGCAAAGCAGACAGTTTAGAGAAAGGACCTCAGCAAAGGAGCTTCTGGAATTCATCTGGCCTCCCTTCCTTCTGGCAACCAGACCCCCATAGGTGTCTGCGGCATGAGTAAACGAGGTGTGGACACAGACAAAGCATTTTTCCTGTCTGTAAAAACTGGATGTCGTCCAGTGACCACTAGCATTACAATTGAGGTTGTCCTTTATGTCATGGTGTCTGGCCCCCAATGATGTTGTGGGGCTACGGTTAGCTGCCGCCGTCCAGTCAGATCGGCACATGACCATGGCCTCTGTCACCTGAGGTGCAGGGAGGTGAAACTTGGAGCAGGGCGCTCTCTAGGGATGGCTCATGTGTCTGTGGCTCTGATTAGTCACAGGGGAGACCCTCCTGAGGGCTGAATCTCCCAAAGACCTTTGGGATACACTCATCGGTAGGACTTGGCTGGCCCTGAGAGGGAATTCATAAACGGGAGATCATTTTTGCTTTGCGAAAGAGGGAGAGAAGACTTAATGACAGGAGCAGAGGCGGAACTACTAGGTAGACACTATTTCTCCGTTTCTGGGGGACCCTGGTTTAGCTGCAGGGTGGTGAAGTTAGAGGCATGGAGTGAGAGGCTAAAGAAGCTCCTTACAGGAAGGAGAGAGTCCCCCCTCTAAGGGAGACAGGTGTGGCCTGCTCAGAGGCAGGGGGATGGCTGTGATGGCCGGAGATGCCACACAGGCACAGCAGTCCGTCCGTGGCCTGCAGCCTGACAGCCCGCTCTGTCCCTGTTCCCTGGGCAGGCTCGCCCTCTCCTCCAGCCCTGCAGGCCCAGGCCCTCGACTGCTTACCTTCTTGAGCTGCTTGAGGTTGCTGGAGCGAATGGCGGCCAGCAGCTGGTCGCGGGAGTTCTTCTCCTGGACGGGGAGGACTTTGTCTCCCATCTTCCTCTGGGTGGCTGGGGACAACGAGTTCTTCAGGTTCTCCATGATCAGGGGCGGGGCCAAGGGGGGCGGAGGTGGAGGCGGGGCAGCTGGGGCGCCCCCTTTCTTGGGTGAGTTCTTGGGCGAGGCCTTTGGAGATGGCTGCGGGGAGGGTTTGGGGGAGCCCTTGGCCAGGGCGCCGAACTCGGGCGCCTCCAGCAGGCCCTTCTTCCCGCCGCCGGCCTCCTGCGCCCGCCGCTGCTCCTGCAGCCGCTTTTGGCGTTGTTTGTCCATGTTGCGGCTGAGCAGGTTGGTGACCGTCATCCGGGGCCCAGCCAGCTCGAAGTGGTAGCCCAGCTTGAGCAAGGTGCTGTTCTCCTTGAGCAGCTTGGCGATCTCCATCTCGGTCTTGCCGCCGCAGATGTGCCGCTGGTTGTGGAAGCGGAGTTCCGTCAGCGTGTTGTTCTGGAGCAGGGCCCGGAAGATGGCCAGGATGCCTTTGCCCGTGATGTGGTTAGAGTCTAGGTTCAGGCTGGTGATGGTCTTGTTGGCCTTGAGCATGATGGCGATGGCGAAGGCCACGTGGTCATCCGCGCGCGTGTTGGCCAGGGCAAACACCTTGACCACGGTGTTGAACTCCAGAGCCTCGGCGAACCGGACCAAGATCTCATTTGTGATACAGTCTGAGTTGTTGACGTTCACCTCGGTCATCTCTGGGTCATTGTTCTTCACTCTCTCCAGAGGCTCGTCAAATATGCTGGGGGCCGCCTCCTCCTCCGCCTTGGCAGGCCCTTCAGAGGGCTTGCTGGGGCAAGCCGGGGCTGGTTTCTCCCGCGCTGGGGTCTTGTTCTCTTCTTTGGGTTCTTTTTCACTTACGGACTCATCTTTTTTCACTTTCTCTTCCTCCCTTTTTGTGTCTATGTTCCCACTTCCTCTTTTCATCCGCTCATCCTCCTTCTTGGCGTCCGCGTTCCTACTCTCCCCTTTTCCCTTCCCGTCGTCCTCTCTCTTGCTTATCTCCTTCTCCTCTTTCTTCTTGTCCTTGTCTCTGCTTGGCCCTGCGCTCCTGTCACTGCCTTTCTTCTCATCCTCCTTCCTTGGGGCTGCTGCCTTCTCCTCTCCCTTCGCATCCTTCCCTGCCTCCTTCTTGTCCACGGCAGCCCTGACCCGGCCCTTGTCAATGCCCCTGATGAGCTTCTCCTCCTTGGGCTTCTCTCTGCTTTTACAATCAGCTTCATCTTTGTCTCTTGAGAAGCTTTTCTTTAAAACACCCTTCTTTGGCTCCTTCCCCAGGTCTGAGTCCCGTCTGGGGCCCAGGGGTTTTTTGCTGGCATCTCTGCCCCTGTCCTCTCCGTTCTTGGCATCTGTCTTGGTCTCCACTTGCTTGCTTTCCTAAGAATTCGGAAAAGAAAAATAAACATGAAGAGCTGGCTACGGAGGGAGAGGAGTGAGTATGGGGACAAGCGTGGGGAGCATTTATGTAAGTGCCCGGGAGCCTCCAAAGGGCGATGTCCATTGAGAACACCCTAAGAGGGTCTGGGGTTCAAGCTGCAGAGAACGGGCTGACGTCAGACTCAAGCAAACCTCAGGGTCGCCAGGGGCTGAGAGGAACACCTGAGGAGGTTGTGGCAGGTCCTTCCCCGGGGAGGTCTCAGACCCAGAGCTGCCCTTTTCTGTCGTGGGTGATTTAATGGGAATCCTTCCAAGTGGTGCTTTGCTGAGCCACGTTGGAACTCGAGGCAAAAGGAAAAATCACTGATACTGCTCCTGTCCTTATTTAAAATTTTGAATTTTTGGTTGTCATGGATTTTTTTTTTTTTTTGGCATTAAATTCAATTTTTAAAAATATCAGCTCACTGCGCTTTTGGGTGTCCCTTTGCATTCCCTGGGCTCAGCGAGGGCCTCGTGTGCCTCACCCCAGCGCTGACCCTGCTTCCAAAGGGGAGGTGGGTCAGTGGTCCTCAGCTGCTGGAATTTCACGGTAAATGCCTTTTCAAGGGAATAAAAAGTTTCTTTTACCAATTAAAGATATTTATAAATTTGATCTCACATCATTCTCTCGTTAAAATAAAAAGGAGCCTACGATAAAGAAGGTAGACATTAATAGAATAAAATCCCTACCTTTATGTCAGATATGTGTAGCTTTTCAAAGAGCCCACAGTATCGTCCTTATTTTTTTTAGTAAAAACTTTGTTAAGGACCAGCACCTCTCTGTCAGGAGCCCTGGAGTCCACTGAGCGAGCTGACCTCAGGAGGACTTTGCCAGATCCCGGATCTGGGATTCTGTGGCTCCGCGTGGACCACACAGACACGGAAAAATTGTTCAGGGGGCCTAGAAGGGAGTCAGCTGAGATGCATTAAAGGCTTGAGTTTTACACGCAGCATGGGGCATCCTGTACTTCCGTGGGGCCCTGTGCCTCCGTCTGTGAGGTTGCAGAAAGTCTGAGTCTTATTTTGAGAGTACTTGCTTCCTACCCCCTTCAGGAGAGCTAAAGATTAGATATTAAACTGTTCGACTATGATAGATACCCCCGAGCAAGTGGGACCTCCAAGAACGTCCTTCCTAAAGGTTTCTGTTTTGTTTTGTTTTGTTTTGTTTTTAAGAGGAGGAGACCATGGCCTGATTATTAGAAGGTTTTCTTTCTTTCAGGAGTGCACCCCCACCCTGCCCGGACGGAATGGAGAGCTGGTTGGTCCTATGGAAACAGTTTGTACCTGCACCACAAACACATGCCATCGGGGACCAGCCCCGGGGTTTATTTAGCAGCAAAAGTCCTTGGCTCCTCTGCTAGAATCACAACACGTAGCCAAGGGGCACAGGGCCTGGTGAGGCAGGGCCGAGGAATGTGCCCCTTCTCTCCTCCTGCCCCAGGGGGGCAGTTGCGCGGGGCGGGGGGGGGGGGGTGTCCCTGGGGCTTCGGTGGTGGAGCGAGGGCCGGAGGACGCCCTCTCACACTTTCTCTGGCTCCCAGAGAACTGGATTCGACCCTTCAGATCACCCTTTCAGTGATGGTGACTTTACCGTACCTTGGTTTGGAAGGAAGAGGAAGCCTGGAGTAGGCAAACAGAAGGTAAATGAGGAGATCCGAAGGGTCAACCCCTTTAGGACACCCCTAACATTTGTCCACAGCTCAGCCAGGAAATTCCAGCCCACCCCAGCTCAGAGGGGTCTCATCTCAAATTCCAGCCACTTCGGGAGCATGGGTGCCACATGTGAGAGCTGGGTGCCACAGCCTCTCCAGGAGTCCAGCCCAAGCTCCAGAGGTCAGGCCCCCAAGGCAGGGACTCCTGCCCTCCCCCTTCCAAATGCGCGCCCTTGGAGATTTCTCAGCACCCACCGGGCAGTGCCCAGCTGCCCTCTGCACAGTTCCCGTGCCTCCCACAGGCCTCACTTGAGGGAAGATGGGAAGCCGGGAAGCCGGAGAGACGCTAACCAGCAAGTTCAGGGAAAACTGGGTTTCAGATCTGACCGTCTCAAGAGCAGCTGCTAAGTCAATGTAACCTTCTCCAACCTTGCCCATTAGGGGCAAGGCGCTCCTCTCCGCCTGCCCAGCAGCCCTCCAGGTGTGCCTGGGTGCCCCGCTGTCCCCAGAACCTTGCTCAGCAGCTGCCTCCTCTCTCAGTCAAACCCATCCCGCTTTCGGGCCAGGGCTCCCGTTCAGAGCCTTCCTCTGCTCACCCATTGGGTCTCCTTTTCCAACATTTTAACCCTCTCTCTGCCCTGATACCCTAGATTCTGATCTACGCCCTCGGTCTTCATCCAGGACCACTCCCCACTCCCTCTTAGGGTACTCCCCCTACACGGGGGTCCTAGTTGGCTTGCATCTGTCATGTGTCTGTTCTTAAGGAGATGTTCCAGCCCTTTAAAAAGAACCTAATGAAAAACAGGCGGGGCGGGGGAGGGGGGGAGCTGATTAATCATGGGTTTCCTCCAAATAGCCAGGAATGAGTGGGGCTGGGGCCTGTTGCCGCTCGTGCAGCCCTGAGAGCTCAGACGTTGCCTTAAAAGGAGAAGGAGCCCAGCGTCCTCCCGGGGCTGAGATTTCTGGTGAGCGAGTTCCTCAGCACATAGCAGAGCTGCCTCCTTCTTGCTTATCTGAGAGGGAGTCCAAGCCAACTTCTTTTGCTTCGAGAACTGGTGGTGCATCCTGGTGACCTCCAGAGGTTATTTCTGCTTCTCTTCCTGTCTCTAGGCCTCACGCCTCTGCTCATCCCTTGCAGCAGGAGGGGTTTAGGTCAGATATAACAAAGAACTTCCATAGAGCAAAGATCCACAGGCTCCTAGGTGAGAGATCCAAGCAGCAAGAATTGTTTTCCCCTTTGGGAAAAGCTTTAGGGTTAGGGGAAGGCCAAGGGGTGATTTCGCAATCCTTCATAGAGGCAGGGGAGTGGAGAGGAAGACCTCTGAAAGCCTCTAACCTGTGAGACTTGGCAGGGACCTAGCAATCAGACTCGGCGGTGAGAGGCAGCTGTCTTCCGCCATCTGCTCCAGGCCTGTGGCCTCATGGTGTTGCCCCGTCTGCCCCTTGTGTTAGGACCCCAGTTAAATGCCTTTGACAGGTTCGACACAGCGTCATTTCCCTTACCTCGGGCCTTCAGATACTACTTCCTCTAGAACTCCTGTCTGATTGACCAGAGAAGAGAACATTTTACCACCTTCATTGCCAAAGGGGGAGAGGAAAAGAATTGTCTATCCGGAAGTCCCTAGAAAATGAGAACTTGCCGAGGGAAGGCCAAACCCCCTGTGTGTGCCGCGCTCAGCCCTCAGCCCACTGGTGCTATTAGCGCATCAGAGCACCACCGCGGCTCTCTCTTCCCTTCCTCTGACGCATCGCCGGCAGCGTGATCCTGCCTGAGGCCGATGCGAGGCGAGAGTCTGCAGACCTCCCCAGGGGCACAGCACCAAGACGAGATGCACCCGGGGGGTGGGGAACTTCTCAGACAGGACAGGGAAGGTCTGGGTCTGTCGAGTTTGCTCCAGCCCCTGGCCTAGGAGGTGGCAGAGCCAAGGAGGGCAGGGGTGACTGGCAGTGACCACCCCTCACACGGGACCCCATGCCACGAATCGGGCACATTTGCTCCACCCCCAAAGCAAGTCCAAGGCGATGTCAATTCAGATGAGACAGACAGCTCGCAGACCTTCTGTCTAGAAGCTTCGACAGTGTGGCAGCTCAGGCTCCGGGCTCAGGGCAGGGACTGTGGGCTCTGCGACACTGCCTTCAGTAGACTCTGTCCCAGGCCTGAGCTGAAGTCCTGAGGGCACAGAGGCCTCAGCGTCTGAGTTTATTAGAAGCCGGCATTTCTAGCTTGGCTCTGGTCTACAGCCTGCCTCTCGTTTCTCGTGGATCAGGTTATGTTTCGTAGGAGAGCATCAGGGAAATCGGTGGTGTCTCCTAGCCCCCCAGCGCTGCAACCCCTCACTGTGTCTCCCTCCTGGTCCTGCACCGGTGCTCCCCGCCAGCCCTCAGCCTGCCTCGGAGCACAAGATCGTGTCCCCCTGCTTCTCCCACGAAGCTGGCCCTGCAGGGCTCTGGGGCGCTGGCCCCGCTCACGCCAGCCACCTGGACACCGGGTATCAGGCACCACAGCTGCCGGGGTCACCTGTCTGCAAGGCCGGAGAGTGCGCCAGAGGTCCCCTGGGAGAACAGCCCTCTGACGTGGCTGGGGTCAAGGGCAGGACAGGTAGTGGGGCCTGGGGCTTGTGGGGACCGAGCAGCTTCCCTCCCCGCAGCCTCCTGCCTCATTCTGCACGGACCGCCAACTCTTTTATAGTTCTCCACCGAGAAGAAAGATTCTGGGTTGTCCCGACAAGAAGTTTCAGGGGGGCCAACTGCCATTTGGGGGGAAGTCTCATTCCTGGAGCGGGCAGTCCTGGGGAGGGACAGCAAGGCCCGTTTCCCTTGGTGGTCTGCGGGCCAAGCGTTGTCCCCTGGGGCTTAAGCCAGCTCATGAAACAGAGCTTCAGTTTTCATTGTTGTTGTTTTGTTTTGTTTTTTAAGTAGGCTCTATGCCCAATGTGGGGCTTGAACTCATGACCCCAAGGTCAAGAGTCACATACTCTACCAACTGAGACAGCCAGGATCCCCTAATCTTTCTTTTTCTTTTTTAATTGAAGTATAGTGGACACACGATGTTACATTAGTTTCCGATGCCCACATAGCGATTTGACAATTCTGTACGTTACGCATAAAGCTTCAGATCCTGAAACAACTGGTATTGCCCCTAGAAAGCCACAGGTTCCCCCCAGAGCCGTCAGGAAAGCTGGGTTCTTCCGAACGCGTCCTCCCTACGGGGGCAGGGGAGGTCATCGGCTCTGCAGGCAGCTGGCCTGTGTGCAAATCCCAGCTCTGCGCTCGACTAGCTGTGCGATCTCGGGTGGCTTACAGACCTCCTGTGAACCTGTCGTCTCATGCGCAGGATGGAACGGACCCATCCGGAGCTCGTCATTAGGTTGCAAGTGGCTGTAAGGAGACGTCCACAAAGGGCCTGGTCCCGAGAAGGGCTTGGAGCGGAGATCAGCTGCCGGGAAGCCCAGCCCTCCCCGCCAGAAGTGCTGAAGCCCCACGGCAGGCAGGGGGCTCCTCCCGCTCCTGCCGAGGCCCCGGCCCCTTTGCTTAGTATCTTAGTATTACTTAGAAGGGTGAGAGGAAGCACTTACCCAGTGGTCAATGGAACTGCATTTTGTACTTCTCCCTAAGAAATGAAGTGACCACGTCTCAAACCCTGGAAAGCCGCCCGGAGAGCCAGAAGCTGGGAAGGGACCAGGTAGCTTGGAGCTCTCCCCCACCCCTCCTCCCAATCCCACGGTGACAGAGGCAGGGGCGGAGTGGCCAGGGGACAGGTGTCACTGCCCCCACGGGGACCACTAGCACCAGGGTCCTAACAGCGTTGGGGCCTGTGTGGCCCCGGGGGTTTTTGAGAGCCAGCCCCTCCAAACTCCCCCTGTGACCTCACTCATTCGTCCGCCCCGGCTTCACCCATCAGGAGGTGTAGGTCACCGCCATCCTGGGGACAGAGCGCTCCAGAAGCCAGTCCTGCCCGCACAGCTTAGGAGGGATGGCAGGCAGGGCGACAATCTGACATCAACGTGCCTGCGGAAGACAGTGCTGAGGCAGGGCACCCTGATGGCCGAGACTTCCTGCTCCAGCTGACAGCATCCCTTCAGGCTGGCTGGAGGCTCAGCCTCCCTAAAAAGGCCTGGCAGCCCCTTTCTCAACCATTCCCAGACTGAAGTTCCCGGCTCCTGTTCTGGCTGTGGCTCAGGGACAAGGTCTTGGCATCTCCCAGAAACCCCCTTTTTTGGTTATCCCAGCCCTGGCCCTTTTCAGATCATCCCAGGTCTGCTTCCTCTATTTCAAAGCCCCTAGCGTAGGGAAACACTGTCTCCACTGGCCCTTGCAGGATGAGTTCCGAGGAATCCCCTTCTATTCATTCCTTGTAGCTGCTCAGGGGCCTGTGGGGAGACTGGGACCCACAGGATGAGCTCAAGAAGGAGGAAGGCAATGGGGAATGGGGGCAGAGTAGGGCTTTAACCTCACCCCCTTGGGTTCACACCTATGGGAACATAATTTTGGGGTGTTCAAGGGTTTATACACAAAGACCCATGTGTACACTCAGTTCCTGCCCATAACTTGAAGTATAGTTAATCCCCTAAGGGGACGCCTGGGTGGCTCAGTAGGTTAAGCGTCTGCCTTCGGCTCAGGTCATGATCCCAGCATCTTAGGATTGGAACTGCATTGGGCTCCTTGCTCAGCAGGTCGCCTGCTTCTCCCTCTGCCTGCTGCTCCCTCTGCCTGTGCTCTCTCTCTCTCTAACAAATAAATAAATAAAATCTTTAAAATAAAAATCCCTGGAAAAAAAATGGGTTCAAAACGAAATTCCTAATTTTGGGGTGAGGGCTCTACCATCTGGTGTAGGGGCTGCAGAAGTACATGCCTTCTAGACCTCTGATGACTGCATGTCTGGAGCCCTCAGCCGCTGAGCAGGAAGGGCGGGAGGGTGACAAGCCCAGCACAGGGGCCTGCACATCACAGGGGCCTCTGGGAGTGCTTGTTGGGATGAGGGCAGAGTACGCCAGCCCCAAAGAATCTTCCAGGAGAACATTGGAAACGGGCAGGTGTCAGGCTTGGAGAGAACCCCTCCAGGTGACCCCGGTCGGGCCCCTCAAGGCCAGGGCCCAGCAGATGGCTCAGCCCTCTCCTGCTCCCGGCATGAAGTCCTGCGGGTTGACAGTGTGAGAGCCAATCCACACCTAATCGACATGGCAAGCAACGTTGGAGGCTTGGGCCCCCTGGCCCCCAAAAGAATGTGGGCCAAAAAGAGCCTCCAACCTGACCAGGGCTCCAGAGGGGTCATCTGGGGCACCTCCCTGGGGGAACGTGTGCACCTGGTTAGCTCTGAGCCGAGAAGCCAAGGCTCATGCAGTCACAGAGCTAAGAAAAGCTGTTCCCTGCAGGCATCCCAGATGCCCCTTACTTCCCTGTCCCCACCCTGCTTGGTCTCTCTCTCTGGCTTGCCCAGGCTCTCCAGGACCGGCCTGCTGGGGGCGCGTGAATCAACTCTCGGGGTGCTGGGCAGACTCCAGACCCCCGGCGGGGTGCTCACAGCTGGTTGGGCCGAAGGTCTGGGAATGGCACCAAGCTTGCTGGGGAAGGGCAAGGCAAACTCAGGATGTCCCTTTACCCAGCGAAGAAACTTCACTCCGAACACCGAAGGAGCTCGCTTCACGGTTTTGAGCCCCAGATTTCTAAAGGGCATGTCCTCCCCCCTCCGCCCCCCGGCTGCCAGTCCACTGGAGAAGTCAAGTTCAATCCTCTTCCCCAAATCCTCAGCCCACCCACAGCTTTCTAATACCTTTCCTCTCCAGCAAAACCATCGCTAAATGAAGGGGGGGCTCATCGACGTGCCATTGGCCGTGCTTCCCATGCAGCTCGGACTCCCGCAGCCCCGCGTCACTCTGCACGTGGGTTGCCGCCGCGATCCCTGCTTTGTGGGAGAAGAAACGCAAGCCCAAGACCACACGGCTATTATGTGAGGGAGCAAGCACTCAGGTTCTACAGTCCGAACTTTTTACGTCTACATTCCACCGTCGTGCGTGAGTGGGCTGCATGCCAAGCCATTCTTTCACCCAGATGCCTCGTTCAGAGATAGCCCGGTACCGAAATAAGAACATAAATAACAATATCCACGGCCACCAATTATTTAGTGTTTACAAAGTGGGAGACGCTGTGCTAAGTGCTCGACCTAAGTCACCCATCAAATTCACTCCTCTGCACTGCCACCAGAGGAGGGAACGGCTTGGAGAGGTTCCAGCCTTCCAGGGAGGAAGCTTGGGGGAAGGCTGGCAGGGGTGGGGGCCCTCGTGCGGCCAGCGGGTAGGAGCCAGAGCCCTCATAACCGGAAAGGTCTTCCTTTCCCACTGTTCTCGACGAGCTTTGATCATGGTCTTAGTGACCACCACGTTATGAGGGCATCTTAGAAATAAACCATGGAAAATTCATCCACTTTTGGACGGTATCGCTCAGGGGCAGTTAGGGCTTCTGGGGGTCAGTGGTAACAATTTCTCCATTTTGCAGATGGTGTCATTCTTAAGCAAGTTACTGGAGTTCAAGCTCGGATCTCCTGGGGTTTTTTTGTTTTTTTTTTTTTAGATTCTATTTATTTATTTGACAGAGAGATCACAAGTAGGCAGAGAGGCAGGCAGAGGGAGAGGGGGCAGCAGGCTCCCTGCTGAGCAGAGAGCCTGATGCGGGGCTCGATCCCAGGATCCTGAGATCATGACCCGAGCCGAAGGCAGAGGCTCAACCCACTGAGCCACCCAGGGGCCCCATCTCCTGGGTTCTAGAAAGATCATGCTCTTAACTCCCACGTTATACTCCCCACCGTCAGACACTAAGGAATGAATGAATGCCAGGCTCCTGCCAGGTACCCCTGGAAAAGCATGCGACATAGACCTGACATTTGCCCCCTGGCCATCTGATCATTTGGTCTTACACACGCTTGAGGAGTGACAACTCTGCCGGGTGCTGGGCTCAGCCCCGAGGATGGAGAGATGGCTGGGCAGGCATCTCCGGAGAGCTGGGAGAGCCGCCTGGCCTTCTCTTGGATTTCACGTCCAGGCGAGAAGGAGGGGCCGGTGGGCAGGAAGGGCCCATGGCTCTGGCTAAGGCAGGGGTAAGGGGAAGACAGTTTCACGAGAGTAACAATCAAGGTGCCGAGATGGGGATACCATCGGTCAGGGTTGGAAGAAGAAACCCAAAGGGTACGAGGAAGGGGGCAACGACTAGAAGCCCGTGGGGAGGGCTGCGGAGGAGGGCGGCTGCACGGGAGAAGGAGCCACCGGGCTTGCCAACAGAGGGGAACCCTAGGTCTGCGCAAGTCCTCACAGCAAGGGAATGCATGTGGAGCGCAGGGCCAGGCCGTCCCACCGCCCCACCGAGGAAGCTTCCCTGGGCAGGGAGATACCTGAGCTGCCCCTGAAGGAGGAGGAGGAGTGTGCAAAGCAGGGAAGGAGCCCCGCCTGCCGAGGAAGAGGCTCCCGTCTGCAGCCCCACCTGCTCTGCCCTGCTTCCCCAGCCCCATCGTCCGGCTCCGACCCTTCCCAGCAGCTCTGCACCCCATCCTCAGCTGGTTCATCTCTGAAACAATGAAGCATCGCACGTGCTCTGCTCTGGGGAGTCATCCCCAGCCCCCAGCCCCCGCCCCAACTCCCGATCTTGGCTGCTGTCACTCTGTCCCTCTGTCCGTCTCTCCTACGGGGCGGTGGCCAGGAAGTATGCCTTCTCCGTCACCGGATCCCCCGCAGAGAGCATGGAGCCTGGCGCTTGAGAGAGAGCCGTGGATGAATGAACGGATGAGGGAACGATGGCACCAAATGGAGCCAAATGTTGGTTTGGGAACGATGGAGATCTACGAAGCTTGTAGAATAAGGAGCTGAGTACAAATACGGGAGTGGTGAATACAAATGACATTGAGGTTGATGTTGGAGGTGAAGGGGGCACTCCCACCACTCACACTGGCAGAGACGGATTCCGAGGCCGAAAGGCTAGCGGGCTCAGTCTGGCCACAGGTTGGAGAGCCCCGAACGTCCGCCTTCTCAGCCTGGTCGGGATTTGTTACGTATCTGCAACCCTGTGTCCCAGTACCGGGGGGTGGGGGGACGAGGGCGGCTTGAGCCAGGTCCGACAAGGGGCTGGGGTTACCGGGAGGATGAATGCATGGGATTCCACCTCACTTCTAGAGAGACAACCCAGGGCCCTGCCACTCCGCAGGGCCAGCCGTAGAGCGCTTCCAGACTACTCACACTGTTCCCTAGGAGGCCAGGCCTGAGACAGGTTCTCGCTTAGGCCCCAGGGCTACATGTGCCCTCTGTTCAGTCTGTGCCCTCGGCTGGTGGGCTCTTCTGGCTCCCGGTCCCTTCCCTCCCGGCACTGGGTCCGGATCAGGCCGGTCCAACACCAGGTTTGACCTTGGGCACTCCCCTGTGTATGTTACACTTCCTGGAGTTCACACCCAGAAGGCCTGTTGGGTCCGCGGCTGCCTTGGCCTGCAGCCTTGAGGATATCCAGAGCTGGAGGGGAAGGAGGTAGGAGCCCAGAGGCCGCTAGGCCAGCCAGGCCAGCACCCAGAGCCTCCCGGCCAGTGACATTCCTTAAAGGAATGCAGTAAACAAGGAGAAGCCCAGCCCCATGGGGCCAGAGGTGGGAGGCTAGGGGTGGGAGTGGAGGGCAATGACAGCCATTTTCTTCTTCATCTTCACCACTTTATCGCAAGGGAGGGGGCAGCCGGAGAGAGGTCAAGTTCGTTTTACCAAACTGGAGATTTGCTAGCTTTAGGCTAAGGAGCTCGCCCTCAGAACTGTCATCTATTAGCTAGTTTCTTTGGTGACCTCTCCGGGCCACTACTGGAAACCTGATCTTTCAGGACAAGGCTAGAGTCCCCTTAATAACTCAGTTCTCATCCAGACCTACTGCTGACCCTCTTGCTGCTCAGCGAGAGTGAGACTTCACAGCTGCTGAATGTGACCTACTAAAGGGGGACACCACAAAAAGTTTAATTTCAGAATTTCCTTCCTTCTCAAGGCTGAATAATATTCCATTATAGCTATATACTGCATTTGGTTTATCTATTCAGCTGTGGAGAGGCACTGGAATTGTTCCCACCGTTTTTGCTATTCTGCATAACGCTGATGTGAACATGAGTGTGCAAACATCTGTTCAACAAGTCCTGGCTTTCGGTTCTCTTGGGTCTCTAACCGGAAGGGGCATTGTTGGAACGTGACCCAAATTCTGACTTCTCTGCACCACC
Organism: Potos flavus; assembly: GCA_028534135.1. Taxonomy (NCBI): domain Eukaryota; kingdom Metazoa; phylum Chordata; class Mammalia; order Carnivora; family Procyonidae; genus Potos; species Potos flavus. The sequence goes on from CM052893.1 coordinate 34,731,826, forward strand.
CACCTTGACTGCTTCACCTCCAATCCTATCCAGCGTGTTAACCACATTCTTGCAAATATCCTTCACCGGGGTCACGCACACTGGCCAAAGCCCCAGCCTTGAACTTGACTGACTCCACGCCTGTGCCACACCCCCTCACAGGCCGCTGGGCCACGCATGGCAAGCAGCCCACCCCCCAGAGCGGGACCACTGCCCTCCACTCCCACAGCCCTGCCTCCTGGGTGACATCGATGCCGAGCCCTGGCTCTAGAGTTAGAACACCAAGGTTCTAGTCTTTGCTCTTATGCAACGTGGGGATGATAACCCTTCACAAGGGTCTGAGCCTGCAGTGAAGTGCTATGTGGGAGGCATTTGCAGCAGCGCCGAATGCCCTGGAAGCTCGCTGTCAAAGTTAGCCGTCATGTAAAAAGCTCAGGTTTCCCTGAGTTACCGCTCTCTCTCGGTTCTCCCGCAGCATCAATTTGAAGCTCTCAGATTCCTTCTCCTCCGGTTCTCATCCCATTCCACCCCATTCTCAGCAGACCATCTTCCCTACTTACTTCCCTGGAATCGACAGAGACCAGCCTGTGGGAATTCAACTTCCCACCATCCCTCCTACCATCTCACCGCCGTGTTTATCTCCTCCTCTCCACCCCGTCCCCCCTGCCCGGTCTCAGGAAGGATGAAGCACGTCTTGTTCTGTCCCAGGCTCACCCCGACATGGGTTCTGGCTCCACACTCTCTTCCATGGCCCTCACATGCCCACATCTCTCCCAGGTCAATCAAATCTCTGCCTCAACCCCGTAGTCCCTCCGGGTGCTGCTGCTGTCGATAGTCTTTTTGATGTTAAGATTTTATTTATTTAAGAGAGATAGAGAAAGCATGAGAGAGAGAGAGAGAAAGCACATAAGCGGAGTGGGGGGAGAGGCAGAGGGAGAGGGAGAAGCAGACTCCCCAGTGAGCAGAGTGCCGGACACGGGGCTCAATCCCAGGACCCCAAGATACCGACCTGAGCCAAAGGCAGACACTTCATCAACTGAGTCACCCAGGCGCCCGATAGCCTTTTATACCCAAACTTCCCCCAAAGAGTTCTTTTAAAATCCCTACTCATTCCTGGATCCAACACAATCTCGCCTCAGCCCCAACATTCCATGGAAATTAGTTTCATCCAGATCATTACTGACCCCTTTATTGCTAAATCAGATTTGTATCTCGTATTCTTCATCTTGCCTAATTGCTTGGGAATGCTTGGGAATCGCATGCCTCTTAAATGCGGATGCTTTCAAGGTCTTCTTTGAAGCCTCCTTTGCTTTCATTTTTAGAGCCGCTCCCTGGGTGACCTACTCTGAGGGCACGAGTTGTGTTCTGTGTTCTGCTCTCTCCTGAAGCTCTATTCCCAGGCTGGACACGACTGCGGACGTTCAGACCCTTGTAGCCATCTGTCATCAAACATCCTGCTGTGTGTGTCCCCACGGGTCTCAGAAACAGCTCCCCCTGGCTTCCCACCGCCATGCCCATTCCTGCTCTGTTCCCTGTCTTGGTGAAGGGGTCCTCCGGATATCTGGTGGCTCAAATCAGAAGATGGGAGGCGTATGTGGGAAGAGGCAATGTGGATCCCTCTGTACTCACGCATCCCTTCTCCAGCCGAAGGGGTTGGGGGGGGGGGCGCTGCGCAATCCGTCTAATTGATAAAAGACGGCCTTATCCCCTTACCTCCTACACATGGATGGTGCAACTCCTTACCACCGCTCTGATCAGCCCCTCCTCTGACCTCACGGATGCGCCCCGGCAGCTGTCACCTCTCCCTGGGCTTACTGCAGCCCCCTTTATGCTGGCTTTGCTGCCTTCCTCCAGAACAATCTTCACACCACAGCGACTCTGCTGAAGCACAGATCTGGCATGTCACTTCTTTACCTAAACCTTCCAGTGGCTCTCCAGTGCTTTTCTGACCCACCAGCCCGTCCTCACCCGGCCTCTGACTGCCCTGGCTCAGCCTTCCTGCTGGCCTGCCACTCAGCCCCGCTCCCTGCTCTTGGTTCTCCGCTGAGTCAGTTCCTGGGTCTTTGCAGTGATGTTCTCACTACTTGGAAATCTCGTCCTCCCTCATTTCTCCTGGTAAATCCTTACCCCAGTTCTTAACCTGGAGAGGTTTTAGCTTAGATCTTTAATTCATCTGGTTTTATTTTGGAGTGTGATGTGAGATGGTAATCTGTTCTTGAAACAGATATCTAATGCCTGAATTACATTTATGATCAAAAAACCCCCAAAAGTTGTTTTATAAAAAAAAAAAGAAAATTGTCTTTAAATAATTCAGTTTCATAGTGAAGAAGAAGAAGAGAAGAAGAAGAGAAGAAGAAGAGAAAAAGAAGAAGAAGAAGAAGAAGAAGAAGAAGAAGAAGAAGAAGAAGAAGAAGAAGAAGAAGAAAAGAAAAGGAAAGGAAAGGAAAGGAAAGGAAAGGAAAGGAAAGGAAAGGAAAGGAAAGGAAAGGAAAGGAAAGGAAAGGAAAGGAAAAGAAAGGAAAAGAAAGGAAAAGAAAAAAGAAAGAAAGAAAGAAAGAAAGAAAGAAAGAGAGAGAGAGAAAGAAAGAAAGAAAGAAAGAAAGAAAGAAAGAAAGAAAGAAAGAGAAAGGAAGAAAAAGAAAGGAAGGAAAGAAGGAAGGAAGGAAGGGAGACCAAGACCCCTCAGGCCAGTGGCAGGAGGAAGGCATGGAAGGGATGGAAGGCGACAGAGAGATTGGTGGTGATTCCGCACCGTGCAGCCCAGCTAGGCTGTGCCAGGACCTGCCATGGAGCCTGACCTCACCTGCTTCTGATCCGGCGATTTCAAGTTAGCCTGCTGATAAATATTATGCAGAGCAGAAGGGCCAGAAAAGTCTCAGGCACCACCTCCAACTCCAGTGTAAACATAAACACAGTTGTTTCTACCTCCCAGGACGATCTCTGGCGAGGTGGAGTGGTAGCTAAGAAAAGGATAGTGCGTTTGGGAACCTGGGAAATGACATCTGACACAGTCCAGCTCAGGACCAGGCTTCACATGGGGAGCAAATGCCATCCGTTGCAGTTTCTGCATTGCCCTTATAAGTGAGTGGGAGGGAAGGAATATTCTGGAAAAGAGAGGGATGTGCAAACTTGAGTGGTTGGGCTCTTGCACTGAATGTTTCATCAGACTCTGCCAGAGGGTATGGTGCTCCTTGACTGCTCTGTCTTTAAGGCTGAGGATGTCTTGTGAAAGGGACAGTAAATAGAAGAAGCTGGGACGGTGAGGAGGGACCCTGTGGTTCTTGGTCCCCTCTAAGGAGCCCAAGAAGAGGCACCGGCAAGCAAGGGAGGGCAAAGAGTATCTACTTTTCACCAAGACCCTTACTCCTCCCGCCAAGGGGGTCTGCATTTTACTGCCAATGGAGAAAGATGGGAAGGCGGGGTGGGGGACAGGGTTCAAGGTGAAGGTGTCGCCTTATGGCTTGTGCTGGCCAGACCTTAACAGGCAGCACTGTTTGGGTTTCTTTTTGGAATCTTATTGTGGATCTTCTCTATGATGAAGGATCAGCTCCAGTGCTCTCTGCAGACCTACGTGTTTTGCCAACTGGTCTGGTGACTCATACTGGGAGGCTTGTAGCAAACCCCATTTTTGGAGAAGCTGGGAAATCTCTTCGTAGAAACAAACACGTCCCTTTAGCGCTTTACTCTCTGAAATGCCTACTTTCTACTTCTTTACTTCATCCCAGCACAGACAAAAACCCCAGTGAGTTTGGAAAACATTGTAAAGAGCTACTTAAATGTAAGCTATTTGTCCCAGAGTGCTGGGTCCCACTGAGGTCCCAGGGGGTAGCAAGAGGAACATGCTGTCCTCTTGGAGCCTGGGGCCAAGAGCTGCAGCCCTGGCTCACGCACAGCCACCCTCTGGCCTGCTCTACGCAGAAAAGGCCACAGTGGCCTCATCAGGACTGGCTTCATGAGCATGGTCTGTTTAAGGCTCTGCTGTCACCATCTTGAAAGTCTTAATAATTATAGAACAAGGAGCCCTGTTTCAATTTTACAGCAGGTCGTGAAAATTCTGCAGCCAGTCCTGGGGCCTAACAGAAACCCAAGAGCAGAGGATGTCAGGGGTAGAGTGGATCCCTGCCTTGCCGCTTTCACCTCTTTTGGGAACGACACCCCCGGTTCCGCAGACCCCCACTCCCACCCCCGGACGTCAGTCTAGATTCTTCCCGCTCCCGCACATTTTCTTCATCCCACCTTCCTCATAAATCTCTGGTGAGCCCCTCCCCGTCCGTGTGCCCCTGCGGTGCTGGGTCCACCGCCATCTCGCGCCTCGCAGCTGCTCTCGCTGCCTCCCGTCTTCCTCCTCTCTTCGAGACATCTGCACACGGTAACCAGAGAGATCTTCCCGACATGGAAATCTGATCGGTGGCTCCCAGGCTTTCGGGAGGAAGTCCAGACTTCTTAACCTGGCACGCAAGGCCCTTCGTGATCCGGCCTGCGCCTGCCTCTGTGCCCTGCGCGCCCTGCGCGCGCACCGGGCTCATGGGGAAGAGCAAGTGCGCCGCCCTCCCCTCCCGGCCGGTGAGCGCAGTTCCTGCCACTCAGACCGCCCGCTCGTCTTCTCTGCCCGGCTAACCCTTCCTGTTCTTCTTCTCCTCCTCCTCCCTTCTTCCTCCTCCTCTTTCTTTGTCACTTCTTATTACAGGAAACTTCAGTTGTACACAGAGCGAGAGAGAACAGCACAAGGAGAATCAAGGAGCCCATCGCTGGGCTTCCGCAGTAATTGACATCGGGCCAGTCTTGCTTTATCTATGTGCCTGCCCACGTTTCTCTCCTCCTTAGGTGACCTGGAGGCAAATCCCGGGTATGTCATTTCATTCATAAATATTTCAGTGCGTATCTTCAAAAGACACATATTTTTTAAAAAGCTAGAATACCATTCTCTTACCAAAAAATAAAGACAAGTAATTCCTCTTCATGACCCAATACTCAGCACAAGGGCCCTCTCACTGGCCCTCATCCAGGCCCTGGGTTAGGACACCCCCCCTCCCCCTGCAGGCAGAGCTGCCCACTATCCCTGCACTTATCACGGTTTCCTCGCCTGTCCCTGGACTACATGGTGAGCACTTGAGGGCTGGGACCAGACCTTTTATTTCTGGCCCCAGGACCTGGCCTGGCAGAGTGCTTTGCACTTAATAAACATTTGCTGGAATGAAAAGAAAATATTTCAGTCCTCCCTACAGTGTCCCTACCAAATAGGTTGTACTTGCATACTTCCCATACCAGAGAGCTCAGTTCTTCCTGAAGAAGCCAAGACTTCTTCTTTTTAAAAGCTGGCACAGAAAGCCCTTCTGGTTCCGGTTATATCCCTGGGGTCCTACGAACCAAGGCTACCCCTTCTCCTCTGTATGAGTGCGCGGTATATGTCAGACTTCTGGCATCTTCTCCCTGAGGTTGCCCTTCTCCAGGCTAAACGAGTTCATTTGTTAGACTGAGCCCACATCATTCTGATCTGACGAGAACTTTCCGGGTGATCTTGGTTCTGCTGCTTAAAAGTTCAGTCTCTCTCGGGTTCAGATAATTTGCAGATATGGTAGGTGTGCCTTCTAGATCTTTATGCCCACTGGACAGGGCAGCGTGGAGGACAGAGCTCTCTGGCACCCTGCCAGAAACCTCTAGGGAACCACCACTCACATCGCACCTTGCAGTCCACATCTGGCCATCCTGGCCCTAAGCTATTATGAGAGGACTTCTCCAGAGGCTCCTGAAGTCTCCGGAGGGGACAGGACTATGGAAGGGAGAGGAAACTGTTGGCTTTAATGCCACCTCCACTCACCGCTGACTTGTCCGGGGGATTGTTACCCTAGTAAAATGATACACCTTGAGCCACCATTTTCCAGATTTCAGACGCTTGCTACTTGTTCTGGAAACTTCCTCCTTTCGTGCTGCAGGGTCATTACAACCCCCAGACGCATCTCCCTTCCAGCAGCTGAGGCCTGAGGAGGCCCAGGTTCTCTGTGTGCCAAGGCCACAGAGAGGGGGATCCCCCTTATTGGCTGAGAGAGGAAGCACACTGGGGAGTCTGTCAGCATTAGGGAACACGTGAGTGTTACGCTGAATCTTTAAGCTCCAGGAGAACTGGGAGGTGAGGCCGGCCATTCCATTGGGGGGAAAGAAAGGGAAGTCAAGATGTAGGGGGAAGAGAGGCAGCGAATAAGGGCGCCAATGCATTAAATCAGGGCCTCTTCACGGTCCAGGACCCATTGGATACACAATGGGAGGGGAGAGGCTGGAGGAGGTGCGAGGAAAGCTTCAGAGGAGGTCCCTTGGGCATAGGAGACAAGGGAAGGCCTTTCCTAGCAGAAGGAACAAGACAGGCAAAATGTGATTCTTGGAGCACAACACAGCGAGGGATGGCTGGGAAGTCCTTTGTAACCGGAGGGGGGCCAAGGCAGCGGGGGTGAGAGAGGAGACCAGAACCGTACCCTGAGCCAGACCATGGACAGACTTCGTGCATCGCGCTACAGGACGTGGGTCTCACCCGGTGGGCGGCGGAGGAGCATACTGATCTTTAACCAGACACATGATCACCAGATTTGTGGTTTAGAAAGACGGCCCTGGCAGCTGTTTGGAGAATGGAGCTGAGGCTGGGAGGAACTGGAGGGAAAGAGACCAGGTAGGAAGCTGCCGCAAAAGTGCAGGCGAGAAGTGATGAGATCCGGGCCGAGGCTGAGCAGTGGGCACAAAGAAGGGAGACGAATTCTCTAGACACATCTGGGGGTACAGTTAATATGATTCAGCGAAGTGGGGAATGGCAGGAAGAGTGGAAGATGACCGTCAAGATTCCCAGTGTGGTCCCCCTGATAGACGGTGATGCTCATAACCGTAACAAGGACTATGGAAGGTGAGGATGAGGACTGAGATGATGAATTGTTTTGGCCATGACAAAACTTAAATGTCTAACAAGCTGGCATTAATAAGCATCTTTGGCTCAGGAAAGAGATCTGGGCTTGAGCTGTGGATTGGGGAGTCGTAGGGGTGTAAGTAACAACAAAAACCATCAAGAAGAGGAAAGGGATTTAAAGAACAGGAGCAGGGAGACGGCCACATTATAATAATAAATAATAATAAAATAAACCTCATATCCTTGGATATGATAAAATAAATAAAATAAAATAAAATAATAAAATAAAACTCATATCCTTGGAGGTTAGCAAAACCATAATGAGATACACTTCAGGGGCGCCTGGGTGGCTCAGTGGGTTAAAGCCTCTGCCTTCGGCTCAGGTCATGATCTCAGGGTCCTGGGATCGAGCCCCGCATCAGGCTCTCTGCTCAGCGGGGAGCCTGCTTCCTCCTCTCTCTGTCTGCCTCTCTGCCTACTTGTGATCTCTGTCTGTCAAGTAAATAAATAAAATCTTAAAAAAAAAAAAAAAGAGATACACTTCACACCAGCTAGGCTGACTGTAATAAAAAAAGACAGACAATAAGACATGTTAGAGAGGATACAGAGAAAATGGAACTCTCATACATGGGTGGTGGGAATGCAAAATGGTGCAGTGACATTGAAAAACATTGTGGCAGTTCCTCAAAAAGTTAAATATAGAGTTTTCATACGACCCAGCAAATTCGCACCCAAGAGAACTGTAAACATAGGTCTACACAAAACCTACACACGAACGTTCACGGCAACATTACTCATAATAGCCAAACGTGGGAACAACTCACATATCCATCAGCTGCTGAGTGGATCACCAAAATGTGATCTCTACAAAGGAAGGTTATTCGGCCATAAGAAAGAATGCTACAGAGATAGCATATGAAAGGGGCACCTGGGTGGCTCAGTGGGTTAAGCCTCTGCCTTCGGCTCAGGTCATGATCTCAGGGTCCTAGGATTGAGCCCCGCATCAGCTCTCTGCTCAGCAGGGAGCCTGCTTCCTCCTCTCTCTCTGCCTGCCTCTCTGCCTACTTGTGATCTCTCTGTCAAATAAATAAATAAGATCTTCAAAAAAAAAAAAAAGGATAGCATATGAAAGAAGACAGACCCCAAAGACCACATATTGTGTGACTCCCTATTGTGAAACATTCAGAATAAGAAAACCACAGAGACAGAAAGTAGATTAGAGGTTGCAGGGCCTGGGGAAGGGGGAGAAGAATTGGAGAGTAATTGCTAATGGGTACGGGGTTTCCTTTTGGGGCGATGAAAATGTTTTGGAATTAGGTTTTGGTGTTGATTGCACAATTTAGTGAATATACTAAAAAAAACTACTGAATTATACTTTATTGTTATTGTTTTTTTAAGATTTTATTTGAGTATTTTTTAAAAAGATTTATTTATTTATTTTTGAAAGAGTGAGTGCACGGGGAGGGGTGGGAGTGGGAGAGAGAGAATCTCAAGCAGACTTCCTGCTTAGTGCAGGCCTGATAATGGGGCTCGATCTCTGGACCCATGAGATCATGACCTGAGCCGAAACCAAGAGTCAGACGCTCAACTGACTGAGTCACCCAGGTGCCCCTAAGATTTTATTTTTAAGTAATCTCTACACCCAATGAGGGGCTCGAACTCACAACCCTGAGATCAAGAGTCACACGCTCCACTGACTGAGCCAGCCAGGAGCCCCTGAAATACACACTTTAAAAGGGTGAATTTGGGGCACCTGGGTGGCTCAGTCGTGGGGCATCTGCCTTCGGCTCGGGTCATGGTCCCAGAATCCTGGGATGAGCCCTGCATTAGGCTCTCTGCTCAGCGGGAAGCCTGCTTCTCCCTCCCCTCTCCTCCTGCTTGTGTTCCCTCTCTTGCTGTCTCTCTCTCTCTGTCAAATAAATAAATAAAATCTTTAAATAAATAAATAAATAAATATTTAAAAAATAAAAGGGTGAATTTTGTGGCGTGTGAATTATATCTTAAAAACAATTTAAAGATAACGAAGGGAGATTTCGGTCTTAATTGCACAATGATAGAAGACTTATACTAAACAAAATCTTATTTTACATACTATGCTTATCTTCTCTTGCTTTACTTTCTAAAGGATAACGATTAAATAAAGAACTGAAAGTATAAAAAGAAAAACAAAAAAAAACCCCAAAAACCTATATGCCAGAGACACTACACTGCAGACCAGCACTATCCAGTGGAAATATAATGTGAGCTACATAAGCAATTTTAAATGTTCCAAAGTAAAAAGAAACAAGTGAAACTAACTTCAATGTTTTGAAAACATACACAATCTCTTTTTTGCATTCTTTCCTTCTTGCTAACTCTAAAATCTGACATGCATTTCACACGTCCAGCCGCCCCAATTCGGACTGGCCCCCTTTCGAGTGCTTGAGAGCCATGTGTAGCAAGCGGTACACTATCGGAGAGTTCAGATCTAGAATGGCGGTCACTTCCCATTTGGGCCAGTTGTATTTTCCTCTGTGTATTTGCATGTATGATAAGCAATTAAAAAAAACCTTAAATAATAAAGGGTTTGTGTGACTGGCACCAGTGTCATCAGCAAAAGGCAAGCTGGGAAGACCACAGCCTCTTCCACAGCTGGGCTTGGGAAGAAGAACCCCAAGGGAGGTTCTACACTGGGCAGAAGGGCGAAGGGAACCAGAGCACAAGGGTCCCTCAGCGGGAGAAGGAATCACCCCAGAACACCCAGGAATGCCTCCTGACCGCCTTCCCTGGGGTCTCCCTGAGGGCGGGGAGGCTCTGCTGGCAGCGTTTGCAGGATGAGACACAATGACAAGAAAGCTGCCGCCAAGATGGCCACCAGGACTGAACCTATCCTGCAAATGGGCGCACGGGGGATGTTTCATCAATGAGGAGGGAATAAATGCATCTCCCATTCAAGTGGAGGTCCAAAGGGAAAGTCCCAGGCACAGATTTTTTTTCCGCTAAGTTATGAAGTTTGTTGCAACCTAAAGTTAGAAGAAAGAGTTCAAGACCTTCCTTGGTCCCCAGCGGGGAAACCTCCTTAAGTCTTAGTTTCTTCATCTGTTAGGCAGGTTAAAGCCTGCTTTAGGGAGGCTGGTGGCGGGATGAAGGGAGATGGTAGACAGAAGCGGCTGAGTGCCCACTCACAGGCTACTGAGTGTACGAGACTCTTCGATTTCTCCGGGGAAGGAAAAGTGACTGCCCCATGACCAGGTGTTAGGTTTTGGCTATGATACTTTCAACCGGCTTTGGGGCAGGGGCCCCTGGAAGCAGGAGGAGGGACTAACTGTACTTCCCTTCTTGACATCCTCCCTACATCTGGAATTTTCTGAGGCTGGAGGCTTGATTCTCTTTTTAAGTGGTAACATTTCCTTCCTCCCAAGACAAAAGGAAGCCAGGCACACGGTGCATATGAACAATCTATTCCTGGGAGCCACGGTGAGGAGGACATGGAGGTTTGCCCCGTTTGGCAGAGATCCCAACATCAGGAACTCGATCCTCTAGAAAACAGCGTGTGTGGCCTCATGTTCGCCTGGAGTCCTGGGTCCTGGGAGTGACCATCGGTCCCCTCCTTTCCACGTCCAGGGAGTCTCTCCTCTCGGAGTTTTGTTCCCCCAGCTGGCCGTGAGTCTCGGCTGGGGGACAGTGTGCTAAGGGTTCTATTTATCATCCAGTTTGGTTGGCTCCGCCTCTCTGGGGATGGGTGCCAAGGGCCGAGGGAAGGAGCCTGTGCTCTGGGGAATCTGTTTGGGCCCTTGGAAAATATATTTATTAGAAACCATGTAAATATCCAAATATAGACATATGGCTCAACCCGGCCATACGATGGACTATGCTAACATCCACTGAAAATGATGTTTAGGAAGAATTTTCAGTGACATGGGAAAATGACTAAACTACAAAAAAAGAAAAAAAGCAGGAAACAATTTATGTGCCTATGTGTAAGTGTATACAGTGACCTCAACCACAAAAGGCAAAGTACACACAGATGCATACACCCCAAAAAACGGCCAGTGGCTACTAACTTGAGCTAATGAAACATAATTATTGGTTATTTTTTCCCTATGTTTTGTATATTGCCTATAATGAGCCTTATTACATTATTCAGTTATCCCTCCCTTCACGGAAGTATGCATTGTGCCACTTTGCTTTCACAGGACCGACGAGACGACCTGTTTTCACTAACTGAAAGAAATCTGAAGCGGATTTTCGCTTCTACAAAAAAAAGGGGAAAAGCAAAAATAGCGCTCAGTGTTGGTTTTGTAGGGAGCCCTCACAGAGGCAGCATGCACCCCTGTGGCAGCGAGAGGAGGGCCCCCCCCACTCCCCCCCAGGCTCCTTCCCCCCCAACTACATTCAGCCCCTCAGCGTCCAGCCGCCAGAGCTCTGATCTGTGTCTGTGAGCATCGATGCTTTATCTCCATTTATTCTGTGCATTCAATAGCACAGATGTGTCCTGGGGTATCAGAAAAGCCTAAGAGAGGTTATTTTGGGTCTGGGAATGCTCAAAAAAATTTCCCATATAAATTCGTGGTAAGCGCTTCTATGTTTTACACCATTTCCGCTTGCAAAAGGTTTCATAGGAAAGTCCTGCTTTCTGATAGCGGGGGAAACCCACAAGTATAAGTTATTTTTTGAAGAAAGTCCATCTAGAAATAGCATCTCTATGCTTACGTACCGCCCGGCGGGCCGTATTCCCACCTTTAAGGCAAGGACTACAGACTGGAGGGGAATATCTCCTTGACCACTGGAGTCTTCAGTGCTCTGAGATCATTACTAAACACCTTGCTGATTTCAAATACATTATATATATTTTTTTTTGAAAGATTTATTTATTTGACAGATAGAGAGAGATCACAAGTAGGCAGACAGGCAGGCAGAGAGAGAGAGAGGGGGAAGCAGGCTCCCCACTGAGCAGAGAGCCCGATGCGGGGCTCGATCCCAGGACCCTGAGATCATGACCTGAGCCGAAGGCAGAGGCTTTAACCCACTGAGCCACCCAGGCGCCCCTCGAATACATTATATTTTTCAGTGCAGTGAAGGACCAGAGACAGACAGGTTATCATTAAGTGGCAAGTGCGAGAGATGCTGTCGTTAGAGAAGTTGAGATGATCCATCTTGGGGAAACTTGGTAGAAGCAAAAGGGCTCAATGTCATCCTTTGTCACCTGGGATTCCAGGAGAAAAATTAGGTTCTAAATGCCTGAAGGCATCTATTGTAATGAATTAATTTCTTTCCTATATATCTAGAATGCGACCTGCTATTTAGCATCTTTGGGACAATTGAGGAAATAATCGCTCCATTAATTTTCTGTAGGGCCTAATTCTCTTGCAAAATCTTGGCTGAGAAAAGCTGATTGTTTGTCTACAAGGACCTAATCCCAGCTCTTTTCCACCTCTGTCCCAGCCTGGCAGCTCTGGCTTCAGTAGGGCAAGTCTGTGTCTCCACAGCCACGGAACTGGTATATTCGGGGTCATCGTACCCACATATCCAAACACTGGGCCTCCCAAAAGGGTGGGCTCTGTGAATCCCAAGACAGCTCTCCTGCTATATGTGTGGGATCCAAAGAGATAATCTGCTTATAGCAAGTTCTCTAGAGAAGCCATATGACTTTTTTCTAGAGCAAGAGGCAAAGAGGTTGAACTTCTCCATATCGTCTAGGGAAGCACTCAGATAATGGGGGCTGCTGGCCTCGGCTAGCTGTATGAAGAACAAGGTCTTACTGTCCTCTTTAGGGTACATCTGTGGCCCCAGAGATCATGGGCAAGCTTGATTGGGTCGAGCTAAAAATGTCAGCTTATAATCTCAGATCCCTAGAGAGCTGGGAACAAGAAGAACAAGGAAGGAAAAAAAATGGAAAAAGTTAAAAATGAGTCCTTGAGGCTCATTCTGTCCAGAACAAACTGAAAGGAAAATATGGCAATGACCCATCCCAACAATTCAGATTCCAGAGTGTAAACTTTTGGACTAATTTAATTGGTTGTTTACAGAAACTGGGAAAAAAGAATCACTGCCAAATTGCCTTTCATTTGACGATTTGGACATACAAATCATGTTTTCTTTTTATCATCATTATTATTATTTTTTTAAAGCCCTACGCCCAACGTGGGGCTTGAACTCATGACCAAAATCAAGAGTGGTATGTTCTACCAACTGAGCCAGCCAGGCGCCCCCAACATCGTATTTTCAAATTGTCTCGGAAGAGTTTGGATGAATTCCTAACTCCTGCAGATTCAATCAAGTGTGACAGGAATGGCATTTGCAAACCATTCCTCCCTTGTTCGCTCGGCATTCGCTGAGCCAGGCACTGTGCTCACTGCTGGGGACACAGAGACGAGGAAGAGTCAGGCCTTGCTCTTAAGAAGTCAGGGAGAAGGCACAGAAACAGACAGCGCCAAAACAAGATATCAGGTGTGTGGGTGCTGCCTAAAGTGACAGGAGCTGCAGACAGAGGGTGCTTTGTGAACAGAGCACACAGCCAGCCTGGAGGGATTGGGGAAGTAGGAGGAGCCTTGAAAGAATCCAGGTTAGCGAGGCCCAGGGTGGGGCCAGCCTCCCAGTCGGAGGTGACGGTTGGTGCAAAGGCACGGAGGAAGCAAGACCAAGCGTGGCACCATTGGAGAACCAGTGGTCAAGTGTAATTGTAGCAAAGGGTAAAAGTCAAGGAGAAGAATATTAGTAGCTACAGAGATAGGGAGGCGCTGGGCCGCCAAGGGCCTCCTAAGCCACACTAACGAGTGTGAATTTGATCATGGAAGCTATGTTGAGCAACTGAAGCCGTTTATGCAGGGCAGTGTCAAGATCATGATTCTATTTTATTATAAGACACTGTCAGCTGTGGGGAGGATGGATTGCAATGGGGGGAGAAGAGAGACGGAGATGCGTCGGGAGGTCACAGCATTCTTGCGGCTGATAAATGATACGGGGGACAGCAGCAGTGCCGCAGAGAGGAGGGGTGGAGCCGAGAGGGGTGGCACGGGCAGAAGCAATAGGGTTCCGTCACTGGGAGAGTTTGGGGACACTGAGAGGCCCCGGAGCTCTGACCTAGGTGCGCTTCTATTTACCCCAGTGTAGAATGCGGGAGGAGAGGCGGGCGCCGAGGTGGGCCGAGGTGACTATGATTAATTTATTTTTAGACTAGTTGAATCTGAGACACTCGAGGAGTCCAAGAAGCAAGTGAATGATCTAGAACTCAAAATAGAGATCTAGGCCAGAGATCGAGACGGAGAACCTGGGTGGTAGCTGAATCCGCGGGGTTGGCTGAGGGTGCCCGCGAAGACGGCCTCGGGAGGGCAGGGCCCTGGAGCACAACCACAGTGAGGCGTTCGGAGGAAGGGCTGCTCGCAGAGAGGACACGGAAGGAACAGCCAGAGAGAGAAAGGAAGCCAGGTGGGTGCGTGTGGCGTCTTGGCTCCAAGGGAAGTGTTTTGAGAAGGAGAGAGTAGTGGAACCCTGCAGAGTAAACAAACAGGGTAAGGACTAAGAAAGCTCCCCTGGGTGAGCAATGAGGAGGCCCGTGGAGACCTTACTGAGGCGAGGTCAGCGGCGGTGTGAGAGCGAGTGTGGACGCGACTCCTTACAGCTTGGCTGTGAAGGAAAGGAGAGGAGGCGGGAGCTGGAGGGAAAGAGCCAGTAGGAAGGAATGTTGAAGGGGAGCGACAGAGAGGGAGAGAGGCTGAGAGAAAACAGATGTTTAAAGGCGCAAAGGTCCCTGCAGAGACAGAAGAGAAAAGGGGGCACTGGCCTGGGACAGGAGGAGGGCCGTCTTTCCATGAGATGAGAGAGCAGGGCTCCCCGCCGAGCAGGGAGCCCGGGGCGGGACCCTGTCCCAGGACTCCGGGATCATGACCTGAGCTGAAGGCAGATGCTTAACCGACTGAGCCAGCAGGGACCCCAAAGCGCAAATCTTAATAGTAGGGCTCGAGAAGACAGCAGGCGGGACGTGGCCAAAGGACTCGACAGCACTCTAGTTGCTCCCAAAGATGGACACCATTAGAAATGACGATGGTGGCCCCCACGTTATTAAATGCCTATGTTTGCAAATTACTGCCATGCACTTCTTCAAACTTTTGTACTCTTCAGACTAGGCAGCATCGTTGTTATTTACAGGTGAGGAAATGAAAAGTCCACTGTGCATTTTCTATGACCCAGCACTTCTACTCCTAGGTATATACCCAGCACAAATGAAGTCATAAGTGCCCCGAAGGATGTACAAAAATGTTTACAGGAGCATTGTTTGTAATAGCCCCAAACTGTAAAACAACCCAAATGTCCATTAACAGTGAAATGAAAACACAGATGATGGCACATCCATACAATGAAACACTCATGGAAGACTCTATAGCAGGGAGAGCGGGGGAAAAGCTGCAGACAATGTGGTTCAATGTCACTAACATAAAGCTCCTTGAAAGAAGCAGAATACAGGGGCGCCTGGGTGGCTCAGTCGGTTAAGCGTCTGCCTTCGGCTCAGGTCATGATCCCAGGGTCCTGAGATCGAGCTCCGCATCAGGCTCTCTGCTCAGCAGGGAGCATGCTTCTCCCTCTCCCTCTGCCTGCTGCTCCCTCCTGCTGCCCGGCTTATGCTCTCTCTCATTCTCAAATAAATAAAATCTTATTTAAAAAAGCAGAATACAAAAGAACACCTACTGTATTATTATATATGTGTATATATGTGATGTAAATAATGTATATAAATATATAAATGTATACTTAAATATATAAAATTTAAAAACAGGCAAGACTAACCTATGGGGTCAGAGTCAGGGTAGGGGTTCCTATGGCGGGGAGGAAGGGAATAGAGCAAAGGCTGAGTGGGGGTCCCACAGGGCCAGCAATGTTCTCCTTCTTATTCCCTCTGAGAATTCATCACACTCTACATTTGTGTTTTGGATATTTTTCTATATGTGTTTTATATCGCGATAAAAACAAAGTGTTAGAAAAAATCCGTTATTGTCAAATACAACATGGGACACAGAAAAGGCATTAAAGAACACAACGAAAAGAAAGTGAAGCTTAGAAATGCTCAGTGCTTGTCTGAGGCCACACAGCTAGGAGACAGTCAAGCCGGGAGTGAGCCCTGCGCCCCCCACCCCGGCCCCCCGGCTTGCCTTGCAAACCCAGGGCTGTCAGCTCTGTGCTGGGAAGGGACCTATGTGCTCCTTCCTTCTCCTTGGGCAGGGGTGGCCTTGGGGACAGAAGGTGAAGGCATTGGAGGTGAAAATCTACTGGATTTTCTGGCTGCTCTGGAGCTGGCCGTTTGCTTACTCGTCACGTGCCAGATGTCAGATCCGGAAGCGTTTTCATGTTTTCTCTACCCCACCCAGGGAGCACCGCGCATTTTTCTTGTGACCTGACGTTTAACCTCTGACTACTGTCACGGCCTCGTCAGTGTCTCCCGGCTTCCATCCAGCCCTCGTCCAGCTGCCAGGGGGACCCTCCCAGAGCAGCACCTTGCCCTTGCGAGCATCCACACAGAGCAGACCAACCTCATCGCTCCCTGACCACATTTAGCAGCCTGCCTCCCTCCTTGCCGGTCTCCACTGCCTTCCCTCCCAACAGAAGAGGCGACCGCCAGCTGCCAAGGCCAACCCCTCCACTCCAGTGCATTCCATCCCTTTTCCAGCCTTTTCCAGTGCCATCAAGGGTTCCCTTTCTTTTTTTTAATTTTTTTAAATTTTTTAAAAGATTTCTATTTATTTATTTGACAGAGAAGAGAGAGATCGCAAGTAGGCAGAGAGGCAGGCAGAGAGAAAGGGGGAAGCAGGCTCCCCGCTGAGCAGAGAGCCCGATGCGGGGCTCCATCCCAGGACCCTGAGATTATGACCTGAGCCGAAGGCAGAGGCCCTGACCCACTGAGGCATCCAGGCACCCCGAGGGTTCCCTTTCTACTGAACCAACCCCCTTAAGTATATAAACATGCTATCATATTCCATCTTAAAACAAAAATCCCCCTTTGATTCCACATTTACTTCCAGAGGCCACCCTACTTCTTTGCTTCCCATTAGAGCAAAACTGGGGGAAAAAATCAAAGAGACTGGTCTGTATTCTCTATCTCTAGTCCTCACTGACCATTTTCTCTCTCGAGTCCACTCTTCGCTGCAGCAACCCCAATCTTGCCAAGGTCTCAGTGGCTTCTATCTTTCCAGTTACAACAGTCGATTCTCCGTTCTCATCTTATTAGAACTCTCGGCAAGCGCGGACACAGTGGAGACTCTCTCCTCCTATAAGCCCCCTGTCCACTTGCTTTTGTGAAGCCGCTCTGAGCTTCCGCCCACCTCTCTCGGTCTCCTTCACTGGCCCCTTCTCCACTTGCAATGCCTAAATGTCGGGGTAATGGAGGGCATGGTCCTCGGCCCTCTGCTCTCCATCCACACCCCCTCCCCACGGGCTTTCTTCCACGCTCATGGTTTTAAGTATCATCTAGACGCTAATGGCTCCCAGATGGAATCTCCAGCCTCACCGCCCACCGAGCCCCAGACTGGGACGTGTTCAGTCAACCCAACGCTTGCTCTTCGACGTCCGCCCAGCACCATGAACTTGACTTGTTCAGATCAGAGTTCTTGATCTCCTCAAAACCACTCCTCTTCCGTTGTTTCCTACCTCAGTAAATGGCATCGAATCTAGCCAAGAGCTCGGGCAAGCCTGGCCCACCCCTCAACGCCTCTCTTTGCCCCAGTGAGTCAGCCAGTCCTGTCTGTGCTACCTTTCAGGTGTTTCCTGAATCTGACCACTTCTCCTCCAGCCATCCTTGGCCTCTGGCCTGAGCTACTGCACATCTTTCCAGCTGGGCTCCCTTCTCCCCCAGGCTTGCCCTCCTACCGTCTATCTGAAAGCTGGCAGAGTGACGGATCCTTTTAAAAACCTAGATCAAAAAAAAAAAAAACAACCAAAAAAAACAAACCCTAGATCAGATCACATCTCCCCCCTGCCCCGAACCCTCCAATGATGTCTCATTGCCCTTGAAATAAAAATCCAAAGTCCCTCTGCTGAGCTGTAAGGTCCTGCATTACGTGAATCCTGCTGACTTCTGGGGCTTTATCTCCTCCAAGGCCCCCGACCCCACCCCTTGCTCGTCCTGCTCCAGTTACACTGGCCTGGCTTTTCCTCGGACATACTAAAGCTCCTCCCCTACCCAGGCCTTTCTGGGTGCTGTTCCCTCTGCTTGGAAAGCTTTCTCCGGACCTTCCCATCGGCTGGCTCCTTTGGTCCATTCTAGGCCCCGAGCCTATGTCACCTCTGCGGCGGCGTCTTCCCTGACCACTTCATAGGAAATCGTCGCAGACCCTTTCCTGAAAGTGTATCCCTCCTGGTAGATACAAAACAGAATTCCTAAATCCTGCCTAGGAAAAGGATGCTGAGAATGGGAACGGGTGGAGGCAAGAGCAATGAAGGAAGGGGAAGAAACTCAAGTTTAGGGTTCAGCCCTCGCTCCGAGGTTTCCAACCC
Organism: Potos flavus; assembly: GCA_028534135.1. Lineage (NCBI taxonomy): Eukaryota > Metazoa > Chordata > Mammalia > Carnivora > Procyonidae > Potos > Potos flavus. The sequence goes on from CM052893.1 coordinate 34,750,154, forward strand.
AGCACTCTGCTCCCTGCTTTACGGATGCTACTTTGCTTAAACCTCACGGCTATCCTATGACTAGGATGTTCCACCTGGCGAGGGGTCCCCCAGGGTCCTGCATTGGCGGGGGCAGGGGGAGGCGCTGCCGACCTGATCTGGAAGTCAGGGCTGAGGATGCGATCACCCCGCGGGTCCTCCATGAGGGAAGGCAGGTGAGGGGGTGGAGGTATGTGGGAGTGGGGCGGGAGGGGGCACCTAGCTCTCCTAAGCAGCACCCCGCCAACCCCGCTGGTCCTTTCAACAGCGGACCCCAGAGACAGGTGGAGTCAAACGGGTTCGAAGCAGCCTAGGCTTTTCTGAGCTCCTAGAAGTGGCAGACCAGAGTTCACTAGTCCCCAGCCGTCCCCCCCAGTGCCCATCTACCCCACCTCCACCCTGTTTCCAACCCAGCCACCCACTGCAGGCCCTCGAGCTTGGGGCATAACATAAATTAGGCTCAAAGAAATGGAGAGAAGGGGACCAGGCAGGAAGTCTGTAAATAAGCTGGTCTTTTTCCTTAAGCTAGCTCCTGGCCTCTCTTCCTCCATGCTCCCCCATCCCTTTCTGCCCTCCTCTCCCTCCCGCTGACAGATTGTCTTTTAATCTCCTGAAAGATTAACAAAACAAAGGTTGATTTGGCACTCACAGGTATAAAGTCTGAGGAATTTAGGGGAGGAGAAGTCACTCGCCCACCTGCCAGACGCTTTCAGTGCCTTGGCCCATTTAATCCTCACGAGAACCCTTCCAGATTGACGTCATCCTCCCCCTTGACAGTAAAGCAATGGGGCCTTCAGTAGCTATATGTTAATGAGATAGCATTGATAACGCGCCTCTGAGTCCAGAACGTCCTCAGGAACGTTGAGGCTCTTCCTCAGGTAACGTGTGACGGCGGGGGTCAGAAGTAGAATCACACCTGGTCCCATCTGGTTCCAAACCCCCGTCAGCTTTCTATTCCCCGCGCTGCCCGGGGCTCAGGGGGCCCTTTAGGGGAACTGAGGCTCTGAATCCGGACCCCTTCTTTCCTTGCTGGTCAAGCCAAAAGAGATCTAATAACCAAGAAAGCACCGCCTGATCTGGAAAGGACTGTGTACTACGGTCCAGGATATTCTTGTTTATCCAACTTGGCAGACATAGGAATATCAACTTCTCTTCCCCCGCCCCCCAGTCATTGTGCTTTGTTGCAGTAACTGCAGTGCGTGTGTGTGCGTGTGTGTGTGTGTGTGTGTGTGTGTGTACTTCGTGCATGTAGACTGTAGATCTCCAAGGACAGCGCCCTTGACCCCTCTGTCTTCTGTAGCTCTCCCAGTGCACTTCACCTAGACTTTGCACGCCGCGGGCCAGCTCTGGTATGCTGGCGCCGTCCGCTATGGGTGCTCCAGAGTCTCTCCGGGAGAAAGAGAGGCTGAGGGAGGGTAGCCAGGATAGATGAGGATTTTGTCTCCACTCTGGGTGTCTGCTCGCATCTGCCTCTTCCTCCCTCGGTGTGGGGACCCGAAGCCCCCAGCCTACCAGACGCCCTTGGTCAGTGGGGCTCATACCCCTCCCCTGACCATGCGCATCTCCCCGCTCGCTGTGGGACCGGCTCATGTTTACATCTGCTCCCCGGTCCTGTCTGGCCTGCCTCCCTCCTGCCACGCGTCCCATCCACCCGAGCTCTTCTCCCTGCCGGCGAGCACCAGCAGTGGGGCCGAGGCGGGGCGGGAGCAGGTGCTGGGGCTTCACCGCTTAAAATCCATCAAATCAGAGAGTCCATACGTGCAGAAGAAAATGTATCAAATATGAGTAAGAACAACAATGAAAACAAACACCTGGGGATCCCACCACCCAGTTTAAGAAATTGGTTAACTACTTTTTCAAACTGGACGGAGGCACCTTTCAGACTCCAGGGAGAGATTTTTAAACTTGTCTAACCCTCCCTGGGTGCCTGCGGTCGCCTCCCCAGGTCTACAGGCCCCCATCACCTCTTCTGCCCTCTCCACCCCAGGCTCCAGGGCTATTTTGGGTGTGTACCAGTCGGGGTTAATCTCCTTAATCGTTGAGCCGTGCTGCCCAGGGCACTCTTGATAGGGCCCAGCCCTCTGCAAAGGGCAATCTGCGGGTTGTGCAGCCTGCCTTGGGCCTTCCCGGGCGTCCCCATCCCTGTAGAGAAGCCATGGACACTGGGCCATGAAATGGGCCCGGCAGGGGAGGGGAACCGCTAGGCTGTGTGAGCCAGAGACCCAAGGAGAAGGCCAAGAGGCTGGGCGACTGGCTAGTGGGGTGCTTCTGCACTTGATCTTAGCCAAAAGGCCGAGAAGCGATAGTGGGGTGCTTCTGGTTAGCTTCTCAAGGGAGAACCTGAAAGAGCTTCCTCCACCCCCCAGTTCAGCTGCCCCTGCTCCTGGCTGGGTGCAGGTGCTAATCCCCAGCCCCTGGTCATGCCAGGGAGAAGGACAGGGGAGGCAGGCTGGAGATTTTCTTTCCCACTTGGGAAGGAAAGAGAACACATGAGTTGACCTGCTGGGATCAGGTTCCTGAAACCTGAGCCAAGCACAAGGGTTTCACCGAGCTGTTGGCCACACACCTGCCCAGGGGCTTCGTCTTCCACCTGGGCAGAAGGAGAGTCAATCCAGAAGGACTAGGGGAGAACGCACAGGCTGAGAGGTCTGCCCCTTTAAAGGGAGGGAGGCAAGCCAGGGGTCAGCTCTGCCAAGTCCCACCTCCCCCTCCTAACACTCATTCAATAAACAGAGGTTGAGGGCCCACCTCTGTGCCGGGCCCAGTGTTAGCCCTTGTCCACCAGAATCACACAAGCTGGTCAGGAAGAGAGATAAGAAAACAGGGTGGGGTTGGTCCAGAGTGGCCTGGAGTGCTCACATCAGACATGGTGCCTACACTTGCCTGGCAGTCAGGGAAGACTCCCTGGAGGAAGTGGTGCCTGAGACCTGAGGAGGCACAGGGTGGGTTGGAGAGAGGAGTATTGATGAAGCAGGGGTACCAATCCAGGACAGCCCTGGAGTATTCTATCCACCGAAGGAGAAGCCCGCCCGAGATCCCGCCCGAGAAGCCACAGTCTACACCCAACCAGCACGATAGCCAGAGTATGAATCTTGGGGCTTCTCCTCCCCCCGAGAAACCAGAACTTAAGACCCAAACTGGGCCAGCCTTCCACTCTCAGTTTCTGTCTAAAAAAACAAACCAACCTTTTGTTACAGAAAATGTCCAGCATACAAAGTAGAGAGAATCATGTAAGGGGCACGCATGTGGACCCATTACCCAGCGTCCTGGTTATCAACTGATGGGCAATATTAGTTCACCCAGCCCCCTACCCACTCCCCTTGCCCACATTACTTTAAAGCAAATGCCCTAATCCTATCAGTTTTTCCCACAACTATTTCAGAATTTGTGTCTAAAAGGCAAAGATCCTTTAAAAAGTATATTCATAATACCTTTATCCCACCTAAAAGGAATTAACAAAAATTCCTAATGCCATCTAATATGCAGGCAGGATTTACTTCCCTAATCCACACTCGGTTCTAATAGTTTGAATCCCGAGGCCACACTTGGTTTTACTGTTGATGTTCCCAGTCCTGGGGGCAGGGACAAGCATTCAGCCGGAGCAGACGGTGTGATAGCCTCGGGCCCTTACGACAACATATGAATTCGGGTCTAAGCCCTGTCACATCTCTGTAGTGGTTCTGTATGTGTGTGTCTTGTGATCCTAATTAGATGACAAATTCCCCAGGACAGGGGCTGACATGACTGCCCTTTCCTGTACCCTGGTGAGGCAGAGAGAAGGAAGCATAGTCCCTAAAGCCGGGCTGGGTCCTTGCTGCTGTGTGAACTTCGGGCTGTTACTCAGCTTCTCTGAGCCTCAGTTTTCTGCTCTGGATTATGGGGATGAACGTACCTATCTCCCAAGAAGGGTGAGGCTTAGGGACGCCTGGGTGGCTCAGTGGATTAAGCAGCTGCCTTCAGCTCAGGTCATGATCTCAGGGTCCTGGGATCGAGCCCCGCATTGCGCTCTCTGCTCAGCGGGGAGCCTGCTTCCTCCTCTCTCTCTGCCTGCCTCTCTGCCTGCTTGTGATCTCTCTCTGTGTCAAATAAATAAATAAAATCTTTAAAAAGAAAAAAAAAGAAGTGTGAGGCTTAAATAAAGGAAGAGGTGAAGATGGTTCGGCTATAGAAGATTCTCAGTAAATGTTCACCTTGCTGCGCTTTTTAGAGTCAAGTTCCTCTGTTTTGACTAACTTCCAGTCAGTTCCTTATGGGAGCCAAGGCCACCGGCAGGGAGATCTACAGCCAGTCCAGCAGCCTGGAGCCCCGCCTGGAGCCCCGCGTCTGCTCTAAGGCCCCCCAGCCCGAGCACCCGGGGTTGCTTGTTTATTGTTTACTTTGGCCCCTAGCTGGGCAGTCAGGCTTGGCTTCCTCAGCCCTCAGGGGACTGACGGAAGGGAGGGGCTGGGCAGGGGTGGGCATCAATGAATTAATTATCGCATAGCTGCCATTTATTGTGCATTTATTATATGCCAAGCCCCATGCTAAGTGCTTCCCACTATTGTCCCCTTGGTTTTTACAATAGTCCTGCGGGCTGGATATTGTGTAGCTGAGGGGAGGGAGGCAGACTGGGAAACTTGTAAGTTACTTAGTTATACTATTAGGAAGAGACATTGGTACTCAAACTAGGCTTTTCTGGCACTTAAATCCAAGTTCTTAAGCCTACACTTACTAGCTTGCTAATGGTGCTAAAGAAGTCACTTGGTTGGGTTCATTGCCATTCATCCTGACTTACAGAGATGACTTCTGCTCATGGCTCGCGACGCACCCAGAACTCCACCCAGACACTCTGGCAACGCATGCCCTTGGACTGGAGGAGGAGGAATGGGGACAGCCTCTCCCTCCAAGGGAAAAATGGCCCCAAAGCCATCTTCTCACACTGAGGATACACACACACACACACACACACCTCACCCTCCATTCCCTGACTTGGACTCTGGCTGCAGAAACAAGTGTACCCCTGGCAGGGGTGAGGGAGGTGGGGCTGGGAGGCGAGGCTCACCAGGGTTGCAGCTGGCTGGGGAAAAAGCCTTTTGCAAATGCAATTTCCAGGAGCCCGAGAGCCCCTCACACTCTCCACAGCCTAAGCATCTTGCTTTGGGATTAAAAATGTTCTGCATTTGACTTTAGCCTTGGGAGTATCTTTCTGCATACCAGAAGCCACTGGGCACAGAGTCTGGGGACTAGGACGGAGAGAAGAGGAGGGCCGAGCTCCAGAGTGGAAATCGGGGGTGCAAGTAGGGGATTTACAGAGAGGCCAAAGCCTTGGGCGTGCTGCCTGGCTTTCCCTACATGCCCTGATTAGTAGTCTTGAAGAACCAGGCCTTCACAGGGAGCCCCCTGTATCCTCTTATCCTTTCCCTGAATGTTCTAGTATTTGTTCATCATTATCTGAGTGGAGTCAAAGGCAATCCCCTTGCCCACATGGTAATGAATTTCTGAGCCTTCTGACTTCCCTTGCTCCCAGCTTCTTGGTGAAGCCTGAAACATGGGCCCAGGGAGGCAGGGACAGAGAGAGAGGTCCAATTCCTCTACCTCATTTTCCCTCTCCCTCCCTCCCCCATCCCTGCACTCAAGGAGCCAGGGCTCTGTCCGCAGACGTGCTCTGTGACTAGTGTCCAGCACAACCTCCTACCCAGCCAGACATGTCACAGGAGTTCCGGGAGATACTGTTGCCTTTCTCATTTCCTTTGGGAGAATGAACATATCATGTGAACCTCTGGGTCTTGGTTTCCATAGAAGTAAAACAAAGGACAAGAACTGAGACTGAACTTTCTCCTGCAAGAATCCACAAGGACAAGGGACGTGGCCAGTAAGAACCGGCTCACAGAGAGAGGACAGTTTCCCCACTAACCCCTGTCTACAGCGGACAAGGGCTCTAGGAGTCACACTCAGGTGGAGTTTGTTCCAGGTCTAGTTTGTCCCAAGAAAACTCACATACGAACACATGGTGAATAAAGTACTCCTCTAGGCCCAGCCAGGAAAACAAAAAGCAGGTTTTGCTTAAGCCCATCCTAGATGTTGGCAGATGTTTCCAAAATGGCCCTCCTTGCCCCTGCCCTTCCTTTGTTCCCTCCTCAAGGCAAAACCCTGCTGGGAACCATCTTTATCCCCCAGCAAAGGGGACTCGCTGGCTTGTAAAAGGACTTACGACCGAAAGGAAGGGATGCTCCCTCAAGATGCTCCTCTAGTTAGTGCAAACCCCAGCTTCCTTGGGAGGGAAACGGAAGCCATCAGGTGAAGACGCATTTCTCACCTCACAGACCCTGACCCCTGACCCCCGTCGCTTTGGGAAGCCCACTTGCCCCTGAGCCTCCTCAAACGGTCCAGGTGCCACGAGTTGCCCACAGGGCTGGAGGGCTTCAAGACGAGCAGTTCTGCAAGGAGGCCCGACTTCCTTTTCTGGGATGGCTGCCAAGAGACAGCAAGCATCATTCTATCCCCTGCCTTTTCCCCCACAGCGGGTGAAATGAATGTGCAGGGGGACAAGGATGGAATCAACTTGACAATGAATGCTTCAAGGACGTTCTCCAGCTCCCATCCTACCAGCAGCCCTATCTGCCCCTGCGGGAGGCTGAGTTCTCCCGACAGAGTCAACTTGTGCTTTATAACAGAAATTAGGGGTAGGAGGTTCACGCTGCCCGCTCAGCGGAGGGCAATCGGTTCTGAAGCCTTACATTTTTTGCCAACGAGACCTTTGCCCCGAGGAGAGAAGCATCCTAGTCACGAGTTCGCGTCTCCCTCCCCTGCCTGCCCTCTCCCCTTCCCTCCAGCATATTGCTCACTCACATCCACGGACATCTCCCTCTGAATAAGCTTCTTGGTCTCCTTTTCACAGAAGTTGAGCATGGCTTCCCGGTTGTACGTGCCCACGGACTGCTTCTCTGTCTGATTCCTCTGCCGCAGGCCCACGGGAATGCTCCCGTCGGGGTCCACCACGTCCAGCTCCTTCTCCAGCTCCTCCATCTCCTCCGGAGACAGGGTGGACAGCAGGCTGTCGATGTCGGGGTCTTCGCTCACCTGCCGGCGATACTTGGCTACCTTGGACATCTTGGCAAAGTGGGCTGTGGCTCTTGCAGGATGTTGGGGGACGGGCTACGGGAGTCCTGGGGGGGCCGTGAGGGGGAGGCACAAGCTGGTCTGGATGGAGCAGAGCGGGCTTGGGAGCAGACCCCCAGCTGATTGAGGATGTGGCTCTTCCGCCCTGCCCCGCAGTGCCACAGGTGCCCAAGCGTTAACTGCAAGCTCGCTCGGAAGCCCGGGGCTAGTGGACCCTGGCTGGTCTCAGCGGCGGCCAATAAGACTCGACGACTGCCCGGCCCTGAAAGGAGCAGCCAATCCCCACGCAGGGGGCGGGTCCCGCCTCGCTGTCAGAGCTGTTTGAAACTTGAGGACATTCCAGGGAATCTTGGAGCTCTGCGTGACCAAATTTAGTACAGAGCATTTAGCCTTTTAAAGACAAGGGGGCTACGCAATGAGAAAAAGATACAAAAATGCAGAGGCTGGCAGAAACTGATCAGAGCCACAGGAGGGCCAGAAAAGCAGAGACGGGGGCCGCGGAGGGCGGGGCGTCAGGGGTCAGGAACAGGCCAACCCCAGGTACCCCCGGCTCAAGCACGTATCTGACTTCGGCATCCCAGCTGGTTGTTGCCGTGGTGGTGCGTGGTCCACTGACTCCTTTCTACTGTATTTGGTAATGCGCTGGGGGACTCCCGGTTGTTTACAGCCACAGGAAAGATAGGTGATTCCAGATACTCCCAACTACCCGCCCACCCATTCTCTCTGCCCAGGAGAACCTGAGCGCCAAGCATCAGAGACTCAGCCACTACTTGAGAGAGAGAGAGAGAGAGAGAGAGAGAGAGAGAGAGAGGAAATCAATCTTCACTGTGTACCCAAACTGAAAACTGGTAGGCTATTCGGGGGGGAAAGTATGACCCGCACAAGTCAGGCAACTCTTAAAGGACTGTCCATTTCCAGGAAGCGCCAAGGCTCTTGGGAAGAGGGTCCAAACCTCCCTCTGCTCTCATCTGCTTCTTCCTCTGCCGGGGCATCTGTAGACAGACCTCCTTCCAGAGGGCCCAGGAGGAGATGGCGGGTTGCCACCCACATATAAATTCAAAGCACGATTGAGTGTGTCTTCAGGGAAATATAATTCTGGGCTGTTGGGAGGGATACTATTGCAGCGGGCCTGGCATGTTTCATAAAAGGGCTTTCCACTGCTCATCCATCATGCTGCCTGCACAAGTCACAGAGACACTCAATCTCCTGCTCCCCCCGCCTCCTGCCACCAAATCCCTTCTAGAAGCCCTGGTGTAACCCATCGGGGTAGATGCTTCGATCTTTCCTGGCCTCTTTCCATCCCAAGCCAGAGAGAGACAGTCACCTGATCAGCATTTGCTGAGTCCAGGGATCGTCTGGGACAAAAACTTGGCCTTGCGTTTAATGCCCACTAGTCCAGCTGTAGGTGAAGGCTGAGGGGGGGATGGCACTGACTGGAGGGACTGGAGTGCAGAGGTGAGGCAGGTAGACCTGAGAGGCAGGGTTGAAGACGGGCTTAGAGAATCCTGGGGGTTGCCATTTTTTAAAGGCAGTCGTCATTCTGTCGGTGAGTTGGGAAGCATGTATTTATTGAGAGCTTACTATGTGTCATTCATGGTTCTGAGGGCAAGGCATGTAACTAAAGATAGAAAATTGGGGTGTCTGAGTGGCTCAGTCAGCAGAGCCTCTGATTCTTGATCTCAGGGTCATGAGTTCAAGCCCCATGTTGGGCATAGAACCTACTAAAGAAAAAAGAAAAAAAAGAAAGAAAAGAAAATCAGTGTGATCCCTACCCTCTTGCAGTTTACTTTCCATCAGTGAAGATAGAAATAAATAATTTCAAATGAGTCATTAAAAAATTAAAAGCCTACAAAATGCCTCAGGAGAGAAGTCCAGGGGCCACAGGGAAGCACAACAGGGAAGGCTGGAGAGCAAGACGGTTTCCTAGTTCAGCCTGGACTCTCCAGACCAAAAGCCCCAGAGTATTGCTACTCACCTGTCACGCCCCTGAAATGTGTCCTCATCATCTGTAAAATAAGGACAGCAGTGGTACCAATCTTGTAAGATTGTTATGAACATCAGGTTCAAACATACACACGAGACAGTTAGTTTGCTATACCTGACATATGGTAAATGCACAATAATTATTAGCAGTTATTCTAATTTTTTAGTGATTTATAATTATTTATTTACTCGCTTCCTGGGTTCTTTTCTCCCCATCCCACCTCTTCTCTCATCTTTTTCTTGCCTTCAGCAGTGACTACCCTCAACACACACACACACACACACACACACCCCTTCTCACCTGGTTCTCACTCATTTATTCATTCAAGCATTATTCAGATACTGCTACATATAGTGTCTATAGGGTGTCTATAGATAGGCACTATAGGGTGAGAGATACAAAAATAACTACAACCTGCTTATTCTCTTTAAAATGTATAATTTAAGGGGCAAAACCTAATTATACCATAAGGCAAAGCGAAGCAAGACAGGTGGAAGCAATTATGAAGAGTCCGACCGAAGACACAGTGATTTTGCAGGGAGCAGTCAGGGTGAGCGGCCCAGAGGGTATAACAAAAGGGTCGCGCTAGCCTGAGGTGGGCTTCAGTTTCATCTGTTGGGTGGAAAGGACGCTTCCTGCACTGACAACACGCCTCTAGCCCAACCCCACCCCTACTCCGGCCCCGCCCTGGGTCACTTGGTCTCCATCTCACTCTTGCCCGGCAGGGGCTTTCTGGAAGAGGCATCATGTCCAGGGATCCCTGGCTCTGGAGCCACCGTGGCCAACCTCTAGTCCCCAGTCCACTAAAAGCATCTCTCTTTCCGGCCTCCAAGGACTTTTCTTTTTAGGCTTTTTGCCAATGATGTCTACTCCTCCAGGCCCAGGGGCAGCCTTTGCACCGTCTGGTCTCAGTGGCCTTCTCTCTGGGTCCGGTGGTCTCTGCTTAAGGAACACACTCAGAGAATAAATCCACAGCTTCCAACCTTCGAGGCAGGACTCGTGGCCACCTAACCAATGTGTCTGCCCACAAACCCCTGCATCTTCTCTGCCTCAGGTCCTGCAATTCCAAGTAGCTGGCTCTTCTGATATGACTCAGTCTGAAGCCTTTTGCTCCTTAGGGCCCGAGGGACTGTGGGCTCACAGACTTTGAAAGTCTTCCCTTGATAGGCATCGCAGTGGGGTCTGGAAGATTCGGGAACACAGAGCCCATGAGTACAATCTCCTCCAGCCCCTGCAGTGAGGGACCACTGCCCCCCGACTCTGTAGGGGCAATAATTATCCAAGCTCAGAATCTACTCCACCTGAAACAAATACATCTTGAGCATCAGGGGTTTCTGGCCCAGCCTCCCCCCCAAGAGAAAAACAAGTACTATTGTGCTAGAATGGAGGGGAGAGAAAGGAAGAAAGACTGGGAGTCTTTCTTCTGGACTCCAGTCCAGACTGGACCAGGTGGGACTGGGGGTTTGGAGCCGCATACGTGGCCTGTAACCTCTTGGTAGACAAAACTCCTTAGGACTCCCACAGCCTCTGGCTCAATGGAGCTCAACCTACACAGGTCTAGGACCCTCGAAGGTACTGAGTGGTTGGAAGGGGCAGATTCTGAAAACGGCCATCCCCTTCCTCAATAGGCTGGGTCTGTGTAGAACGAAGCATTCTTGGTTCTTTTACTCATTTGGGTTTATTCTCTTGCACACTCCCCACAGAAGCTATTTCAGGCCTCCTCCTTACCCTACGACCTCACCGTATCCTTCTAGAATGAACTTCTTTAGCTATATTAATACAGGAGATAAAACTCTAATATGTCTTCATTATTCTAGAAGGGAAACAAATCTGGTCCAAGGAGAGAAGGGAGACATCTCTGCCTTTACTATCCTGTAATTAAATAGGCTCCAGGGCAAGTCCCTCTCTCTAGTTTTCCAAGGCCATTGGCTGCTGCTGCTGCTGCTGCTGCTGCTGCTTCTTGTTCTTCTTCTTCTTCTTTTAAAGATTTTATTTATTTAAAATGTCAGAGAGAAAGAGAGAGCGCACAACCAGGGGGAGCTGCAGGCAGAGGGAGAAGCAGGCTCCTCACTGAGCAAGGAGCCTGCCGAACAATGAGCCGGATGCAGGACTCGATCCCATGACCCTGGGATCCCGACCTGAACTAAAGGCAGACGCTTAACTGACTGAGCCACCCAGGCATCCCATACAAGGTCATTTGGCTTCTAGAAACATTCTTGAGAAGAGAACCTGAAGGAAGTTATTTCTTCATGCTTAAATGTGTAGACACGGGAGAGATCCTCCTGACACAGCTTATCCCTCCAGTCTTGCTTCTCGGTCATTCTCCACATCTTCTGCCCTAGAACTTTATCGCTTGTTATAGCTTTGCTCTCGCTGCTTTAGTCTTTCTACCCTCCTGTGGGACCAGCAACCTATCCAGTGACAACACCATGTTCCTTCCTGCCCGCACCTTTGTTGCTGTCATTCCCTCTACCCCTAATGCCTGACTTTCTCCTCTCCATCGGTCAAAATCTGACCGTTCTTCAGACTGTGGCTTAAATGCCAGTTTATCACACACATTTGGTGAGCACACTCAGGCCCCCAGGTCTCCCTTGCTCCTCTCAGGGCCTCTGGCACTTACCATGTTCTATGTCACACATTTTGGCAATTTTATAAAGTTGACCCAACTATTTCTCGAGGGTGCATTTGTTCTCCTCAAGTACATTTTGAGGACCCTGAGGGTAGCAGCCGTACCAATATTTTTTGTACTCTTTCCACCCTAATCCTAAAGGATTAGGACAATCCTAAAGGATTAGTACTAAGGACAATCCTGAGTACACAGTAAGGGTCTTATAATTAACTTGGGTTATACTCCCTCTAGGTTCTCTCTTGGTGCAGCATTACCTGTGCACCGTTGATATCTAGCAAATGGTCATCTCTCACCAATCTTAGGCTTAATCAGTGGTCCCTCCCCCAAGAATGGTCTAACTGTGCAAGAGTGGAAGATAAATAAAAGTTAATTGTGGGAGGTGGCAGGGGTGGCTAATTACTTCAGAGTGGGGAAGAAGGCACCAGTGCCATTGCCAGACTTGGCTACTTCATAGATCTCATCCATCCAGGTGGTTCCCTGACGATGATCTCCCTTTCTTCGCCTTGTTCCTCACCTTGATCTCCCTTTCCTTTCCCCATATAGGGAACTCTCACAGCACACCAGGCCCCAGAGTCACAGTTCTTTTAGTTCACACATGGAGCTATTTTCCTCAAAGCAATACGCAGAGGACCTGGATCACTGGGGGTTCCAGTGGTATTCTCCAACACGGCCCAGAACACTAACTTTCACCAATATACCCCGCCGTGTTGAATCACCAGTTCAAACTCCCCTCGCCTTTATTGTGACTCTTCTCCCAAGGACTCCCACTCCTTTCTTCCATTGTTCCTCCATGTCTTTGACCATTCTTTCAGCGAGGCCCACAATAGTTCCTTAGACTTCGTTCAGACTTGCTAGGAGGAGATTAGAGTACTAGTTCTTTTCTTCTGAGATGTTTCTTCACTCAGATGAAAATGGATATTTTTGAGGGAGGGGTGACATCTTCCTCCTCTAGCCAACAAAGGCTAAGTACAAGGCCCTACCCAGCCAAAAATGTCCTGTTACACCCTGTTATCTGTTGCAGTTAAAAGAAAGCAAAGAGTGAGAAGTCTGAGAATACTTGCTGGCCATCTGAGTAGCGCCTCCCAGAACAATAAGGTTCTTTTGGATAGGGACTGTTGGAATGGAGTGAGCTGGATAACCACAGCCTAGAGTCTGGCCCTCAGCTTTGTAAACTCACAATATTATCAACATCCCTGGTGATTGATCCCTGCCCAACTCACAAGAGGCAGATGCGTAAACTAGTATAACTACCAAGGACAAGAACAGCTTTGAGCATAGGCCAGGGAACTCTCTCTTAAAGGAAAATCTATTTGGAAACCAAATAACAATCAGAAGATGGCATAATGAATATGGACTAAGAGCAACGGGAGGTAGCTAGAGCTAAGGAATATTTCACTTGGGTCCTGGCGATAACAGAAAAAAATATCCTTGCCCCATGAGAATGCCAGTCTCTAGTTACTGAAATATTCATACCCACTAGGTCTGGGGTGCTGACTAAATATCAAATTCTTGCTCTCTGGCTCCTCTTGTTGCCCATCTCCCATATTCTCTCTTTAGCTTGTGCAATTAATTAGATTTAAAGGTTCTTAATTACAGTCACATTGCAAAAAAAGACTTCTTGGTCTTTATATATAATCAGATGACTAGTGCCAACTGTTCTTCTCACATAAAGATACACGTTACTGACAATCTCCAGCTCTGTGGAGGGTTCCGTTTATCTGCTTACCTTATTTTCAAGATTTTGTGGGTACCTCACTCTTCACAGCAGTTCTCTATGAAATGCATTAATTTTTATTAGTTTTTATTTTTTATTAATGCATAATTTTTATTAATGCATAAAATATATACATATTTTTAAAAAGTATTCATTTATTTATTTGAGAGAGAAAGAGAAAGAAATCATGAGCAGGGGGGAGGGGTAGAGGGAGAAGCAGACTTCCCGCTGAGGAGGGAGCCCGATGTGGGGCTCTATCCCAGGACCCTGGGATCATGACCTGAGCCAAAGGCAGATGCTTAACCAACTGAGCCCTCCAGGTGGCCTAAATATATACGTATTTTAAAGTCAATCTCAAAAGGAATGGAGTAGTGTTCCTTTAACAGACATCACATGCCTGAGGTTTTGTTGACTGTAAGCTAAAAGAGGTCAATGGGTTCTCATCCTTTTGGTCTCCTCCTTTTTGAGCTAAACACCCCTCACACCTGGTGATCTTTTGGAGGGTGGATTGGAAGAGGTTCTGTTGTCCCTTCAATTGAGGGCCCCAAATTGGTCACAACACTCAAGATGGCCCAGGTAAGTTCACTTCAAAAGCATTTATCGAAAATCTACCACATTCCAAGCACTGCGACTATAAGGACCATGACACTGTCGGTCCTAATCCTGCTCCTGCTACTTATAGTTAGTTAAGAGTTTCACAAACCATGGCGAATTAGTTAACATTAATTCCCAAGTAGCAGCCAAGGTACTAAAAACAAACAAACAAAGAAATGTATTTAGGAAACTTGGTGAGCCCTAGCGGAATAAGGCCAGGTTTATCTCAGTCCACCGAACCTTCAGTGACTGTGTAACTTGAACTCCTCGCGATTGGGCGGCTACCAGTCCCCGTAACCCAGACTTGCAGCCTTCGAGGACCTGGGCGGGGCCACCTCTGCCACGCAGCGTCTCTGCCCCGCCCCCACGCTGCCCTGAAGTCCAGGCTCCCATTGGTTGCGGGTGGAAACGGTGAACCAATCCACATAGACCTTAACGCCCTCCTCTCGAGATCACTTCCGCTGCTGGGGTCAGGCTCCACCCAACTTGCCCGGCATCACTCGCGCAGGTGGAGTCAAGATGGAGGAGTACGCGCGAGAACCTTGGTGAGCTTTACCACTGTTAACTGCTTTCCTCCTGTCCCTGTGCCCATGGTCCTCGTCTTCTGCTGTCCAGTGCCCGGAGGTGCAAGTTGAACTCAGTTGCAGGCTTGTTGACATGGGTTTGATAACCATAGGCAGCGCCGTCTAGAGCAGCCGGCTTCTCAGCCCTGTACTCCCCGGGCCGCGTGTGGCAGCCTCGCCTCCAACAACTCGGCACCCTGGTGACCTCGCATTGAATGAGGAGGTCCACGCTTAGGCTTGATAGGGCCTCGGAACCTGCTCCCAACCTGGAGCGTAGTCGATCTTGTGCGGGGTCCGTAATAATCCCTTCTGTCTGCTGAGGTGACCTTGGACGCGTCCCTATGTCTCGCTTTGCTCAGTTCCGGTGTTGAGGAATGGACAGGAGGCCTCTGAGGGGGATGCCATTCTTAAGGCATTATTTATATCGTGACATGTGTCCGTAGGGCGAAGGATTTCAAGTGTATGGAACAGAGATTATCTGTTACCCTAAAGGGCCTGGATAAGCTCCTGTAGGCAGGAGCCTCGTTTTCATTCTTTGACTTCTCCCTTAGGGGAGAAGGGAGACAAGGATTATCTGGAAAATAGAGATAGTAGCATATGTTCTTTGAGAAACCATAAACAGAAATTCATGTATTCAATATTTGAGTGAATTGAGTGTGCGCACCACTACAGGTTCAAAGAGTAACAGCATGGATAAATCAGGCACATACATAGTTATAAAACAGGTAAGTGCTGTCAGGTCTCAGGTTGCCTAAATTTAAGGCTTCTGGGGGTCTTAAGAGAGAAATCAAATCTCATTATTTGCATTAATCACCTGTTTATTGGGTTAGAGTAAAAGCCAATGTCATCCTCAACTTGTGAAAATGCCTAGGACTTTATATTATTATCTTGCCAGCAGTAGCTATGTCACCTGTTTTGTGCCTTTTTTTTTTTAAGTCACTCGAATGGGATACGGGGCATGTTTCAGCACCTCCCAGCTCTTTAAAATTACCAAATGTAATTATCCCCCTTTCTAAATTGTGCTTACACATGCAGAATTCAGCACATTGTAGACTGTTGTTATCAGCTGCTATTGGATATAGTATAATGACAGGCCGGCAGGAGGGTAATTTTTTTTAACTTTGTTGAATTAAAGATATAAGAATAATGAGTTTTTATGTACTACTTGATTAGGTGGTCCCTTTGCTTTCTCTTAGTACATATATTCTGAAGCAATACAATCAGTTGTCTAGTTAGTTTTGTAGTCAAACCTTTGATCTTCTGAACTGCCCTATTTGGTAAGAGCATTTTCTCAAATCCTCCAACCTCAAACTATAAGAATCTTTTTCCTCCCTCCACACCACCCCACCTCCAAACATATACACCATATGCTGTCTGAATTCTTTCATAACTCTGCCTTTGCATGCCTATTATCACAATCTTACGTGGCATGCTTAATGTCTTTTGCAACAGCTTCCTCTTGTTCTTCTTATGTCCAGCCCACTTTAATACATCATATGGACTTAATCATCCTAAATACTTCCCTTTACCATATGTTTCTTTTCAAAAACCTATAGTCCGTGTGATATAATGGAAAGGTTTTGGAGCTTTGGAGTCCTAGATTTTGTATTTGAATTGTACTGGTTACAACCTATGTGATCTTGGGCAAATTAATCTCTGCCTGAGCCTCTGTTCACCTGTAAAATGGAGAGGAGACAGGAATACTCTTTTCACAAAGTTAAAAGCTTAGAGATTCTATCGGAGAATAACCTAACTTTCTTGAAAATCATAGGTCTTATTTGCATCAAAGGCATCTAAAATATAGTTGATAACAAATGATAACTTAATCGTATTACTTTTTCTCTGTCACCTGCATTTGTCTAGTGTTTCCATTATTTTAGAGTCTAGCTTCAACTTTACTTTTGTGTAGCCCATCACTTCTCTGTAGGAACATTTTGATTTAGCTAGAGTTCGGAAACTATTTCCATCTTTTTTTTTTTAAAGATTTTATTTATTTATTTGACAGAGAGAGATCACAAGCAGGCAGAGGCAGGCAGAGAGAGGGGAGGAAGCGGGCTCCCTGCTGAGCAGAGAGCCCGATGCGGGGCTCGATCCCAGGACCCTGAGATCATGACCTGAGCCGAAGGCAGAGGCTTTAACCCACTGAGCCACTCAGGCGCCCCAGAAACTATTTCCATCTTGCCTTTGTTTTAGATATCTCTCTTGGAATACTCTGGCTGCTCTCTGATCTGAACCCTGCTGTTCTTTACTGATTTTTTTTAAATCCCCAACTAATAAGATCATTTGGACTAGATCTTTTAAAGTTACTGGCTCACCACTCTGAGGGAGCCACGAATTCATTCTCCTTTGTCTTTTCTCTATACTTCCTATTAGTGTTTCTACCATTTTAACACAATTTCCTAATCCTTTCTAGTCTCAAGCACTGCTTCTTAAGCTATTAAAGTGAAATTGAGTCACCTGGGATTGTGTTGAACTATAGACTCTGAATCAGTAGGTCCTGGGTAGTGTTGAGAGTCTGCACATCTAACAAACTCCCAGGTGTTGCTGATTTTGCTTTTAGGATCACAAAAGCAAGCCTTGGTTAGCAAGGCCCCGAAGCATCCTGCTGACAGTTGGAATATGTGCTGCGTGAGATAGTCATTCTGTACAAGGTCCTGATTTGTATTATACTTGAAAAAGAATATGATGTTTTGACTGTAAGGTTTTGTATTCCTGCCCACTAAAGTCATAAATTACTCATTCAAATTCTCCAGCAGCAACTACACTGAATTCACAAGTTTACTTGAGCAAGTAGATTGCCCATAGGTTCATTATGTAGCATTTGATTCTTGAGACTAGATCAAAAAAATTGCTTTTATTTATAGTGGGTCTAAAATGAATTTAACCAGGGACACCTGAGTGGCTCAGTTGGTTAAGCGTCTGCCTTTGGCTCAGGTCATCTGGGATCAAGTTCCACATCAGGCTCCTTGCTCAGCAGGGAGCCTGCTTCTCCCTCTGCCTGCTGCTCCCAGTGCTTGTTTTCTCTCTCTCTCTCTCTCTCTCTCTGACAAATAAATAAATAAATAAAATCTTTTTTAAAAAATGAATTTAACCATTCACAGACTTTTTTATGAGCCAGATTCCTAGAATAGTAGTTCTGTTCTGATCACATTATTCAGATTTTATTGTGTTGTGTAAGTTAGGTTGCTGCATTTGGAAACCAGGTTTACAAATATAACCTCTACATATTGGAGATTAGAGTATTCCAGCGTGTTAAATGGACCTAATACAAACCAAAGTTCCAAGTGCTAATGGGACTTAGTAAACCCAGAAAGAATTTCAAACTTTAAAAATTGTTTAAATTGGTTTCCCTCTGCTCCTATTGAATCTTCATTTTGGGGGTCTCAACTTTAAATTTTACTGCAGCTGGAGAGCTTACTTTGATCCCTGGGAGATTGAATCAGCATTGATTATAATGTAATTTCCTACATAGTTGTTTATTCACTTTTGCTCAGTGCCCAGCTTTTAATAGATGTGCTAATTATTAAATGAAAATTAAGTACTGTTAACAATAAGGAGTTAAAGCCAGTTGCATTCCTTATGGCTTAGAGCTGAATAGGTACGGATATGTTCAGAATTCTTTTGTCTAAATGTTTATTTTATTGGTTGCAGTGGGCCCTGCATTGGAATCTGTTGCATCCCTTACTGTGTTAGCAAAGAAAACTTTTATGGTTTGTGAATGAGAAATACAGTCATCTTTTTTCCCCCCTGTTCTTAGCCCTTGGCGAATTGTCGACGACTGTGGTGGGGCCTTTACGATGGGTACCATAGGTGGTGGTATCTTTCAAGCAATAAAAGGTTTTCGAAATTCTCCAGTGGTAAGTAGGTGAATGGTCTTATTTTATCATCACTTAAAATCTAGATTTGCTAATATCACTGGTGGCCCTATCACTAGGCCGGAAATGTATTGTACTTCTACTATATTTTTGGTTGCTTCTTAACAGGGCGTAAACCACAGACTACGAGGGAGTTTGACGGCTATTAAAACCAGGGCTCCACAGTTGGGAGGTAAGCAGAATTTTTCCATTTGTACTTCAGAATATCTTTTCTTGTTCATTTGAAGATGAAGCTTAGTTCAGTCTAACAGCTTGTTAGGAATTACAGTCTCTGTAAGTTCTTCTGGAATTATGGTTTACTCAGAAAATTAACTGGAATTGCTGCATCCATTCATTGGAAAATTTTGTCTCTGTCCTTCAAACGATCCGTGGTATTTTGGTTTTGTTTTTTGTTTTTTCCTCTTATCCAAAAGGAAGACAGTGTGTTTAAAGCTTAGGTTTGTGAGTCAGGAGTGATAGCTTCTGGGGTGATAGAAAGCTGAAGAGAATGTGATCGGAAGGATTGGGGTTTCATGAGAGACTGATGATGCTGCTCAGGCTCCTCTCCAAGGTCAGGTTTTAGGTGTTGTGCAGAGGTCAATGCCAAATTTGAAAAGAATTCATTACACTTTTTAAACTTGGTTATTTAGAAGTTGGGAGAAGAGAGATGATGATAAAGCTTGGAGGTGGGGCGCCTGGGCGGCTCAGTCAGTTAAGCATCTGCCTTCACCTCAGGTCATGATCCTGGAGTCCCAGGAACGAGCCCCACATCAGGCTCCCTGCTGAGTGGGGAGTCTGCTTCTCCCTCTGAGCCTCCCCCATCTCATGCTCTCTCTCTCTCCCTCTCTCTCTCTCTGTATGAAAAAAATAAATAAAAGTTCGGAGGCTGTATTAATTTACAAAGATACAGTCAGGTTGGGGAGACCATGTAGAACACATGAAAAAAACTGACTACTTTTAGTGATTCCTTCGTTATTTTGTGTGACAGAAGAAATAGTCCTGCCTTTGTTTTTAGCATATTTTTCTTTGGAAAGACTGGCCAAGAGCTGCCATTTATGGTGCTTGCTGTGTGCTAAGCACTCTCCTAAGGGTTTTACAGCATTATTTTAATCCTCACAACACCACAAGAGGTAAGTATAATTTTTTTTTTTTTTTTTTTTTTACAAGAGGTAAGTATAATTATCCCCATTTTCCAGATGAGGAAATCGAAGCTGTGAGGGCTGAAATGATGATATATCTTTTTCCCTTTCTTTCCTCTGTAAACTGATACCCTCCGGAAAGTAAATAGTGACTGATTTTCCTTTGCTTTAATGGTTACTGTGTTGTTCAAGAATGCTAAGGAGTATTAAAGCACACACCAACCCTGAACTCCCAATATATGCAGAAGTCATACAGGTTTTTATATGTCTTTTAAGAGGCTGTTTCCATCATATTATGCTTTTAAATGGATAAAAAAAACAATCAGGTAATGTTATAGTCCAGAGGAGCTTAAGGAGTCATGACCACTAAATGTAATGTGGTATCATGGAACAGAGGACGTAAAAACTAAGTTAAGTTAAGTTAACTAAGTTAACTAAGTTAACTAAGTTAACTAAGTTAACTAAGTTAAGTTAAGCGTGGACTTAACACTGTGTTGATATTGGGTCATTAATTGTGCAAATGCACCATGGAAATGTAAGATGTTAGAAATTGGGGAAACTGGATGTGGGATATATGGGAATTCTGTGCTGTTTTCACAACTTTTCTGTAACTCTAAAACTATTCTAAAATTAAACAGAGTGAAATAGAGAAAGACTAAATTGTGGTATGAGTGAATTGGGATTGTTTATTTCAAATCCTCGGGATTGTCTTCTTTTTTTTAAGGAAACTATTGAGAAATCTTTATGATGTCTTGCTTTTTTTTTTTTTAAGATTTTATTTATTTATTTGACAGAGAGAGAGATCACAAGTGAGCAGAGAGGCAGGCAGCGAGAGAGGGGGAAGCAGCCTCCCCACTGAGCAGAGAGCCCAACGCGGGGCTCAATCCCAGGACCCTGAGATCATGACCTGAGCTGAAGGCAGAGGCTTTAACCCACTGAGCCACCCAGGCGCCCCTGTGTCTTGCTTTTTAA
The DNA here is from genome assembly GCA_028534135.1 of Potos flavus. Lineage (NCBI taxonomy): Eukaryota > Metazoa > Chordata > Mammalia > Carnivora > Procyonidae > Potos > Potos flavus. Next base: position 34,770,719 of record CM052893.1, read on the forward strand.
AAATACTGGGATGACATTTTCAATTTAATTCAGTGAGCATTTACTGAGTTTTTCTAGTCAAAATCCAAGGGACAGGCAACATGGAAAAATCATAGTTGTGTCCTGAGGAGCCTTATATTTTCATAGAGGAAGTTTCATGGGGGCTTTTGGCACATCCCCATTATTCATCAAGCATCTTTTACGTTTTGGAACAAGATACTCCAGGCTCGTCTTGTATTTTCCCTGCCCTAGCCATAGAGTCAGCCATTTCTCCACAGAGCTCTGGTTCCTTTTAGTTGAGAATGATGTTTAGAAGCCAAGATCTGGGTGCAAAGTGTATCATTGCTCATTGGGGTGTTGCTGTTCCCAGGCCGCCTTTGTAATACAACTTAGGAGTGTATATGTATATATGTAGATATACACAACATAAATATATATACCCAAATTTATATCTATATTTATACATACATGTTGAAAATCATGACTTCACACCAGGACCTCAATTCCAATCCAGCTGCATAAGGTTTCTTCTTACTTTCTCCCTTTTCATATGAATACCTCCATCTTTGTCCTGCCTGGGCTGTGGCCCCCCACACCAGGCCGCCCTTCCGCATGGATACACTCTGCTCCATGCCGGGCCGAGGACCCTTCCTTACCCTCCTTTGCCTCTGGCTCCTCACACTGGGCCACCCTTCTGGTAGACAGCCTACTCACCCTGCTTGGACTCAGTCTTATTCTCATCAGTAACCATAGCTTACTCTGGCAGTTATTCTCGGAGGATGGGCAAGTTTCAGACTCTCGTGAGGGATTGGGAGAGTCTTATTTGAGGAATTTAGTGAGATAATTCTAATATACCAAGGCATCAGATTTCCCAGGGCATAGAATTGCTGAGTTAGGGGAAAGAACTAGTGTACTGGTTTATTTTTATGTAGTATGTGGTATCTAGTATTGGACCAGAAATGAGGGCTTATGCTATACTGAAACTGGTTATATCTACTAGATTTAATGGATAATGTGAAAACCGGAAAAGGATTCTGGGGATGATATGGTTCTGACATTTGGAGGAATCCAATGTATTGCCCTTACTAACATATCCCTACTATTTTGAGATTTCAGAGGGTAAAGAATAAAGTGACTAGGGCTCTTTTGGGCAGTTTTTCTTCTTTAATCATAATAAATATAACAGCTCTTTATACAGTGCAAGTCATGTGCACTCATGATAGAGGATTTGGATGTTAAGCAGGCACGAAGAAATTAAGCCATGTGTCAGCTCACCCAGAGATACTGACAGTTAAAATCTTGGTGTTGTCTAAAATTTTGTGTGCACTTGTGTATGTGTATTTGTGGGTGTTTGTTTTTTATTTGACAAAATTGTTACTGTGTTTAGGAAGAGTTTAAGTGCCAAGTAATTCGATTTAGTGTGGTTTTAAGTTTCACGCTCGGGGAATAAAGAATAGAAAGGAGAGAGGATAGGTAATTTCTCTACCCTTGTTCCACAGTTCTAACTATTTGTATCATCCATTAGCCATCTTAGCGTGTATTGGCCTACACTTCTAATACATTCCAGGATAGCTGGATTTCTTTTGTATCTCTGTTGGTGATTTTTTTAGAGTATTACATATGCTCAGTGATCCTTACTGAAGAAGAGAAAAAATAGAGGTAAAGTAGAGCTATAAAAGGAGAAGGAAGGAAGAAGCAGGTGGCTTTGTTGTGTTTATTGCTTTTAAACAGAGATGCTTGGTTCTGAAAGGGAGATTTGAATGTGTTTAGCCTGACTCTTCTAGGCCTGGCTTATTTCTTTTAGGCTTTGGGCCATTGCTAATTTTCAAGCTGAATACAATACAACCCACGCTTTATTGAAAAGATAAGTATTCTGACTCTTGGTTCAGTGCTTATCCAAACTTGTGTTTGCATGTATTTGTTTGGAGTGTAAGAGTTCTAAGAATATAGTGTTGTTATTTAAAGTTATTTTCAACTGTAATTTTTTAAATATAAGATGAAAAACTGAAATTTCTTTTGCTTTTAAATAAAACAGGTAGCTTTGCAGTTTGGGGAGGTTTATTTTCCATGATTGACTGCAGTATGGTTCAAGTCAGAGGGAAAGAAGATCCCTGGAACTCCATCACAAGTGGTGCCTTAACAGGAGCCATACTGGCAGCAAGAAGTAAGCAATCAATGTAAAAAAAAAAAAAAAAAAAAAGTAAGCAATCATAGACACACTGGTAAAAGCCAGACTTTTTGAAAACCTTATCTGTCTTAATTTAGTGATATCTGTAACAAAACAGCATTGCTTAATTTAGCATAGCATGAATGTACATGGTAATTTGGGGGAAAAATAGAGTATTTAGACTGTTTAAGAATGAGAGAGCATGGGGTTCTAACCTATGCAATGGTTAAGAGCAGTTCAAGTTCCAATTCTGCCATTTAATAGTATGTGACTGGGCATTTTGTCAAGTTTTTTGTGCCAACTGTAGTTTCCTCATTGCTACTCTAGAGTTAATGATCATACCTGCCATCGCTTCTCGGCCTTTTGGCTAAGATCAAGTGTAATGATCATACCTGCCACATAGCATTGTTATGAATAAGGAGCTTAGAACCATCTTCTGGATCTTTAGGTCAGAAAGCAACACAGAATTTTAGGGGATTTAGCGGTTTAGGCCAAGGATCAGTAAACTTTTTCTGTAAAGAGCCAGATGGTAAATATTTTAGACTTCGTGTGCTGTGAGGTCTTTGTCAGCAAATACTTAGCTCTATGATTGTAACATGAAAGCAGCCATAGACAATATATAAATGAATGAGCATTCCTGTGCTAATAAAACTTTATATAAACAGGCAATGAACTGGATTTGACCTATAGACCTTAGTTTGTTGACACCTGGTTTTAGCCAGTGAGAAGAAGGGTTGGGAATGAGGGTAGCATGAGTCATAGGGAAAGCTCTTTCCTTTACTAAGTCTTATATTAAACTAGTTTTCTATTAAAGCAATCTCTTTGTTATTAATGTTTTCAGATGGACCAGTGGCCATGGTTGGGTCAGCAGCGATGGGTGGCATTCTCCTAGCTTTAATTGAAGGAGCTGGTATCTTGTTGACAAGATTTGCCTCTGCACAATTTCCCAATGGTGAGTCTTCTTCCTGCTTACTACCATAGCTCAAACACTGGAATGGCCTCTTGATACTTACAGAGAACCTATCTTTCTGCTAAAATGTGGTAGTTTGTGATTTCTACATTTGCCATTGTTTGTGAGGATTACGATAATAGGCCCTGGTTCTATTTGAAAAGGTAGATGTGACTATGGTTATTGTGTTTAACCACAGTAACCAAAATGCTTTGGTTAGATGGTTTGCTGTTGATCTTTCTTACAGTTCTTGAGTTTTGTCAGTGCTCGTGTGCTTATTTCAAGGTCCTTGCAGATGTGTAACAGTAATGGTAGTCCATCCACAACCTCTTACTGTACATGTATATATGTGCCAGGCACTGTTCTAGATGCCGGGATATAGTGGTAAACAAGCACTTAAATTCAGGTGGGAGAAGACTAGCTAACATGTTAACAGATAAATGAGATTTGATTGTTTTACTTACTTTGAAGAGAATGAAATAGAGTGGTAGAAAGTGGCTATGTTTGGGAGGGTCACTTAACAGTTGGCAGGGAAAATTTTTTTGAGAGGTTGGTAAAATAATTTATTGCTAATTGTTCCTTTTATCCGATATATAGGGAAAAGTTAAATTGTGGGCTAGGTGATCATTACATGGTCATGTAGTATTTGCTCAGCTGTTAAATTGGTGCACCTTTGGTAACTGCAGAAAACTTCAGTTGTCTATAAAGGGCCAATATTCCTTGACATTGGAAGGAAGCAAAAAGATAATCATGAGGATTTTAGTAGGAAAAATTTGACCTAGCATTTGGGGAAGGAAATATGCAGAATAGTGACACATGTTGAAAATTATTTTTGGAGCTTGGAAAAGATTGAGCATAGAGTTAGGAATAGATCATAGCTCCCAGTTTGATTTGATTTCCCTGAGGCGCCTAGCGAGAGAGTCAGTGTCTTCTTGGCACAGTTGGTAAACATACTGCTCAGTAGATGCCAGGGATGATCTAGGGACCTCCTGGATCCTCTCACCTTCTGTTCCTGCTTTTTAATCATTACTTGTGAGTTAATAATCTGTTATGATGGGCACATTCTAATTTTGCTTTTTCGTTTGTTTTTATCATTTCAGTGTGAAAGGCTTCACATAAAATATCAGAAAAGTTTAGTTTTTTTCAGAAATTCAGAAACATGTAACAAAAACATCAGTTACAGGGCTCCTGGGTGGCTCAGTCGTTAAGCATCTGCCTTGGGGTCATCTCATGATCCCAGGGTCCTGGGATCGAGCCCCGAGTCAGGCTCCCTGCTTGGTGGGAAGCCTGCTTCTCCCTCTCCGCATGCTTGTGTTCCCTCTCTCACTGTCTGTCTCTGTCAAATAAATACATACATAATCTTTTTTTTTTTAAAAATCTGTTACATTGTCTTTCTCTCTTTCTTTTTTAAGTAGATTCTCCGCCCCGGGGGCTCGAACTCCTAACTCTGAAAGCAACAGTTTCATGCTCTACTGACTGAGCCAGCCAGGCATCCCAAGTTACATTGTCTTAAAGAAATTAGTCTAGTTTACTTTGCTTTAGCCTTTTTTTCCTCAGAGGAAATCCTTAAAAGGAATGTATTTTATTTGAGATAGGAGATTCTGAAAAGCTGTGTTGGGAAATCTTTGAAGAGTTAATCATATTTTTCTAATTAACTGATGTGAAGTTTTTAAAACAGTGGGAAAAAATGAGGTAAAACTGTATCTAAGTAATAATGGTTATCTTTGGTTTACCTGTTTCACCCAGTATCTTCTCTAGTTTTCTGAAATGAACAGATAATGCTTTTATAGTGAAAAAAATATGTATCATTGGATTGAAGCATTGGAAAGCTTCAGGGAATTTTACTACTGCCCTCGTTTTTCCTTACAGTTATGTTTTAGTCTGCCGTAGTTTCCCTGAGGAAAATAATTGTGATTATGCCCATAAAAGTTTTTTTTTAGAACCACATTTTTGGGGGGGGCGCCTGGGTGGCTCATTCAGTTAAGCATCCGACTTTGGTTTTGGCTCAGGTCTTGATCTCAAGGGTTGTAATATTGAGGCTGTGTCCATCTGCGCGCTCAGCCTAGACCTACATTTCTCTCTCCCTCTCTCCTTTGCCTCTGCCGCCCCCCCAATTCACACCCTTCCCGCTTGCTTTCTCTCTTAAATAAATCTTAAAAAAAGAAACAAGCCATTTTTTTTCCTAGTTCGAAGGCCCTCCCATCCTTCGAAAACTAAATATTATAAGACTTTGTTCTACAGCAAACTAGGGGATGTCTTCCCATTTCAGAACTCATTCTCTAATTGGTTGTATAAACCAGATTACTGATTTCTCTTAAAACATGACTAAGATACTTAAACTTTGTGAAAATAATTTTAAATAGCTACTGAAAAATATGTCAAGACGTGTGAGATTTTTCCCATCTTTATAGCAGCTTGTTATAGCTATTGCTTTAAAAACTTGAATTCACTTCTTGCTATAATTAATCCATCTGACTTGCCTGGCATAACGGTTGAGAGCCGTTCATTCTGGAGCATAAGGGAAGCCAGGCTGTCATGTTTGACCAAATTTGGAAGCACTCTCATGAAAATTAGGCGGTAGAAATTCAGAGGACAGCTGTAAGGTAGCACGTTATTTTTATTGAGTTGATTGATTTACTCTCTACAAAGACTTGTTCTTTTAAATTGTGTAATATTCAGGTGGTTTTTAAGATTCTTTTCTTTCTTAATCGCAGGTCCTCAGTTTGCTGAAGACCCTTCTCAGTTGCCTTCAGCCCAGTTACCAGCCTCACCGTTTGGAGACTATCGACAATATCAATAGGACTTCCTTCCCAGGATTTCTTTAACAGAATGAGCTGTAGTTCAAGAAGGAATTTCAGAAGATAAGTTACAGTCTGTTTTTAAAACCATAGGTGGGACAGCTATGGCCACATAGGCTTTGAAGAGACATTTAGTTCTTTTTTCTATTTAAGGGAACATTGTGGGGGTGGGGCGCAGATGTTAAAAGATAATACATTTATTTATTCACAGGTGGATTGCATTTGTGATCAAAATAAATGTCTAATATCTTTAAAAGAAAATATAGTAAATGCTTAGAAGATGAAGGACCAAAGGGCAAACATCAGTGAAGCATGACCATCATTTCCTTGGGGACTTCTCGGCCTGGTTTTGTGTGTCTGTCAGCCAAACAATAAAAAACTCCTGGAAATTGCTCTTTCTTTTAAGATAAGTTGTAGAGTTCTACTTTTCAACCTCAAATACTTCAAATAATGCAAAGTATGTTGAAAATTGCATGTTTTATAGTTAGGCTCTCCTCTCACTTGAAGTAAATTATGTATGAGAAGAATTATGCAGAGTTAACATGAGTCATTTCACAGTAAATACTTTATGGATTGAAGGCTGAGATAAAATAGCCTTTACTTTGAAAGTAAAATATGCGATTTCTTGGTTTTGAAGATGTCAGATGTAAAACTTTCTTTACCTTTGAGGCTCCTGTGTCTTGATTTTTTTTTTTTTTAAGATTTTTATTTATTTATTTAGAGCCGGGGGGATGGGGTGAGGGGCAGAAGGAGAGAGAGAATCCCAAGTCGACTCCACGCTGAGCATGGAGCCTGACTTGGGGCTCAATCCCAGGACCCTGAGATCATGGCCCAAGCTGATATCAAGAGTCAGGCACTCAACCGACTGAGCCACCCAGGTGCCCCTCCTGTGTCTTGATTCTTGATAATCAGCAACCTTACCAGAAACAAATTCCTTCCAATTCTACCTAATTCTGTACGAGAAGAATTCATGCAGGGTATAGTAGCCCTGGAAAAGTTTGGCGTTTATTGTGTGCTTGAAAGTAAAATATATGCTGATTTTAATGTGTTCCAAGTCCCCTGAAGCTAATCTTCATAAAGGGTGTATTTTGGGGTCTGATTGGGCCTAGAAAATGGATTAGCATTTCAGAATAGGCCATTTTACTACTTGTATTGGAAATGACATGTGGCCTTACAGAAGGCACGATGCTATTACCCATTTGCCTACATCTGTGCGAAATGGAGAACAAAGCCGTGTGGCTATGGCGAACACACAGTTCTCTTTTGGCCCAATTCCATACACAGAGTAAGCATTTAATTACTAATTGTGGTTTCATCTTTTTTATGCTTGGTAGGATATATATAAGATACTATTTATCATTTTAACTATTTGTAAGTTTAGAGTTCACTGGCATTTAAATATAATCCAATGATGCACAATCATCACAATTATGTATATCCAAAACTTTCCATTATCACCAACATAAATTTTTTTGTTGAAACCAACATAAATTCTGTACTGATTGAACAATAACTTCCCATCCCTGCCCCTCTCCCTGCCCCCGTAACCACAATGCTACTTCCTGTCTCTGAATATGCCTATGAGGTACCTCTATGAGTGGAATCATACAGTGTTTGTCCTTTGTCTTATTTCATTTAGCATAGTGTTTAAAGGTCCATCTTTTTTTTTTTTAAAGATTTTATTTATTTGAGAGAAGGAGTGGGAGGAGGGGCAGAGGGAGAAGAAGCAGACTCCCTGCAGAACAGGGAGCCCGGCACGTGACTCCACCCCCAGGACCCTGGGGCCCTGACCTGAGCGGAAGGCAGATGCTTAACTGACTAAGCCACCCAGGCGCCCGAGGGTCCATCTATTTTGTAACATATACCAAAATTTCATTTCTTCTGACGGCTGGTTAAATATTCCGTTGTATGTATCTACCACATTTTATTTACCCATTCATCCGCTGATGGATGCTTGGGTTGCTTCCACTTTTTGACTATTGTGAATAATGCTGCTGTGAATGTGGGTTAGCCCCTGCATACATCCCTGCTTACAGTTCTTTAGGATGTATACCTAGGAGTAGATTCCTGGGGCATGTGGTAGTTCTGTGTTTAACTTCGTGAGGAACCACCAAACTTTTCCGTTGCAGCTGCACCGTTTTATGTTCCCCCAGCAATGCACAAGCATTCCAATTTCTCCACATCCTTCCTCGCCACAGTTATTTTCCTTTTTAAAAAAATTATAGCCATCCCAGTATGTGTAAAGTGGTATTTCATGGGTTTGATTTACACTCCTAATGACAAATGATACTGTGCTTATTGGCCATTTGTGTATCGTCTTTGGAGATTTGTTTTTAAGTCTAGAATTTTAACTTCCAGTCACAAATACAAGGGGATGTCCATCGGAAGAGCAGTTCAAAGCTGAGAACATGTTGAATTGCATACAATTCTCAAGATCTCCTAAATTCCTTCTCTTAAATGGTATATCAATTTGGAAAGTAAGTTCCTGTCTATGAGTTCTGATTCTTTGAAGATTGGGTATTATGTGATGCTGGTATGTTTTTGCCATTTTATTGGTTAACTCTGGTATCTTCCAACTCAGCATATCTGAAGCAATCCTTGGTTACAGATGAGTTTTCTGGAATTAGGTGTGGAGTAGAAGAGAAAAAGTTCGAAAAAGATGGAAAACCAGTTCTTTTTGAATAATATTTTTATTATTTTTAGAACAGGGAGGGGCAGAGGGAGAATCTTAAGCAGGTTCCACACCCAGCAGAGATCCCAATGCAGGGCTTGATCTCATGACCCTGAGATCATGACCTGAGCAGAAATAAAGAGTCAGACACTTAATTGACCAAGCTATCCAGGCGCCCCAAGGAGAATTTTAAGTTTCCACCATATGCAAGACACTGGATAGAATAAAACCTTGCCAGTATATTTCCCAGGCTTCCTGCCTCTCCTACTTGGTTGATATTCTCCTTACTCTTTACATCTTACAATTAGGAGAGGCTTTGCTCGTGTGGAAAGGCTTTCTACCTTTAATGCTAGCGCCGGCTAGAGGGCAGTGGTTCAAACTTACCTAGAGATGGGAGCTAGAGAAAGAAGGTGTGAAAGGGGGAAAACAAACTATTCCTTTATGTTTCTTCTGGAAACCCTACGGAGCATGTGTGGTGCTCCCGGCACAGGTGTTTTATAACAGCCCAGGAGCTTCTGTGCCGTTTCCTCTGCCTGCCCCCATCTTCGCTGGGTCATTTCTGGAAGTCTTCAAAGACCCAGCTCAGGTGCCTTCTCTGCCGCCCACTGGGAGTGCTTGGACTGAGCCAGGTCTCTTTTGCCTATCTGTTGTCACACCCAACACAGTAGGAGATTGTCAGGGGAGTTTTATAGGGAACACCCATACACCTGCCACCTAGTTTCTATTATTTTTTTCCAAGCTTAGCAAATAATAGAAAACAAGGCCCTTTAGATTTTTTTTTTTAAGATTTTTTATTTATTGGTTTGACAGAGAGATTATAAGTAGGCAGAGAGGCAGGCAGAGAGAGAGGGGGAAGCAGGCTCCCTGCTGAGCAGAGAGCCTGATGCGGGGCTCGATCCCAGGACCCTGAGATCATGACCTGAGCCGAAGGCAGAGGCTTTAACCCAGTGAGCCACCTTGGCGCCCCATGGCCGTTTAGATTTTAATAAAAGTCTTCTTAAAATACTGACTTGAAGTTTGTAATAAATGTTTTAAAACTAATTTTGGTATACTAAAGTAGAGCCCAGAATATCAAAGCTAAAATAACCAAAGTGTTTTAATTATCAAATAATTGGAGAAACAAGCAGACAGGAGACCTTTCCTAGGTCTTTCCTGGAATAATGGAGTGAGTTGCTCACTTTCAAGGTTGAAATGCCCATCTGAAAGATCCCATCTGCTTCTCCTGTTTTTGATGAGTATCTGACACTTGGTGTGAAATTGGCATGTAATCATTTCTGAGTCAAGAGTTTGGAAGACATGTGGGTACAGCTGCGTCTACTATTGAGAGTGCATCTGTTTTCATATATGAAATGTCTGCAAAGTATGAAAGCATGGTCATAGCTCCACCCTGTGGTGTGTTGGTTTTGGTTAAAGCTGTCTAAATTCTGCAATCTGTTAATCATGGGTCAGCAAGCTACATGTAGCTTATGTTTGTAAATAACTCATTGGAGCACAGCAACATCCTTTCTTGTATGTGCTGTCTGTGGCAGCTTTCTTGCTACAATGGCGGGCTAGAGTAGTTGTAAGAAAGACTGGCCTACGACCAGCACAGGAGAAGCAGGTTGAGTCTCAGTAGATGCTGAAATTGGATTTCTTGAGGACAGAAATACATTTTATAATAGGTACTTGTTAAATATTGAGTGAATGAATAAATTATAAGCAGATGTGTCTGTACCCAATTTAAAAGTCTGAAATGTTTCAAAGAAGTTATGAGCTATTTTAGGCATACAAACGTAACTTAAAAAATATCCGTGTACCATACACATAGCCTAAGAAAGAAACCTGCTTCAGGCAGTTGAAGCCTCTTAAGCATAGTTCCTGGATTTCATTCACCTACCTCTGCAAAGGAATTAGCTATGATCCTAAATTTGATTCTTGGCATTGCCATGTACATATGTATGTATGTATGTATGTATTTAAGATTTTATTTATTAGAGCACAAGCTAGGGGAGGGGCAGAGGGAGAAGGAGAAGTAGGCTCCCCACTGAGCAGGAAGCCCTATGTGGGGCTCGATCCCAGGACACTGGGATCATGACCTGAGCTGAAGACAGACGCTTAACTGACAGCCACCCAGGTGCCCCGCCATGTATGTCTGTATATGTATGTAAATATGTATTTATAAAGAGATTTTATTTATTTCAGAGAGAAAAAGATCACGAGTGCAAGCATGAGTGGGGGGAGGTGCAGAGGGAGAAGCAGACACCCTGCTGAGCAGGGAGCCCAATGCGGGGCTCAATCCCAGGACCCTGGGAACATGACCTGAGCCAAAGGCAGACATTTAACCAACTGAGCCACCCAGGCACCTCTTATTTTTAATTGGTCATTTTAATTTGAGATAATTTTAGATTTATAGAAAAATTGCAAAAATAGTTTCAGTATACCTTTCAGGCAGCTTTCCTTTATGTTAACATCTTACATAACCATAAAATAATAATAAAAATTAAGACATTCACGTTGGTTATATTAACTAAACTACAGACTTTATTTGAATCTCTGAGTTTTTCCTGTAATACCCTTTTTCTGTTTCAGGATCTAATACATGATCCCAAATTCTGTTAGTTGTCAAGTCTCCTTAATCTCTTCCAATTTGTGATAGTATCTCAGTCTTTCCTTGTTTATGACCTTGATGCTTTTGAGAAGTAATAGTCTGTTATTTTGAAGGAACCCCACTTTCGGTTTGTCTAGTGTTTTCTCAAAGTTCTGCATTACTGGAAAGGATGACACATAGATCTGCCCTTCTCAGTACATCATATGGGGGGTAGGTGATGTCTATACTTATTACTGGAAATATTGACCTTGATCATTTGATTAAGGTGGTGTCTGTTTTTCTCCACTGTAAAATTACCATTTTTCCCTTTGTAATAAATATCTGGGGGGGGGGGGGGAGATACTTTGCAAATGTCATGTTTTGCAAATGTCATTTTTTTTTCCTGTTTTCCTATTTTTCTCTTATCTTCCACATGTATTAATTGGAAGTCTGCTTTGAGAGCTGCCTCTTTTCTCTCATTTATTTGTCTATTTATTGAGTTACTTATTTATATTAATATAGATTCATGAGTCTTATTTGGGGACTATAATCTAGTACTGTTATTTGCTCAGGTTGTTCTAACTTTGGCCCTTGGGAGCTCTTTCATGTTGACTCTTAGGCCCTTTCAACATTGCTTTTTGTTTTTGTTTTTGTTTGTTTTTTAGTCCTTAATTACTTCCTAGCACTACTAGATGCTCCAGGTTCATCTTCTGTTTCCTTGCCCAAGCCCTCGAATCAACCTTTTTTCCAAGGAGCTGTAGTTCCCTTCATTGGATAATGGTATTTAGAAACCAAAATTCTGGTTTGTAGGTATGCTTGTTGCTACTTGAATGTTACTGCTGTTAGTTCCTTTCAGAGCATAAAGCTCAGAAATGTACGTAGTGTACTAACCAATGCACATGCACATCTTTACTTCATATCCATAAAACAAAAACTGTGAGTCCCTCCAAGTCCAGTCCAGCATCATTGGATTCATCCTAGCCATTTCTCTGTATTTCTAACAGCAAGAAACCTGACTCTTGTTATCCACAATAACCTGCTTATTCAATCCTAGTTACATACAAGGTGATTTCAGAATTGCTAAGCCATACCTCTAAGAAACAAATTTGCTAACTAGAGTACAGTGTTTGTTCACAGTTCTTTTTAGTGTTCAGTATTTACTCAAGACATTTTCCAAAGCTATTTAGGTCCACTTCTTTCTTACCCACCCCCTTCAGTGTGGCCATGTGATTCATTGGTAATACAGTCATATTTGCTGTAGTATGCGTCCCATCTTTCACATCCTGGTGGAATTTTTGTTTGTTTGTTTCAAATTTACATTCAGTAGAATTCACTCTGTGGTGTGCAGTTCTGTGGATTTTGACAAATGTTGACAGACAGATATCCACTGCCACAGTTTGACATATGACAATTGTGTCACCCCCCAAATGTTCTCATGCTGTCCTTTTGTTGTTAGTCATTCCGTTCAACACATGGCAACTGCTGATATGTTTTCTGTCTCTAAGTTTTTCTTTTCAGGAGTTTAATATAAATGCAATTCTCCAATATGTAGTCTTGGGTCTGGTTTCTTTCATTTACCGAAGGGCATTGGAGATTCGTCCATGATGTGTGAATCAACAGTTTGCTCCCTTTTATCGCTGAGTAGTATTCCATTGTGCAGATGTACCGTCGTTCATTTATTTACTAGCTGAAGGACATTGGGTTGTTTCCATTTTTTAGCGATTATGAATAAAAGTGCTGTAAACATTTGCTTACTGATTTTTGTGTGAACATGTTTTCATTTCTCTTGGTAAACACCTAGGATTACTGGGTCATAAGGTAGGTATATATTTAAATTTACAAGAAATTGCCAAAATGTTTTCCAAACTGACTACCATTTTGTACTTGCACCAGGAACATACAAGAGTTCTGGTCATTCTGCATCCTCACCAGCACTTGGTAATACCAATTTTTGTTCTTGTTTTTTCAGTTTAGCAATTCTAGGTACATCTTGTGGTTTTAATTTGCATTTTTCTCATGACAAAGGTGTTGGGCATCTTTTCATATGTTTATTTGCCATCTTTATATCTTTTTAGAAAAGTGGTTCAAGGGGCGCCTGGGTAGCTCACTGGGTTAAAGCCTCTGCCTTCGGCTCCGGTCATGATCTCAGGGTCCTGGGATCGAGCCCCACATCAGGCTCTCTGCTCAGCGGGGAGCCTGCTTCCCCCTCTCTCCTTGCCTGCCTCTTGCCTACTTGTGATCTCTCTCTCTGTCAAACAAATAAATAAATAAAATCTTTAAAAAAAAAAAAAGATTCTCAAAAAAAAAAAAAAAGAAAAGAAAAGAAAAGTGGTTCAAATCTTCACCTATTATTTTTCTTATTATTTGGTTTTGAGTGTTCTTCCTATATTGTGGGTACAAGTCCTTTGTCAGACATTGTATTTGTAAGTATTTTTTGCACCTTTGTCAAAAATTAGTTGTGTGGATCTGTTTCTGGGTTCTCTGTTCTGTCCCATTCTTCTAGGTGTCTACCTTTCACTGGTATCACACTACAGCTTTATGTTAAGTTTAGAAATTAGATAGTGTGAGTCCCCCAGCTTTGTTCACCTTTCTCAAGATTGCTTTGGCTATTCTAGTTCTTTTACTTATCCCTATAAATTTTACAGTGCGCTTGTTGATATCTACAAAAATGCCTGCTAGAGTGTTTATTGAGACTGAGTTTCATCAGTGTTCTATCATTTTAAGCATACAGATCCTGCATATATTTTGTTAGATTTAAACCTAACCATTTCATTTTGGGAATGTTGCTTAAATGGTATTGTTTTTAAAATTTCGAATTCCATCATTCATTACCAGCAGTAGAAATACAGTTGATTTTTATGTATTGACCTTATATCCTATAAACATAATGAACTGTTACTAGTTCTAGGATCCTTTTTGTAGATTCTTTGAGAATTTCTCTGTAAACAGTCATGTTGTCTGGAATAGAAACAGTTCTGTATTTCCAATCTGTGTGGCTTTTCTCTTTCTCTCTCTCTCTCTCTTTTTTTTTTTTTTTTTTTTGCCTTACTGCACCAGTGTAATATTGATAGTAGTGGTAAGAGAGCACGTCTTGCCTCGTTCCCTGTCTTGGAGGAGAAGCATTCAGTAGAGTTTTTGTGATTCTCTTTGTAAGGTTAAGGAAGTTCCCTTCTATTCCTAGTTTGCTGAGTTTTTGTTTGCTTGTCTGTTTTGGTCATGAATGGATTTTGTCAAAGGCTTTTTCTGCATCCATTGAGATGATCACATGGCTCTTCTTTAGTCTCTTATTATAGTGAATTACATTGATTAATTTTCAAATGTGAACCAGGTTTACACTGCCAAGATAACCCTACTAAGCTATGGTGTATTATCCTTTTTTATGTATTTCTGGATTGATATGCTAATGTTTAGGTGATGAGTTTTACATTGATATTCACGAGGAATATTGGTCTGTTGTTTTTTTCAAGATGCCTTTGTCTGGTTTTGGCATTAGAGTAATGTGGATCTGAAAATGAGTTTAGAATTGTTTCTACCTTTTCTGTTTTCTGAAAGACATTGTGTAGAATTGGTATTATTTTTTTCCTTAAATGTTTGATAGAATTCAGACATTTGATAGAAACCATCTGGGCCTCGAGTTTTCTTTGTTGGAAGGTTTTGCTTGTTTTAATGATTTTATTTATCTGTTGAGGGAGAGAGAGACCCCGTGTGAGTGGGGAGAGGGGCAGAGCTCGAAGGAGAGAAAGCATCCCCAGTTGACTCTGTGCTGAGTGCAGAACCCCATGCCAGGCTCAGTCCCAGGCTCAATCCCATGACCCTGAGATCATGATGTCCTGAGCAGAAATCAAGAGCTTAACCTACTGAGCCACTCAGGCACCCCTGGTGGAAGGTTTTTAAACTACAAATTCAATTTCTTTACTAGATACAGGACTTTTAGATTATAAATTCCTTCTTGGGTGACTTGGTAGTTTGTGTCATTTGAAGACTTGATCTAGGGGCGCCTGGGTGGCTCAGTGGTTGAAGCCTTTGCCGGTCATGATCTCAGGGTTCTGGGATTGAGCCCCGCATCGGGCTCTCTGCTCAGCCGGGAGCCTGCTTCCCCCTCTCTCTGCCTGCCTCTCTGCCTACTTGTGATCTCTCTCTGTCAAATAAATAAAATCTTTAAAAAAACAAAAAAGACTGGATCTGTTTCATCTGTGTTGTCAAATTTATGAACATAGCGTTGTCTGTAGTATTTCTTTTTGTTGTCCTTTTTAATGTTCAGGAGATCCATACTGATACCTTCTTTTGTTCTCTTTTTTGTTGGTCAGTTTAGGTAGATGTTTATCAATTGCATTGATTTTCTTCAAAGAACAACTTTTGGTTTCAGTGATTTTCTCTGTTGTTTTTGTTTTCAGTTTCATTGATTTATGCCTTCATTATTCTGCTTGCTTTGAGTTTAATCTACTCCTATCTAGTTTCTTAAGAATGAAGCTTAGATGATTGATTTGAGAACCTTCTTTTCTCATATCATTTAATGCTGTAAACTTTCCTCTAAGCACTGTGCTAGCTGTATTTCACAAATTTTTATATATTTTCACTTAGTTCAAACTATTTTTATTTTATCATTTATTTTTTATTTATTTATTTTTTTAAGTAGGCTCCACGTCCAGCATGAATCCCAACACGGGGCTCGAACTCATGACCCTGAGATCAAGACCTGAGCTCAAGAGTCGGACACTTAAGTGAATGAGCCACCCAGGTGCCCCTAGTTCAGAATATTTTTAAATTTCCATTGACCCATCCTCTTTGAACCATAGATTATCTAAAAGTGTGTTTTTCAAATTTCAAATCAATGGGTATTTTTCAGATATCTTTCTGTTAACCGATTTCTAATTTAATACTGTTTGAAAATACTTTGTAAGATTTCTGTTCTTTTTAATATGTTAAGGTTTGCATTATGGTCCAGACTAGGGTCTATTTGGTGAATGTTCCGTGTGTTCTTGAAAAGGATGTATACTCTTGATATTGTCATATGAATGCCAGTTGGTTGGTTGATAGTGTTGTTCAGATTTTACATATCCTTAATGATTATCTGTTCACTTGTTCTATCAATTACTGAGATGAGTATTGAAATCTCCAGTTATAGTTGTGGATTTGTAGGGGCGCGGCCGGAAAGGGGGCCGCCCCCTCGCCTGTCACGCAACGCATGTTCGTGGGGAACCTGGTGCTAAACCATTTGTAGACGACCTGCTTCTGGGTGGGGGTTTCCTATGTAGCAGAGCAGCTCCCTCAATGCAATCTACTGAAAGCCCTCGACACAAGGGTTTGAAACTAATAAAAAATAAAATAAAATAAATTAAAAAAAATAATAGTTGTGGATTTGTCTATTTCCTCTCTTAGGTCTATCAGTTTTTGCCTCATGTGTTTTGAAGCTCTGTTGTAAGCTCAGTACATCTTTAGGATTGCACGTTTTGGGGAACTGACCCCTTTATCATTAATGTAGAATTCCTCTTTACTGCTGATGATATTCCTTATTCTGAAGTTTACTTTGATATTAATATAGCTACTCCAACTTTCTTTTGCTTTGTGTTTGCTTAGTTTTATGTCTTTTTTTCATCCTTTTACTTTTAACTTATTTATGTCTTTATATTTAAACTGAATTTCTGGGCGCCTGGGTGGCTCAGCTGGTTGGGCGACTGCCTTCAGCTCAGGTCATGATCCCGGAGTCCTGGGATCAAGTCCCGCATCCGGCTCCCAGCTCCATGGGGAGTCTGCTTCTCCCTCCGACCTTCTCCCATCTCATGCTCTCTCTCACTCTCTCTCTCTCAAATAAATAAATAAAATCTTAAAAAAAAAAAAAGTGAGTTTCTTTTAGACAACATAGTTGGTATCTTGCTCTGTCAGTCAATCTAACAACTTCTTCTAAGGTATATTCACACTGAATGTGATTATTGATGTGTTGGATTAAAATGTACTATCTTGTATACTGTTTTCTATTTGTTTTATTTTTTCTGTTTACTTTTTTCTTCTTTTTCTGTCTCATGTATGTTACCCAAGCATTTTAACGATCCCATTTAATCTTTTCTATGAACTTATTATTTATATGTATTTAAAATAAAAAAAAATAGTCATAGTTGACCTAGGGTTTACAATATGCATCTGTAATTAGAGTCCACCTTAAAATAATAACGTATCACTTCCCATGTAGGATACGGACCTTACACAACGCAGAGTACTAACCACTATACGATCACGGCTAGAAGGTAACTGCAATTATCTTTGTTCCCCTGCATGTCTTTTATTCTCTAGCTGTCTTTAAGATTTTCTCTTCGTGTTTTTAAAAATATGATATACTAAGGTGTTCTTTATTTGTCTGGCATTTATCCTTCTTGGTGGTCTTTGAGCTTCTTTGTGGTTTCATGTCTGTCGTTACCTTTGGAAATTCTTGGTATTATTTCTTCATATTGTACTCTCCTCTTCCTGGGATTCCAATTATGGGGTTAGACTATTTGATATTGTCCAGCAGCTCTTGGATGTCTGATTTTGTTTCCCATCCCCTAATGCTTTTTCTTTGTATTTAGGTTGGGTAATTTCTACTGACTTATCCAATTCTTTTCTTTGGCTGTGTTGAGTCTACTGATGAGCTAGGTAAGACATTTCTCATCTCTGGTATTGTCTTTTGCATTTCTGACATTTTCACTTGATTTTTTTTTTTTTAAGATTTTATTTATTTGTCAGAGAGAGAGAGTGAGCATAAGCAGGGGGAGCGGTAGGCAGAGGGAGAAGCAGGCTCCCCACTGAGCAAGGAGCCCGATGTGGGACTTGATCCCAGGACCCTGGATCATGACCTGAGCTGAAGGCAGACGCTTAACTGACTGAGCCACCCAGGCATCCCTCACTTGATTTTTTTTGCAGAAATTACCCATCTTATCTTGCATATTATTCATCTTTTCCATCAGTCTTTAACATATTAATCATAATTATTTTGAATTCCCTGTCCTAAAATCTGGATCACATTTGTGTCTAGTTCTGATGTTTTCATGTACTTCAATTTTTTTTTTTTTTTCACAAACCCGACCTAGTATAGGATATAGCAGACACTGAGGTATATAAAATTTGTATCTGGAAATGGAAATACCTTTCCTCTTGCTAGGCCTTTAATGGAGGTAAGGAATGAGTTAATCTAGTTGGGGTTTGGTCTTGGTTTGAGGTCAGTTGCTAAGCTTCTCTACACTGTACGACAGTACAGGTATGACAGTGTAGTCATACCTGGGGTGCAGAGCAGGTGCTTGTTTGCCAAGAATGTCTGCCTTCAGCTTTAGAACTTCTCTCTGCATTGCACCGAAGAGGAGGTCTCTGCATGCTCTTTCTTGTTCTCCTCCTGTCCCACCGATATTGGGACACTCCTCTCCCACCGATATTCCACTCTGGCTTGTTTCTGGAAGTTTGTTAGCTTGGGAGGTGGGTGCTGGAGTGTTCCTGTTCTGGTTAGGCCTCAGGTTTAGGCAGGCGTCATGTCCCTGCATCTCAGGAGGGTAGCCTTCTCATTTTTCCTGCTCCTCCTCCCTTGTAGTTCTGGAGCCAGCAAATATTCCTGCCCATCCCCCCTGGGATAGATTTTCTTTTTCTTGTTCCCTTCCCCTACAGAGGAAATATTATGCTCTTTAAGGGGGAAGCGTCCTAGTGGATTCATGCCTGTACAGCTGTGGTTGTGCCTTCTCCCAGGTCTGCACCACAACAAACACTTTCTTGGGGCTCTTTCTGATCTCTTTTATGAGCTTACAGAGAAAAACCTATAAGAGGGCACAAGCTCCCAATTTCTGTGGTCCTCTAGAAGCTCACCAGCACACGTCTGGCCTTTACCAATTCATTAACTGTCCTAACTGAACTATTACAAGTGTCTGGTTGCGTCTACCCCAGGTAAGAGGCCCTACTCTGCTTATCCTTCTGGTGCCTCCCTCTCCTTACATTCTTGGCCAGTAGGTTGTCCTGGGACTACAGTTCTCTGATTGGTTTAGAAATATCGTAGATTATAGTTTATCTAGTCTTTTCTTTGAGAGGGTGAGTATATACATATTTTTTAAATACTTCCCTACATCCCCTAGTGGAAGTCAGATGTCTTTGTATTTCTACTATGTTTGTAGCTATTACTAACCCATATATAAAAGAATATAAATGGTATGCTGCTTGTATTCTTACAGTTTTGCTTTCCACTCAACATGATATTTGTGTTCAGAAACAAAGGACAGATTATTACAGCAATAGCAATATCCAGAGGATCATCATTTGTACTGCTTCCCCTTGCCCCCAAGTCCCATGGGTGGATTGAGATGGATGCCTGCATATGGAATGGGTTGCATTATAAGAGAAGGACCCTGAGCTTAGGAAACCTGGAACTGTTACAGTAGGCAGTAGCAAACCTGTTCTTTGCTTTAAGGGAGGTATTGCCTTTATTATAATAGACAATATGCATTACTTCCCTTTGTTCCAAAGGAAGACACTAGATCTTCTCGGGTTATAAGCCAGAGTTGATCAGCGTTGCCACTGTGGACATTTGGGGTTGGATACTTCTTAGTTGCGGGGACCTGCCCTGTGCACTGTAGGGTGTTTAGTAAGCATCCCTACATGATCCCTACCACTGCATGTCAGTAGTACCTCTTCTCCCAGTTGTGTCCACTAAACATGTCTCTGGACATTGTCAAATATCTTCTGGTGGGCAAGACTGCCCAATTTGAGAACTACTATGGTAAGCAAACTTACCCTTGGCTCTGGAGGGAGTCGCTATCTTACAAAGTTTGCTATACAGTCTTTATTTATTTATTTTAAAGATTTTTTTATTTGACAGAAAGATCACAAGTAGGCAGAGAAGCAGGCAGAGAGAGAGGAGGAAGCAGGCTCCCTGCTGATCAGAGAGCTATATGGTCTTTAAAAGATAGTCTAGAGGGGTGCCTGGGTGGCTCAGTGGATTAAAGCCTCTGCCTTTGGCTTAGGTCATGATCTCAGGGTCCTGGGATCGAGCCCCGCATCAGGCTCTCTGCTCAGCGGGAAGCCTGCTTCCCCCTCGCTCTCTGCCTGCCTCTCTGCCTACTTGTGATCTCTCTCTGTCAAATAAATAAATAAAATCTTAAAAAAAAAAAAAAAGATAGTCTAGAACAAAGAGCAGTCAGTGCCTCCTTTTGCAAGATGTGCAAGAATGCATGTTTTCCACGGACGACTATTGTCTCCCAACATTGGTTTTAACTTAATTGCATTGTGCTTAGAGGAATGATGTGTATGCCATTGATTATTTGATTTGTTGAGACTTGCTCACGGCCCATCTATGGTTAGTTTTTGTAATTGTTTTAAACGTGCTTGAAGACAGTGTGTTTTCTCTAATTGTTAGGCGCAAAGTTTAGTATGTGTTGATCAGGTCAAGATCATGACAATTCCAGGGACGCCTGGGTGGCTCAGTCGGTTAGGTGGCTGCCTTCGGCTCGGGTCGTGATCCCAGGGTCCTGGGATCGAGTCCCACATCGGGCTCATTGCTCAGCGGGGAGCCTGCTTCTCTCTCTCTGCCTCTGCCTGCCACTCTGCCTGCTTGTGCTCTCTCTCTCTGACAAATAAATAAATAAAATCTTAAAAAAAAAAAAAAATCATGACAATTCCATACAGATCTTTTATGTCTGTATACCTTCTCTTTGTTTGAGCTGCTAATTACTAAGAAAGGTATGTAAGCCCTTTCTGTTGGCAAATTTGTCCATTCTGTTAATTTTGTATTATATATTTCGAGGCTATATTATTAGGTACATCCCCCAATTTGAGAGCTAGAACACTGACAGGTAATTTACTTCAGGTATTTATGAGCTCTTCCCCGTCCTGGGCTTCTGCCTTCTCCAACTGGGGTAGATACTGTCCTGTCCTGCTCTTTTTATTTTTTCCTTAATTTTTTTTATATTCCGTATTTCTCCCATTTGTTGCTTTGTGAGTTATATTTGAATTATATTCTTTAGGTGGTTTCCTTTAAAATCTTAATACACATACTTAAGAAAATCCCATATTTATCCTTAAATCTACTCTCCTCCTGGGGCGCCTGGGTGGCTCAGTCGGTTAAGCATCTGCCTTCGGCTCAGGTCATGATCCCAGGGCCCTGCTCAGCAGGGAGCCTGTTTCTCCCTCTCCCCCTGCTTGTGCTCTCTCTCTCTCTCTCTCTATCAAATAAATAAAAATAAAATAAATAAAATATTTAAAAAAAATCTACTCTCAGGGGTGCCTGGGTGGCTCAGTTGTTTAAGCATCTGCCTTCGGCTCAGGTCATGATCTCAGGGTCCTGGGATCGAGCCCCCGCATAGGGCTCCCTGCTCAGTGGGGAGACTGCTTCTCCCTCCCTCTGTCTGCTGCTCCTCCTGCTTGTTCTCTCTCACTCTCTCTCTCTCAGATAAATTTATAAATTTAAAAAATGTTTTAACAAATCTGTCACAGTCCTCATCCTGGTGGTGGTCACAGTCTAGTTCACATTTTAACTTACAGCAAAAAACAAAAAACAAAACAGGTCATGACAATTCCATGTGCTGTGCTACTCTGGGAAGAACAGTATGCTATGGGAACACAAGGGAGACACACACAGCCCGATATTTCCAGTTAAATGTTGCTGGACTGAGAGGATCTATTGACTATGGGAGAAAACATTCATGGAGTTAGGTTTCTCCTTTTAGCCTTAACTGCTTCCTGGGAATATTCCCATCGTTCCCATTTCTGCTTCCTTGCATGTCTCCCAGTGTCTGGTTTACCTCTAGATGGTTTAGATAGATGCTCAATAAAAATGCATTGCATCAGAAAATGGATAATTTGGAGGCAGATGTATTGAATATCTAATAGTTACCTTTTCTGTGTTCAGTGCCACAGAAAAGTGCTTTTCCAGTTTTTGGATTTCACTAACAAGTTAAAACATTGATCTTCTATGGAATTTTTTAAAACTACTGTAAGCAGGGTGCCTGGTTGGCTCAGATGGTTAAGCGTCTGCCTTATGCTGGGGTCATGATCTTTGGTCCTGGGATCGGGCCCCCAGTGGGGATGGGGTGTCTGCTTCTGCCTTTCCCCCTGCTCATGCTCTCTCTTTGTATCTGTCTCAAATGAATAAATAAAATCTTAAAAAAAACTAAGCATTTCATAAAATAAAATTTTAACACTGTAAAAGTAGGTGACACATGATAGGATACTATTACCTTTTATGAAAAACTCCCTACATTGTCTTTTAAGAAATCTCATTTCCCACCTGATCAGTGAAAATATCATTGGCTCCTTATTCACAGAAGGGCTATTGCAACCCAATTATACAGAAAAGAAAGTATAAAGTAGAGGTGCCCCCAGCTCAATAGGCTTTATGGTAAATAAAATGCACACAACGGACAGCCTAGCGTTACTCTGTACTGAGCTGACTGACTATTCCTTGGCAGAAGAACGCAAAGATAAGTGTGCTTGGAGCCCCTGGGAATGGATGAACCTTGATCTGGTGTGGAATGCTGTCTTTACCAAGTGTGTTTAGACAAATTACCCGATTGAGTTCTCACAATTAACTCGTGAGATATTACTCCTATCTTACAGGTGCAGAAAGGGGTTTGGAGAGATTCACCTTTGTTGGAGGTGATTTGCCCAAGGTGACACACACAGTCCTGATGATTGGTCCAGCGCAGAGTGTGGGATCTGGAACTCAGACCCTTCCAATTCAGGGCTCAATCTACATCCGCTACCTTCTTGGAAGATCAAGGAACGAAACGTCAGCAGAGAAAGGTATGCAACTTGGACTACTGAAACATCGCAGTAGGATGAGTAGGGACAAATGTGGACCAAATTATCCCACCGTACCTTTTTGTCCAAGGTCCTGAGGTACTTCGTATAAAGCTGAAAGAATGGGGACGTGGAGAGCAAGGGAGAGGTGTGTGCTCAGGTCTCAGGTTTTTGGAGAGCGACGTGACCCAGCCCGGGCCTCTCTGGGGGCGTGGCCGGTGGGGCGGGGCGGGGCCTGAAGCGGCCCGACGTGCTCGGGGCGTGGCTTCCCCGTGGCAGTCGGCTGAGCGGGTGGACTTCCCCTGCAGTTGCTCAACGGCGGCGCTGCGGGATCATGACGAGCAACGGGCCTCCGAGTGACGGCTATGCGCCCCCGCGGCCGCTGCACTCGGCGCAGGCCGTGGACGTGGCCTCGGCCTCCAATTTCCGGGCTTTCCAGATGCTGCACTTGCACCTGGACCTGCGGGCCGAGTTCGGGCCTCCGGGGCCCGGCCCCGGAAGCCGGGGCTTGAGCGGCACGGCGGTCCTGGAGCTGCGCTGCCTGGTGCCCGAGGGCACCACCGAGCTGCGACTCGACTCGCACCCGTGCCTCGAGGTGACGGCGGCGGCGCTGCGGCGGCAGCGGCCCGGCTCGGAGGAGCCGCCCGCGGCGCCCATGCCCTTCCACACGCAGCCCTTCTCGCACTACGGCCAGGCCCTGTGCGTGGCCCTCCCGCAGCCCTGCCCGGCCGGCGAGCGCTTCCAGGTTCTGCTCACCTACCGCGTCGGGGAGGGACCCGGGGTGAGTTCGACCCCAGGGCCCAGCCCCGCCGCGGCCTTACCCGGCCGCTTCCAGGCCGCCCTTCTCGCCTCGTTGCTGGTCCCCGGACCCGCACTCACGCGCAAAGAGAGAGAAGATGCTTCCGCTCTTGCCTGGAGGGGGCACGGAGCTCCCCGGTGCACGCCTCTCGCCCTCCCACCTTCAGCGCCCTCTCTTCCTCCTGGGCTGCCCGCTCTCCCTCCTCTGGCTTCGGGCTAGCCTCCGAGCTGTGCACTTTCAGTCTTTTCCGCCCTTCCTGCCTCTCCTCCCCAACGGTTCTGTTTCCCTCTCACACACTGCCCTGGTTGCCGTTTCTGCCTGCAGAGGAAACCCTATCCTGTGCGGCTTTCTGGATCACTGGCTATTTATAAATCGAATTTAACATTTCACCGGGCTTCGGGGCCTAGGTCCCTGATAATGAGCTACTTAGTCTTTCCTTTCTGGCAGCCCTGGACAAGGCGGGTTAATTAGCCCCGGGTGCTGACTCAGCCCTTTGTCCTTGTGCTCTTGCGGTGCCACAGGCTGAACTAACTCTGAACCCCAGAGAGTTATTTTGTTTTCTTGTGCGAAGGCCTAGATTTGTTTAATGGAAGAATTTGAGTAAAAATTAGAACTAGAATTAGGGTGTTCTACGCTTTGTAATAAGTTGGCCCTGTTATTACTCTTGGTTGACTCAAATATTGATTGACTCTTAAATATTACATTTTGGGGTGGGGGACCAATATTGGAAAGGATGGATAGTTATGTGGCTTACATTTGTAAGAGTTTGGAACTCCATAAAGAGTCCTGAGGCCGTGGTTGCTAGTCATTTCTCAGGTAGGATGGGTTACAAGTTTCTCTGGTAGGCTGCTTGCCTACAATCAAAGTTTACTTATCTAGCCAGGGGTTCCTCTCACTCTTAGAGCTGGCCAAAAGGACAGTTCTGTTTCCATCTTTATTCAGGGAATAAAGGAACCCATGATAGAACTTGTTTAAAAAAGAAGTTCAAAGTTCAAAGAAGTTCAAAGCAATGCAAATTGACCTGTAAGGCAAAGGAAAAACCCAGTGCCCTCTAGGGATAACATAACATCCGTAACTTGGTTGCCCTGTTATGTGCTAGCTTCTGGTTTGGGGCAGGAACTAGGAATTAAACGGTAACTGGAAACATCAAGCCCTCTCTGAAATTGCCTAGTGAAAATGGCACCTCAAATTAAACATCAGTACTAAATAGCTTTCATTAGAGACATAAGAACAGACACCCACACTTTGCACTGTGAAGGACTACGTTAAAGCCACCCATATTTATTCCTTCTTCCCATTGCCACCATCCTGAGTGAGGGCTCTCACTTTAATCACTGTACGTTACTGCCTCGCTCTAACTTTAGACTCTTTCTTATATAGTGGGCATACTTGTACTACCAGGCTTCTTCATTCCCTCCTCTATGTCATCATAAACAAAAAACCTCAGTCAAAGATGACGAATAAGGAATTATGGTACAGTGGAGGGGATGACCAGTATTTATTAAAATGTGCCAGGTACTAGTCTATATGCTTGACAAAATTAAATGAGTTGTCTTTATATAAATGTCTAATATAGTGCCTGGTACCTACTGAATACTGTGTGTTAGTCTTACTGTTACTCATTAAGTTTCTTTCAATAATAGGATTAAAGGCAGTTTAGGGGTGCTGGATGGTTTAGTCGGTTAAGTGGCAGACTCTTGATTTCGGCTTAGGTCATGATCGCAGAGTTGTGAGACTGAGCCCTGCCCCGCATTGGGCTCCATGCTGGCCGTGGAGCCTGCTTGAGATTCTTCCTCATCCTCTCCCTCTGCCCCTCCCCCCACAAAGGATTAAAAACAATTTAGATTAACAAGAAAAGTGAGCAGATAGTATGGAGTTTCCATATACCCCTCCAGACACAGATTGCTCTATTAGCATTTTGCAAGTATGATACATCCGTTACAATTAATGAACCAATACTGATACAGTATTATTAACTAAAGTTTATAGTTGTTTTTTTTTTTTTAAAGGATTTTATTTATTTGACAGAGAAAGGGAGAGAGCAGCAGCAGAGGAAGAAGCAGGCTCCCCACTGAGCAGGGAGCCTGATGTGGGACTCGATCTCAGGTCCCCAGGATCATGACCTAAGCCGAAGGCAGATGCTTAACCAACTGAGCCACCCAGGCGCCCCTAAAGTTCATAGTTTTTTGTTGTTGGTTTTTTTTCCAGTTTTTTCTTAGGCTTTACTTAATATATTTTTCTGTTCCAGGATCCCATCCAGAATACTACAGTATATTTAGCTTTCATATATCCTAAGGCTCCCCTTGGCTATGATAATTTCTCAGACTTTCCTTGTTTTGGATGACCTTGACAGTTTTGAGGAGTATTGTACAGGATACCTCTCTATTGGAACTTGTGGAATTTTCCCATGATCAGACTGGGGTTATTAAAAAATTTTAAAAAGTTTATTTTTTACAGCAGTCTTAGGTTCACAGCAAAATTTAGTGGAATGTCACAAAGGTAAAGTGCTTTCTTTGCATCGCATTCAGAGTACATGGTATCAACATGATTTGTGACTGATGTTGACCTCATTCATCTGGCCGAAGTAGTGCTGGTTTTTCCACTGTGGTATTCCGTTCTCCTCCTTTCCATCTGTACTATACTATATACTATATATATATATACTATATATATACTATACTATACTCTGTACTATACTCTATACTATACTCTTTGGAAGGAGGCTTATTAAAATTTTCACACACACACACAAAAGAAACTCAAGCAAAGAAAAAGCCAACATCCTCATGTGGCGTCCTTATGCCACTTAAAAGTAGATCTCGAATACCCTTGTTCAAAGCCTTCCGGTCCACCTGCTGAGGCATGCCTCCCACCTCTGTATCTGAAACCTACCTCCAATTCCCAGGGATCTCCCACCCGTGCCTTTCTTCACGTTGCTCTCTGCCTCCTTGAGAATGTCTTCTCGTTTCCTTTTTGACCATCTCAGTCCTACTCACCTTTAAACCAGGAAGTTTTGTTTCCCTTCTGAAACCTTGCCAGAGTTCTCGAATCCTTTTCTAATTTCTAAGTGGCCTTTGGTGTTGACATAGCCTCCGCTCCCTCACAGGTAGATCTGCCATTGTAAGTGAACTTTCTGCGGTAGGCAAAAATTGGGTTTGTAATGATCATTCAGATTCGCCTTTGGCTAAAGGCTAACAGAAAACAGATTAGGAAGCATATATAGCCAGGGGGCCTGGCTGGCTCAGTCGGTAGAGCATGCAACTCTTGATCTTGGGGCTGTGAGTTTGAGCCCCGTGTTGGGAGTAGAGATTACTGAAGAATAAAATCTTTAAAAGAAATTTTAAAAATTACTAATAGCCAATGCCTATAATAGAAAATACATTTATTCTGAAAGGGTCAGTTTCAGGAATGGAGAACACGTATTAATCATAGACTCCTCCCACTTTCCTTCTGCTTTTCTGTGGCTTTTATCGCAAGTTCAAATACAGCTGCTTCTCAGTTGGTTTTTGTTTGTTTTTTAATGAGAAACTACTACACTGTGAAGGACTCAGGGGAGGAAGACAGGATGTCAGGGTCAGAGGCCATGTCTGGAATTCTTAAGATACCCAGTGGGATACAGTGAGAAATAGACCCTTTGTGGTGTTTCTACGTGAGGTGGACGTCAATACCTTGGCGTGGATTCCAGGGTGGATTAAATAGACAGTAGGAGAGAACTTCCTAGTCAGGACCAAACTGCTGGCAGGACGGTAAGGATTACCTAAAATTCTCCCCTGGCAGCCAACTCCTGTTCTCTGGCTGGACTGATCTCATGTAGGGGGTGTCAGTTTTGAAATGTTCTTCTGTTCTCTTAGGTTTGCTGGTTGGCTCCTGAGCAGACCGCAGGAAAGAAGAAGCCTTTTGTGTATACCCAGGGTCAGGCTGTGCTGAACCGGGCCTTCTTCCCTTGCTTCGACACTCCTGCAGTGAAATGCACATATTCAGCTCTTGTTGAGGTAAGAGGATTAAGGTTAAGTGTACCTGCTCTTGGGATTGAAAATTTCAGATCTATCTCATCACATTTCAGCTGGTAAAGTATTAATATCCATCCAGTGGTACCTCTGCAAAATTCCTCCATGTACAGAAATTTTATCTGTGCTAAATCCCATCCGCCTGACACAAGTTTCTTGAAACCTTTGTGTTCTCCAAGACAGGCTCCCGGTGGTGGCTGTCACCATGCAGGTTGCCAGCCACGTGTTCTTCCAGCGAATCAAAAGGAGACTCTCTCCGAATAAAATCTCCTAAGCTTTCTCTGTTGTCAGGTCCCAGATGGCTTCACAGCTGTGATGAGTGCTAACACCTGGGAGAAGAGAGGTCCAAATAAGTTCTTCTTCGAGATGTGTCATCCCATCCCCTCCTATCTGATAGCTTTGGCCATCGGAGATCTGGTTTCGGCTGAAGTTGGACCCAGGTAGGAGACAAAGACTCCCACAGGCAAGGTCGGACTGACCTCAAGGCAAGGAGGCCTCTGACCGCTGGCCCAGCTGGGGTGGTTCTTGGGACAGTGTCGCATCCACTCTGAATGGACAGCCTCTCTGCAGCCCGGAAGCGTGTGGCATGAGTACAGAGTACTCAGAGTACGCTGTACAGAGTACACCCCCTCCAGTTCTCGCCCTGCTGTCTGGAATGAGATCATCAGCCCTACTAGTGGCAGGAGCTCCTATCCTGGGCCACCTCGTAGAGTGCTGATGGCACCGAGGCAGAGTTGTAGAGGACTCATCTTTGTTAGTATCTTTTAGTTCTAAATTCCCTTCTAGCAATTATATTTGCTTTTTAATCTTTGTACCAAATCTCCCCATTTTCTCTAGCATGTAATTCCTGGAAATATACAACTTTGATCTCATTGTTCCCCTCTGGAGAGGAAAGTGGGAGCTCCTTCTTTGCTCCAGATACATACACCTGAACCCACGGTGGCAGAGATACCTCCGTGAAATTAGATGGATTTAACAGAGATGAATAAAGATTTCGTAAGGCTTCCTGCAAACAGAAACTTGACCGAGAGTGTCAGTTTCTCCTGGCTCTCCTGTCATCTGCCGGTACAGCGTAATCCTGGGGTAAAACGCCCAAAGGCTGGGCAGTAAAGCTGTGGCGCTTTTCCCAGCTCTCTTGCTGCTGTCCTCCTCTCAGGTCCCAGAGGCAGTGCTGACCTTGACCGCATTGGTTACGAGTGTCAGACCTCATAGCTGGGCACAGTAGCACTGCTAAGATTGGGAATCTTCGTTCCTGGGCTTCAGCGAGAATGAGGGATGGGATGCCCCTGACATCTGCCTGCAGCGCACACACTCAGAATGGTACCGGTCTTGAAAGACCAGGTGCTCTCTGGTCATGAAGGTCAGTCTTTGTGACAGAGAGGGTCGTAGGTGAGCAAAGGAGCGTCAGTGTTGAAGTTGACCGGAAAATAGATAAGTAAAAGAAGGTTATTTTAGAGAATTTACTCTTACTAAGGTTCTGTTAGTAAGAGTATGAACTATTTATTTTATTTTATTTTTTATTTATAAAGACTATTTATTTGAGAGAGGGAGAGATCGTGAGCAGGGGGAGGGGCAGAAGGAGAAGCAGGAAGCCTGATGCGGTACTCGATCCCAGGACCCCGGGATCATGACCAGAGCCGAAGGCAGGTGCTTAACCAACTGAGCCACCTAGATTCCCAAGAGTATGACCTATTAAGGAGAAATGAAAGAAAAATGTATTCTAAACGCAACAGAGAATAATGATTTTTTTTCTGAGCCTTCCATGATAAAATGACAATACAGTACATCAGTCCAGGTGATAGAATCCATTTAACTGGTGATGATGACTTCTTCCTCCCCCTCTCAGGTAGACAGTCCTTGCCTCGCAGGGAACATCTTAGGGTCTCGTGAAGCTATGTTAGATGAGAGGGTCTTCTGGCAAACTTTGCCACCATCCCAGTCCCTGTTACCGCAGGAGGAAAATCCCAGGCACAAGAGATAGTGGGTATGTTCTAGTCATGTTTTACGTATACTCTCTTCTAACCCTTACATAACCTCACTGAGGGGGTTACTGTTATCTCCGTGTTGCAGATAAGCGAACTGAGGCTTCTGGTGGCATCGCTTGTACAAAATCCCATCGCTGGCAGAACTAGAATTCCAGTCCGGGCATTTCTATTGCAGATCCAGGCCTTGTTGTGCTAGACTGCTGGCGATAAAATTCCAGCTTGACTGAGAATATTCCCGTTTCTTTTTTTTTTTTTTTTTTATCTTTTTTTTTTTTTAAGATTTTATTTATTTATTTGACAGAGAGGCGAGAGATCACAAGTAGGCAGGGAGGCAGGCAGAGAGAGAGGAGGAAGCAGGCTCCCCACTGAGCAGAGAGCCTGATTCGGGGCTTGATCCCAGGACCCTGAGATCATGACCTGAGCCGAAGGCAGAGGCTTTAACCCACTGAGCCACCCAGGCACCCCTATTCCTGTTTCTTTTGACAGAAATCTCTGTGCTAGAGGAAGTATCTTGGATGCCACCCGTCTAGCCTAGCCTTCACCTTCTAGCTGTAGCCGGCTGAAGTAGCCTGGGTTGAAGGACTATGCTAGTCGTGATATCCAAGCCGATCACAAAGCAATTCCTTGAAGACTTTGACTCTTATGTCAGCCTGTCACATCTTTTTTGGTGATTTTTTTCTCCATGTGGATTACCTGTCCTAAGGCCCAGGGATGAGGGTGGCTTCAGGGTTCCTCAGCCTCCTCTACTCAGGGACCCTCTCCACCTGATCCAGCCCCCGACGCACATGGGCACACACTCTACAGTGTGGGGCCTAGCCATGGGCGCTCACAGGAGCTGAGCTGTAGCAGAAATTTTGAACATCTTTGCCTCATTCATTCTCTGAGCCCACCCCACCCCCAACCCGCCGGCCCGCTGGTGGCCTCACTCCCGCTATATCTGCTTCTCAGGCTCTCTTCCCGCGGGCCGTGTATTTCTTCCTGGGCCACCAGCCTCTCGTGGCCCGGCCCATCTTTTCTCTGTGGCCCAGGTGTGGGGTTGATCCTCTCTTCCTGACACTGCAGGCCACCTTGCGTGCTGTCCCACTGCTCTAACTTCCAGCCCCAGGCCCTGCTGTCCTTGTCCCCTTCTGTACCTGGGGCTGTGAGAGGAGAAGTAACACAGCCATGCATTCTGATTCTACCACCCGTTTCTGGTTTCTTGGTGAAAAGTCGGAACTGAAAGTTGAAATAGGAATGCTTGGATGGTGCAGTTGGTTGAGCGTCTGCCTTTCGCTCAGGTCATGATCCCGGGGTCCTGGGATGGAGCCCTGCTTTGGGCTCCCTGCTCACCGGGGAGCCTGCTTCTCCGCCCTTCTCTGCCCTTCACCCCTCTCGTGCTCGCTCTCTCTCTTGCTCTTGCTCTCAAATAAATAAAATCTTTTAAAAAAGTTGAAATAGACATTTATGTGGTTTTTAAGAAAAATAGAACAAATGTCGTCTTCAGCTACAGCTATGCTTTCAATATTGCTCACCAGTCCTCTTATTTATCTTCCTAGCTCACTCTCCTTAAAGGAAGACTTTGGTCTTCAGATTTCCTATTCAGACACCAGACCCTCTTCCAAGCGGATGATCTTGTCTCCTACTTTATTGAGAATATTTAATTTGTCAGATACGGTTATGTCAGTTTCTTGTTTTCCATGTAAAAAGTCATCTTCATCTGCTTTCATCCTTCCCTTTTCCCCTCCAAACTCTGAAGAGGGGTGTCCATCCTTCTGTTAAAGCCACATCTCTGCATTTGAGCCATCGTTGGTTCAGTCCCTCCCCAAATCTGCTGGGGCTTTGCCTCACTGTTTACCCTTCACTCTTCACATGTGCAGCCTTCTCCCCAATTGGCTCTTTCCTTCCAACCCTAACCGTGTTCCTGTCTCTCGTAGCTCGAAAACAAGCGAAAAACAAGCTCATTGATTCCATGTTCCCTCCTAGCACATGACCTCTGCTTCCCTACTTAGCCGAGTTTCTTACAAGAGTAGCATTTCTCCTCGCCCGCCCTCCATGTGCTGCTTGGGCCTGTGTGAATCCAGCACCTCTCCCCACCGTGCCACAGAAACTCCTGTAGTGAGGGGGGCCACTGGCCTCGACATGTGTAGCACGTGGGCTCCTCCTCAGTCCTTGTCTTGGTGTTCTGCACTTTTCTTCTGCCTCTTGACCCTCCTCCGGCTTCCATGACGCAATTCTGTCTTGCTTCCAGGATCTCCTGGCTCGTCCTTTCTGGTTTCCTTTTTGGGCTCTTCTCTGCCCATCCTCCCTGTGTGCTGGTGTTGCCCAGGACTCTGTTTTGGACCCATTCTTCTCTCCTCCATACTTTTCTTGGGGATACACCCTTGCTTTTGTAATTTAAAGGTATCTTCTGGGTACTGCAGCTAGAGTGATCTCTCAGGACTCAATCTGATAATACCATTTAGTGGTTTATTTTATTTATTTGAGAGAGAGAGAGAGCACTAGCAGAGAGGAGGGGCAGAGGGAGAGGGAGAAGCAGACTCTCCGCTGAGCAGGGAGCCTGACGTGGGACTCGATCCCAGGACCCTGGGATTGTGACCTAAGCTGAAGGCAGATGCTTAACTGACTGAGCCACCCAGGCGCACACCACTTACTGGTTTAAAATGCTCTCCCGGCTCTGAAGGTCCAGCTGTGTCATGCGGCATATCGGGCCCTTTGTTACTGGAGCCTCGAGGGCCTCTCTACCTGCCCTTGCTCCCCCCCTCCCCCCCCAGCCCCGATCTGATGGTGAGTGCTCCAGCAGCCCAGACTCGGGGGTTCCTCCCCTGCATGTACAGTTTCCACTCCTAGGCCCCTGCTTCTGCTCCTTGGGAAGCACCTGCTCCTTCTCCCCCTGCTCGAGCAGTTCCTGAGCTTCCCCAGGGGCAGAGAGGAAGCCTTCCCTCCTCCTGACCTGGAACCCATCCCCTCTGCTGTCTTACATGCTGTCTTCTTTCATCTTCCCCACCCGCTTTACGGATGGGCACACTGAGGCTCAGGGAGGCTCAGAGACTTTTGCAAGGTCACATGCAGTGCTGGAGACAGAACGTGACGATGCTGTGAGTTAGAGCCTGTTGCACACGGGAGGCAGTTCCCCCACAACACTGCGTTGGGATCTTACTGATCAGGTGTGGTGAGCAGCCTCGGACCCGTGCAGGCAATCTGACCTTGCATCTCCTGTCTCTGCGGCTGGCCATGCTGTCACATTCATTTGGCTCAAATAGGAGTCCGCCAGATTTCTCCAGATGCTTTTGGGATCGGGTCTCCACGATAGGTCTCCGAAGACCAGCCTGCTTTCTCTGTGCTCTTGCCTTTAGGAGCCGGGTGTGGGCCGAGCCCTGCCTGATCGAGGCTGCCAAGGAGGAGTACGACGGGGTGATAGAAGAATTTCTGGCCACAGGAGAGAAACTTTTTGGACCCTACGTTTGGGGAAGGTGTGGTATCACATTGACTCTCGTCTTTTGCTAAACTGAGTCCCTGGTTTCACCCTCTCTTCTTCTGGTGCTGCTTCTCCTCCTCTGGCTCCTGGAGCCGAGTTCCCCAATCCCAGAAGTAAAGGAGAGGAGAAAGGGGAAGAGGAAGGGTGAAGCCAGGCCTTCTTCATGGTTGCTGAGAGGGGACTCTGAGAGAGGGTTCTTGAAGTGATAAAAATGGGCCTTCCAGCTGCCGAGTGGAGATGGGGAAACGCTGTCAGGGGACCTCTGTGACTTACCTTTCCTGGTTGCTGGAAGCAGCCACACACTCCCATTTGTTCCTTCGACATCTGCAGACATTAGCCTCCTCAGAGCAAAGGCTCTGTTAGATCAGTGAGCTGATGACACGGCCACACCCCGCTTGGAAGGAGAACAGGGAACACCTTTCCAAGAGCCACCTCCAAAGAGCAAAACCTGGGGAAGGGGAGGTCCCAGCGACCTGGCTGGAGGGCAGAGGAACCTAGGTGTCATTTCAGCGCTGGGCCCAGGGTTGTTTGCTGCCTCTTCAGTGGCTGCCGCCTCTCAGGGCCGGGGGCCCTGCCTGGGGAAGTGAGGCAGGGTCTCTGCCCTGGGGAGTCGAGGCCTCTCTGTGACTCCCGCTCTTTCGGCAGGTATGACCTCCTCTTCATGCCGCCATCCTTTCCGTTTGGAGGAATGGAGAACCCTTGCCTGACCTTTGTCACCCCCTGCCTGCTGGCAGGGGACCGCTCCTTGGCCGACGTCATCATCCACGAGATCTCCCACAGTTGGTTCGGGAACCTGGTCACTAACGCCAACTGGGGTGAATTCTGGCTCAATGAAGGGTTCACCATGTATGCCCAGAGGAGGATCTCCACTGTCCTCTTTGGTAAGCCAGCTCTCAGGTGCCGGCCTTCTCCTAGGGACCCTGCGCCCCATTCTTTCACCTGCGAGGCCAGTGTGGTCTCCTTTGGGGTTTTGGGACACAAGCGGGCACGTAGGGAGGGGCAGTGGTGCAGAAAGTGCTGGCGAGAGGCCAGCGAGGGCCGACTCTAGACAAGAGTTCCTTCTGAGTGGACGAGCCCCACGGCGTGACATGGTACCGAGTCAGTAGGCGGTGGGGGGTGGGGGGAGTCCCACAAACTGCGTGTTGGCTGCATGAACCGATAAGGGGCCCGACAGTGAAAGGAGCCCTCAGCTAAGCTGAAACCTCACTCAATGCCCTGTCCTCCCAACAGCCAGGCAACCCTTCGGGGAGAGTTGCCCAGGGTCATTCACCCACGCGGCTAGTTAATTTTAGGAATGAATCGTAAGATCATTATAATCATTACCTTCTCTTAAACACCTACCTACCAGCTTTGTACAGGCACCTTATTAAAAATACATCATTTAATAATTTCACAATAGCCCTATGAAACAGATAGGATTTCCATTTCATATATGAGTTCACCGTGACTCAAAAAGCATAAGAAATGCGCCCAAGCCACTTAGCAGGTGAGGACAGAACCCCACATTGAGCCCAGATGTGCTTTTAAAATATTTCCTCAACATTGTGTCATTGAAAACCTGCTATATAGCAGGTGCTTTAAAAATATAACATGTATTATTTTTATTATTTCTCTCATCAAAATCTATTTTGATCTATATGGGAAAGAACCCACAATAGATTTATCCATAGTCTCTGTTCAGAGATAATCGATGTCCGTCCTTTCAAACATTTTCCTGTGTGTGTGTGTGAATCATCAGACCTTCCAGCTGCCTTTTTTTTTTTTTAAGTTAATTGAGTTAAACATTTTCCCAAGTCATTAAATTTTCTTCTACAGCTGCATGGTATGGATGTTTCTTAACATATTCAGTTTCCAGTTGTTAGGTTATTTTCAGTTTTTCTTTTTCTTTTTTTTTTTAGAGAGAGAACATGTGAGCAGGGGAAGGGGCTGAGGGAGAGGGAGAGAGAATCTCAAGCAGAGTCCATGCTCAGTGCTCAGCATGGAGCCCAACAGGGGGCTCCATCTCATGACCGTGAGATCATGACCTGAGCCGAAATCAGGAGTCGGATGCTTAACCGACTGAGCCACCCAGGTGCCCTTGTTATTTTCAGTTTTCTAATGAAAGAATGTTTTGACAAAAGTCTTTCCATATAAATGTTTGTGCATATCTAAGACGATCTCAATGGAGATAAATTCCTAGAAATGTAATTTCTGCATCTGAACATTTTAAAGGCTTTTTAGCACACATTGTCCATTGCCTCCCGGAAAGTTTGTACAAATGTACGCTTTCATCCAGAGTATAT
Source organism: Potos flavus (assembly GCA_028534135.1). Taxonomy (NCBI): domain Eukaryota; kingdom Metazoa; phylum Chordata; class Mammalia; order Carnivora; family Procyonidae; genus Potos; species Potos flavus. The sequence continues at coordinate 34,806,118 of CM052893.1, forward strand.
GGAACAAGAGCCTGTGTGTGAATATCTTACTCAGCCACTAAGAATCCTCCAAGCAGGCGGCGCCTGGGTGGCTGAGTGGGTGGAAGCCTCTGCTTTCAGCTCAGGTCATGATCTCAGGGTCCTGCCTCTCTGCCTACTTGTGATCTCTCTCTCTGTCAAATAAATAAATAAAATCTTAAAAAAAAAAAAAAAAGAATCCTCCAAGCAGATGTTGTCAGCCCACTGTGCAGATGAAGCAGTTGAGGCTAGGAGAGATTGAGTACCTCTCCCAGAGTCAGAACACCCTGTGAGTGGAGGTGGCTGGTTTGAAACCTGGCCCCCTTCCCCTCCACCATTCCCTCGGTCATTTTTATTTTTTATTTTTTATTTTCATTTTTAAATTAAAAAAAATGTTTTGAGATTTTATTTATTTGACAGAGAGAGAGAGATTACAAGTAGGCAGAGAGAGAGGGGGAAGCAGGCTCCCCGCCAAGCAGAGAGCCCGATTCGGGGCTCGATCCCAGGACCCCGAGATCACTACCTGAGCTGAAGGCAGAGGCTTTAACCCACTGAGCCACCCAGGGGCCCCTCTGCCATTTTTAGAGCCAGAAGGAGATATAGAAACCCCTAGATAAATTTTGGGTGACAGTTTCTCTTGTCTGACTGGAACGATCAAATGAAAATAGTCTGCTTTTATAGAATATCAAATTACTATCTCTAAAAATAAAAATATACTGGGGCGCCTGGGTGGCTCAGTGGGTTGAGCCTCTGCCTTCGGCTCAGATCATGATCTCAGGGTCCTGGGATCGAGCCCTGCATTGGGCTCTCTGCTCAGCAGGGAGCCTGCTTCTCTCTCTCTCTCTCTCTCTGTCAAATAAATAAATAAAATCTTAAAAAATAAAAAATAAATAAAAATAAAAATATACTGATAGGGAAAGGTAACAGTCACAGGAAAAGGTGTGAGATTCCCTCATCCTCATGTCTGGGCGAGACGGACAGCCGGAGCTAACTGAGTCATTTGTAGTTCAGAGCAACCAGGAGCCAGGGGCTGAGTCAGGGCTGGCGTCCCCAGGCAGGTGAGGATAGGAATCTTCAGTTATCTGTCATTGTTCTTGTGGCCACAAGGGGGCAGCACACCCTCTTTTGTCCGGAAATTATTCTTGGACGTGGTGTTCTTGAGGCCTAAGGATTCTTTTTGCCCCAGGCTCTGCTTACACCTGGTTGGAAGCTGCAACTGGGCGGGCTCTGCTTCGGCAGCACATGGACATCACTGGCGAGCAAAACCCACTCAACAAGCTCCGCGTGAAGATCGAACCAGGTCTGGGAGGCTCCTCTGTCTACTACCCACTCCCCGACATTGAACTTGGAGCCCAAGTTATTTGAGCTTCATGTGGATTAGTGCACACCTTGAGTACTCTCCCTGGGAAAGAGGAGCCCTCCAGAGCTCTTTTTAGCCATTCCCTGGTCTCTAGGCGGACTCAACAGAAGCCATTCCAGCCCAATGAGAGTTCTTTCCAGTTTTGTGCAGTTCTTAGTGACTTTACCATTGCTCTGCATTTGTACGGGCCCCTGCCATTTTCCAGGGCTCTTTGCCATGCTTTTTCTATCAAGTAAGACTTTTAGTCTTGTAGCTTGAGCGTTAGCCTTAATTTACAGAGGACGTCAGTGAGCACCCAACAAGTCAAATGACTTGTCCAAGGTCATGTATTTTTATTTTCTGACATTTTTCTTTAGTTCCATGTATGACTAATCTAAAACCTTTCTGTGTGAGTTAAGCTTACGTTCCTTGATGCCAATGACCATGAAAATGAACTACTTGTAGACTGGTCATTAGTTTATTTTGGTCTAGAACATTCGTAGAAACAACCAGTTGTTCTGGGAGGGGAAGTTGAGTGTAGGTGGTGACCAATTGGGCTGGAAAAGGCACCAAGCCCTGTGCTCAGTCCTAAGAGTCAATGGCACCCACTGGAGCAAAGCAATCCCAGGAATAAGGAAACTTGCCAGTTCCCCTGGAAGGCTGGTTCTTTGTCCTCTTATTAGGTCCATAGTTAATGACCCTTTAAGATCAACTTTGAAGTGGCTTGAGAGAGGCCAAGGTGGGTCTGGAAACTTTTCTGGCCTTGCCGAACCCAAGGAAGCCGAATTCTGATCTCTTCCATAATTACTCATAGAATCTGAAGCTGGAGAAGAACAATGAAAGTGACAAGTGACAACTGTCTGCTTTCTCTCCTAGGTGTTGACCCAGATGATACCTACAACGAGACCCCCTATGAGAAAGGCTTCTGCTTTGTCTCATACCTGGCCCACTTGGTGGGTGATCAGGATCAATTTGACAGTTTTCTCAAGGTATAGTCAACTCAGAGAGGAGCGGGGAAGGAGGCGACGCAGAGAAGCCAGCTGGGCCAGAGTGCAGGGGTAGAGGCAGGGGCCGAAGGGACAAGGGGTTGGAGGAGAACCTGAGGCACAGAGGGACTGTGCTCCCCATAGGATCCAGCATGACTGAAAAGTACCTCCCTCCCTGCAGGCCTATGTTAATGAATTCAAATTCCAAAGTATCTTAGCTGAGGACTTTCTAGAATTCTACTTGGAATACTTCCCTGAGCTGAAGAAAAGGAGAGTGGAGTCCATTCCAGGTGAGCAGAGGAGCTGGCCTACGGGCTCCTGGGAGATAGTAGAGCATTATATCTAATTTACATTAGGGAAGACGAAGATCGAGCGGGAAACATGAAATCCGAGTCCTCTAGTAAGTGGCATCCAGGGGCACAAACCCACCGCTGGTCCCAGCCTTGTTCCACAAGAACGATTTCTCTCCGTTCCTCCTGGCCTCGTTTTCTCCACTTTTCTCCCCTCAATGTCTCCTCTCTGTCCCCATTTTCCTCGCACCTACACACACATAACCAAACCCCCGACTCTGCCCCGAGAGCAGCCTCCGCCCCAGCTAGGACCCAGGGCCGCGGGACTGGCAGCCGCCCCACCTTGCGAGCGTGGAGTTGCCCTGCGGCCTTCTGAGTGCCGGAGAATCCCAGTGGCTGCCCTGATTGCAGCTTGGGAGGCCCTGCTCCCTAAGAGCAGACAGTGGCCTGTCATGGATGAGGCCGTCCGCTGGAGATACCCCACCCGTGCTGGGCACTCTGAGTCAGGCCATCACTGTTCTGGTGAAGTCACTTCCCCTGACAGTCGGGGCTGATCGGCCCCCAGCACCTACTCTCTGCTTGGAGGCTTACACTTCAAGGTCATGAGACTCGGTGGCTAATGAAAGTTAATAATTACTGAGTGCTCCCTTTGCACCAGGCAGCCTGCTAAACTCACACCGTGTATTTGCTTATTTAATCCTCACCACTGCCAACAAACGCAGGGCCTCTCACCCTGCCTTTTATCATTTTACGGATAAAACGGAGGCGCAGAGAGGCGAAGTAACATGCTGGTGGCCTCCCAGCTAGTTAATGGCAGGGCTGGGATAGGAGCCCAGGCAGCCTGGTCCCAGGGCCCAGGAGCCTCAGCACCGTGCTGTTCTGCTCATCTGAGGGAGAACGTGAACTTGACTGAAGCTAGGAAAGCCTTTACCCACTTGGTTCTGGAAGCACAGGGTTAATTTGGACTCAGAACCACTGTCGCAGTGGGAAAAGGGGCCGTCCTGTCTGACTGTATCTCTGGGTCTCAGTGGAAGTGGGACCCGGCCGGAGCAGGTAGTTGTGTGGGAAAGTGACCTTAACATCAGAGAGGCAGTTTGGGATCGAGAGAGACAGGAGCTTGAGGTCTGGGGGTTGCTGGAGCCAAGTTGACCTTGACGCTGACAGAGAATTCTGATAGCCCCCTCTCTCCTTCCACCAAACAGGTTTTGAGTTTGATCGGTGGTTGAATGTCCCGGGCTGGCCCCCCTTCCTCCCCGACCTCTCCCCTGGGGACTCACTTATGAAGCCCGCTGAAGAGCTGGCCCAGCTCTGGGTGTCCGAGAAGCTGGACATGGAGGCCATCGAAGCTGTGGCCGTTTCCGCCTGGAAGACCTACCAGCTGGTCTATTTCCTCGATAAGATCCTCCAGAAATCCCCTCTCCCTCCTGGTAAGGAAAAGTGGGGTAAATGAACGCAGCATATCAAGGTTCCTTGTGCACAGAGCTTGGTCTGAGGGGCGAGAGGGAGACCCGGAGGAAGCCGTTGCAATGCTCACCCCCAGGCGACTGCCGGGTGTTGGCAGGTGGACGCAAGCACGTCACAGGGAGCACCTCGACGGCTGCTGGGAGCCCCACACACAGGGGCCCGGGGAAGGGACTCCTGCAGCCTAGCGCTCACTGCGCCCTCGGGCTCTGCAGGGGATTCCGAAGTCTTGAGTCCTCCTAACCGCTCCATGCCTGGGGGCCATTGCTGTGACCCTCCAGGTAACAGAAGATGAGACTCCAGGTCCCGTAGCCCATAGATGGCAGGCTTGGGGTCTGGAAGCCCTCAACCACTATTGCCGTGTGGCCGCTCAGCCAGAAATAACCTTCACCTGGGGGTGTTGGAAAGCGAAAAAGTGAAAGCCGGGATGACTTTCAGCAGCTTGGCGGCGGTGGGAGAAAAAGGGTGTCGCAACGTGTTTTAGGGAGATACCTGGGCTTTTAACCTGGAGGGTAAGTGGGATGACGGCAGAAAGTCTGTAATTACATCAAGGGAAGCTTGGTGGGAGAGCCTTAGAAATGAAGGTGAACTTGAGGATTGGACAGTACCCTTTCGGAGCATAAGATGAGCAGGGGGAGTGTAAAGCGGGGGAGCAGGAACCTCCCTGACCTCGTCGCAGGGGCTTTCGGGAGGGCCTGTGGTCAGACACACTCGTGGCTCTGATGGCACAGCCATTAAAAACCCATTTAATTTTTTCAGGGAACGTGAAAAAACTCGGAGAGACATACCCAAAGATCTCAAACTCCCAGAATGCGGAGCTCCGTCTACGATGGGGCCACATCGTCCTTAAGAATGACCACCAGGAGGATTTCTGGAAAGTGAAGGAATTCCTGCAGAGCCAGGTGGGTGACCCCCACCTCCTCGTCCCCTTCAGGCACATGCTTTGGGCCACCTTGCCTTACTGGCCGTAGTCCTGTGGGCGGAGCCTCCCAGTCTGCCCTTCTGGGGAGCAGAGGAGGGAGGGAGGGGAGAGGACCCCGCTCGGCGGTCTTATTCCTGAGTGTGGCTGGGGGAGGCGTTGCCTTGGCGGGGAGAAGCCTCCAGGATTGGGGGGCTTTTTGCAGATCACCTGGTGAGGCCTGAAGGGCCCAAGCTGGTCAGAGCTAACCCCACACTGGGAAGAAGGGTAAAGCAGGACTCAAGGGCTGGTCTTGGGGAGAGGGGCCCAAGGACAAGAGGGGTGAGCAAAGGGTAAGACCATAGGTTCCTGCTTCCTGGGGTAGCCCGCCACCTGGGAGGGCTCCGAGGCCAGCAGCGGCCCTGCTGGGGAAGGGCCGGAGCGACTCCGAGCCCGGGGCAGGACGGGGCTGGGTCCAAAGCAGCGCTGGGACGCCCTCATCCGTTGGTGCTGGGAGCCGCGCTCCTGTCTGGAGGAGTTCCGAGCCCTCCAAGGGCTTCTCCAAGCCTCCGGACTCAAGGAGCTTTGTGACGTGGCATTCTCACGTTGGTGCCAGTTTGACTTGGGGGTTCTCGTGCTTGCCTGCAGTTGGGCCTCATGCGGCCCTCCGTTTTATGTGCCATCAGCTCAGGTCTTGATCTCGGTCGTGAGTTCAGGCCCTGTGCTGGGCTCCATGCTGGGGAGCCTACTTAAAAAAAAAAAAAAAAAAAAAGAGTGTAGACACCCCTGTGCTAGCATGGGTCGGAGTGAATACCCAGATCTGCCTGCAGGGATCTCCGGCCCCCAAGAAGATGCCAGAGTAAGAGCACGCCTGTCTGGGACCCTCCTGTTCCAGCCCTGAGAGCCACAGCCCCTTGGGCACCTGCGCAGGCCTGCTGCTAGGGCGACCCCGGGGCTGGGGCTGCGCCGACTCGCTGAGCAGGCCGCTCGGGCTGCGGGTGTGTGTGTCTCTTGCAGGGGAAGCAGAAGTACACTCTTCCGCTGTACCACGCGATGATGGCCGGCAGCGAGGTGGCCCAGACCCTCGCCAAGGAGACCTTCGCGGCCACTGCCCCCCAGCTCCACAGCAATGTTGCCGACTACGTCCAGCAGATCGTGGCGCCCAAGGGCAGTTAGAGGCTCCTGGGCACGGCTTCTGCCTCTTCAGACTTCGCAGGCTTTCAGAATACTGTTCCCAGGTTCCGGTTCTCCAGTCAAATTCCCGAAGTTGACACACCCGCGGGAGAGTCTGTTCTCGGGCCTCGGTGTCTGTGACTCTTGGGCCTCTGCTGTGGTGGAAACTCCTCGGGAGCAGCAAGTCCTGAGACCAGAGAACCTTCCACAGCTCTCTCAGTGTAGGCTGCTGGCTTTGGTGAGGGCGCGCGGTCTTCTCCCTCCTCCCAGTTCTCTGGGAAGAGCAGAGAGGATTTTCTTATCTCTCCCCTCCCCTTTTCTTCTCTTTTCTGATTCCTGAAGTACTATGCAAAGGGATGCATTCTGGTAACTCATTTTTTTCAGGTTTAATCTTTATTTTAATAAATATTTTTAAGTGCAAAGTATTTAAGTTGGAGTTACAACCTGAGTGGCCGTGAAATTTCCGCCTCCACACGTGCCCTCTGTGGGGGCAGATGTTCTAAGAAGGTTACAAGGTGGGGGGTGCGCCCCAGAGTCTGACAGTGCTTCTCTGTCCGCAGGGAACTCCCGGACATAGGAGGCAGGGGTCCCACACCTGCAGATGGAAAAATACAGGGCAGTATGGCCGAAGTCCACTTGTGGCAAATGAACCTCATTCCAGTTCTCTGTGAAGGCAGCTAAATTCCCTACCTGCAGCGCCATTCCCCTTCATGTGTTCCATTGCTTTAAAAATGTGTATTTTAGTGTTTTTTTCTCTGGCCTTCTCACCATCCTTCACTGGGCCCCACCTGCTTTTGATCCTGGATAAGAAATAGAGTGGGTTCAGAACTTGGCACTAAGTTCCGATTTCCTGGTTTCAACATGGGAATCTCAGCAGTTAGCAGCTTGGGTTTGAGGGAAGGGTCACAAAGAAATATTTAAATATATTTAAGTTGTCTGTCTTCATGAAGTACAGAGCACTCCTGACCAAGTCTCCATGTGTGGCCGTGTCCTTGGCTTTGAGGTTATCCATTCAGGCCTCCTGCCTTCCCCGCCCTGGGGGCTGGGAAAGAGATCGCAGCGTTGCCGCGTCAATAGCTTTGTTCTCGCTCTTTGCAAGAGTTAGGGAAAGGCCGAGAGCAGGTGGCAGGCTCGTGAGGGCCTCTGTCCCCTGGCGCCCCAGAGCTTCGCCAGCAGAGAGGGAACTTTGGGTCCGAGGAGAGGGATTTGGAGGCCCAGGGTTGTAGGATCTCCTCTAGGCCCTGGCACTTTGATGGCAGACTGTCTCCATTGATCTCTCAGGGCCGTTCCTGTCCATATGCTATAGGCAGGGCTGATTTTAGGGCTATCCAGATGCCTCGCCTACTCCCCAGCTCAGTGTCTGGCTTATCAGCTCTGACACCAGTGGCTGTCTTGCCTTGTTTAGACGACAACCTATAGCATAATAGTAATAGTGATGGTGCAGGTCACCGTGGACCGCCGCTCTCGGACCCCACGACCTTTGTGACTCCTCACGGTGCACAGCCTGGGCATCCTGATTGCCTGCCCCGCTCACCACCTTTGCCACCCAACAGTCCTGCCAGATGGGCCTGTCCTTTTATAGGGCTGGGAGGCAGTGCTCCTGCCATCCCATATCCCAAGGATGAGGCCGTGCCATTGTCTGGGCAAGCTTCATGGGGAGGGCCAACGGGCTCTTCCTGCCATTGGCAGGATATTGGGAAGGCCTACTCCACAGCTCCTCTGACCACTATTCTAGAACCTTCTCCTCACTCAGCCTCCAAGGCACTGACCTCAGACTGAAGTCCTTCCCGCTTACCCTCTATAACATCACCCATTATTGGGCTATTGAAGGCCTTAATGTTTGGAGATAAGGTGCTAGCCTATAGGGATTCCTTATCTCAGCCCCATTTCTTTTGTGAAGCCCTGTGAAGGCAAACATCCTTCTCATCCCACCCTCCGGTGCCTGAGCCAGGTGTCCCCCAGGGCAGGGGAGCATGTGAGCCGTCCTGGGGCTAGAAGCCGGTTCTCCCACATTCCAGGGTGAGTGGGTGGAGGGTGTGCCCGCCTCAGGCTCCTTGGGGGAGGCCCCCTAAAGGGCTGGGGAAAATCCTACTGCCAGAGCCCCAGGCTCTCCTGCCCAGTGGAGGGGGGGGACCCTGAGCCCCTCTCCGAGGTGCCCAGCAGTTTCAGGGACAAAGAGAAGATTCCGGGAGATGGTCTAAGTTCTTAGTCGTCTGGCTCTAGAGATAAAGAAGGGGGCAGCTCTGGAAGGGGAGTCGTTTTGTTTTGTTTGATTTGGAGCCATTTCACCCACCAAGGCTAAGCTTGGCCACGAACCACCCACGGTTGTGGCATTAACAAAGGGGGTGTGGAAGGAGACACTCAGATCCTACATCTTAGATGCATAAAAAACTAGATCTGGAAGGGACCTTAGGGATTATTAGGTCCAAACAACCTTGTTTTTACCCATGGGGAAACAAGCAGAATCACAGAGCTGGGGAGTCACCTGAACACAGGTCTCTGCCTCCTCCTCCCCGTCCTTGGCTGCCCGTTTCCAGTGGGATCTGTGTTCACAGACGGGACCACAGACACAGAGGACTCACTGCCCAAGGGGAGGGCAAGGGGCTGGCCGAGCAGCGGAGCGGGAGGGAGGACCCTGAAGCCAGGACACGCCTGCTGTCGGGAAAGAGCACCGGCCCCGCCACTCAACCAGCTCCAGTGGCCTGGGCAAGTCACGCACCCCACCCCTCCCCGAGCTAGGATGTTCTCAGCTTTAAAATGGGGACAATCACACATTCGTTACAGTGTTTTTGTGAGGATTGAGTGGAGACTACGTTACAAGGGCCTGGTAAATACTGAGTGTTCCATTTTCTTCGTGGGCTGCCAGGACCCAGAGAGTCAGGCTTCTGGCCACTAGAGGGCAGCAGACAGGTACCCGTCAACTGGGCCGAGGGCGGGGAGACTAGAAGGGGAGACCTGACGGCATGGGACAAACCCCCAGAATCCGAGGGCTCCGGCTGGGGCGGAGGAAGAGGCCTCTCCAGACATGGCTGCAGCTTGCACGGGGTCCGGGCAGGCAAAGCGTGCCCAGACTACCACCGAAGTAGATGCCAGCGAGCAGGCTCCTGGGGATGCCGGGGACACTGGGGACACCGGGGCCCTGAGGCTAGGCCGGATGAGCCCATGAATATTGCCTAGTGTCTGGAGAGCCTTCCAGCAGGAATTCTGGGCGTGTGGGAAAATTCCCTCAACCCCACTATCTGCTCTCCCTGCTAGGCCCCCTTGTCCTCAGACCCGTTTGGGGACTAGCAGTCCTCCTCCCCAGTTCTACCCCATTCCCTTCCCCCTTCCAGCCCATCCCTGGCCTGCCCCCCTGAGGAACTTCCTGCGCCAGAGGGTGGCCGAAAGTACAGATGCCCACCCCAGCGACTCTCCTGCCACCCGCCCAGGCCAGTGCCCTGTGCCCAACCCCAGAGGGTGCGGGATGACAGACTCTGACAATCATTAAACCAGCCGGGCCTGATTTCCCAGCACCGCCTGCCAGGATCCGGGCCAAGTGGCACAAAATATGCAAATCACCTGGGGCCAGAAGCCCAGTCTAAAGGCCAGGAAATCCCCTCCATCCAATGAGCCACGAGCTCGGGTTACCGCCGGGCGTGCTATAAAGGCCTGGGCTTGGGGAGGAGCTCCCACATGCCTCTATTTAGGGCGGGAGGGGAGCCGGGCCAGACTGCTCAGATCTAGCTACCTGGCGCAGCTTTTTGCCTCCTGGATTTCTCGCTTGCCTGCTGTCCCTTAGTCCTGCCTGCCTGCCACACCCACACTCCGCCCCTCAGGTAGGCCCCCCACCTGTCGTACTGCCCAGCCTGGGCCCCGGGAAGCCGAGTGGACGTGCAGCTCTGAACCCACCCGCTGCGGCGCCGCACTGTAGAGCCCCCGAGCTGGAGTGTCGGGTGGTGGGAGTGCCCTGAAGGTCGCGGGGGCATGGTCCCGGGGAGGAACAGAGCGGCCCTGACTCCCAGTCCCACTCAAGGGCCCGGGGGGGGGGGGGGGCGCTGAGGAGGGGGCCCAGCAGGAGGCCTGGCGCCCACAGTAGGCTCTGCGGTCTTGGAACCCTTCATGAAGAGAGGGTGTCCAAAGAGATATTGACCTTCACCCCCCACACCCCTTGGGGCTCCTCCTGCCCCAGGTTTGGCTGGAACAGAAGAGCCGGAGGGTAAGGGGAGGACCCTGGCCCTCACCAGCCTTGGCCTCTGTCCCCAGGTAGCCTCATGGCTGCAGCCTGTGAGATTAGCAACGTCTTTAGCAACTACTTCAGTACTATGTACAGCTCAGAGGAGCCCGCTCTGGCTTCCGTCCCCCCTGCTGCCACCTTTGGGGCCGATGACCTGGTGCTGACCCTGGGCAACCCCCAGATGCCACTGGAGGGCACAGGTGGGTCTCAGCAGGTGGGATGGGGTGTCTGGGGGAGGGAGAGGCATCCCTCTTCGAGGCTGTTAGATAAATGGGGAAGTCAGGCAGGGAGGGTCCCCCCAGCAAATTCCAGCACTAGGGGCTGGGGTGACTTGTAAGAGGCTGAGGTACTGAGGTTGGGGGGCAGCGACCAACTCAGTGAGGTGCTGGGCGAAGGTGCTGTGAATGCCGCCCCTGCCCCTCCTCCTGGGACGGGTCTCTGAGACTTGGGCGGGCGGTGGGGAGGGGGGTGCGGGGAGGGCAGGTGGGGATGCACACGGAAGCCCAGATGGGCGGCGAGGGTCCCGGTGCCTCCGGCTGACCTGACGCGTGCCCGGTCCCTTGCAGAGAAGGCCAGCTGGTCGGGGAAGCAGCCCCAGTTCTGGTCAAAGGCCCAGGTTCTGGACTGGATCAGCTACCAAGTGGAGAAGAACAAATACGACGCAAGCTCCATCGACTTCTCGCGGTGTGACATGGATGGGGCCACGCTCTGCAACTGTGCCCCCGAGGAGCTGCGGCTGGTCTTCGGGCCTCTGGGAGACCAACTCTATTCCCAGCTGTGGGACCTCAGTGAGTCCGGGCCGCTGGTGCCACTGGGAGCCCGGGGGACTGCAGGGGGAGGCCTGCCCCCTGCCCTTGTCTCCCGCTGTTAGGGAGGCTGGCCTAGGGACCAGCCCACACCCCCGGCTGAGGCCAGCGTGGCTGGGGGAAGGACCTGGAGCCCCAGGCCAGTGGGCACAGACAGAGAAAGAAGCCCTGAGGGGAGAGGGGAGTGGGACGGCTGCCAGGGCTCTGACCCCTCCTCCCTTCCTAATCAGCTTCCAGCTTTCCCGATGAACTCAGCTGGATCATTGAGCTGCTGGAGAAGGACAGCATGGCTTTCCAGGAGACCCTGGGCCCCTTTGGTGAGAAGTCATTTTCTCCATCATTCCCTAGCTTGTCCTAGCCCAACTCTGCCTCTCCCCAGAGCACTAGAGCAGACCCTCTGTCACCAGACTTAGATCTCCCCCAGCTGGAAAAACAGCAGGTCATTGGACCTCTGGGTAGCCTAGTGCCCCTGCCTGTCCCTCTGAACCCTGAACCCTTACCTCCTCTTCCCAGACCAGGGGAGCCCCTTCAGCCAGGAGATGCTGGAGGAGTGCCGGCAGGCCAGCCCCTACTTCCCGGGCAGCTACGGCCCAGGAGCCCCCTCCCCCGGCAGCTCCGATGTCTCCACCGCCGGTAAGCACCCTCGTCTGGACCACAGCCTCCCCTTCCCCCAAATGTGCCGCAGCCCTTGGTTCCCTGCATGAGAGCCCAGGCTTTCTGGGAGGAACAGGAGCGGGCTGGGCAGCATGTCCTGAGACCCCCAGCAGCCTATCCCCCAGAGGGTGTGGGTCGACAGGGGGACTCACTCGGACCCCACCTCCCCTAGGGACCGGTACTTCCCAGAGCCCCCACTCCTCAGACTCCGGTGGAAGTGACGTGGACCTGGATCCCAGTGACAGCAAACTCTTCTCTAGGGGTGAGTGCAGGGAGGCTTCTGGTCCCCGTGCGGTGTCCCAGTGGGCAGTGCCCGTGGCGCTGGTCCTTTCCCTCATTGCTGCTCTCCTGCAGTGTTTTCCTCCTGTAGAGGAGCTGCCCCCTCGAGCCCCCCATTCCTCCCCCTCCTGACCTTGCACCTCCCCTGTCTTAGATGGCTTTCCCGACTATAAGAAGGGGGATCCTAAGCACGGGAAGCGGAAACGGGGTCGGCCCCGAAAGCTGAGCAAAGAGTCTCGGGAGTGTCTGGAGGGCAAGAAGAGCAAACATGGTGAGCTCCTGGGGTCACCACCTTTACGCCGAGGCCTGGGGGGCGGGGCGGGCGGCAGGTTCACTGGGGCGCCACTGGTGCCTTTTCCTCCTGTGTTCGCCGGCTGTCCACGCTGCCCCTCCCTCCCACCATCATGGCTGTGCACGGGGCCCAAGGCTGTGCGGTTCTGGTCACCACCTCCTTGCAGAGCCTGGGTCGGTGGTCCTGGAGAGGAGGGGAAACTGAGGCCCCTGGAAGAAGGCCCATGGGACTAGAGCCCAGGTTCCCAGCCCACCCACTCTAGTTTTCTCCGTACTTGCTCTGTCCTGCCTTCTGGGACACCCTCGGTGGTGTGAAGGGGCAGCTGGTGGGGGCTGGGAGGGCCCGTGGGGCCGCAGGGGGCTCCCGCAGAGGACCACGCCCCCGCTGCAGGCCTCAGGCCCCGGTGCGCGCCAGCCAGCCGCTGGGAACCGCTGGGTGATGGCCCCGAGTGGCTCCTTGCCTCCGTTTCATGCTGGCAGCCCACCCTCCCAACACTGGGCCTGGCTGCTTCTTGTCTTCAGGGGCTCTTTTTTCTAGGAAGCTGTCCCCTCGTCCCCCAGGCCGGGGCCATCTCCCTGGTCCTGTACTTGCCAAGCTCTCACCACCTGTTGGTGTGTCTGCTTCTCACGGTGGCGCCCACCGAACCGTGAGCCCCTTTGGGCAGTCGTGTGTCTCGGTCACTGTCCAATCCCAGCCAGACACAAGATCCATATTTGAGCGCACAAAACAGCCGTGCCGTGTGAGGGGCCGTCCCCGTCTGGTGGGGAAGGCAGGAGGGGAGCAGCCCTGACGCGGCGCAGCCACCTGCGGGCAGCGTGCTGGGCCCGGCGGGACCCCACTACCTTCGGAGGAGACGGCCCAGCCTGGCCTCTGACCGAAGCCGCCGGCCTTGCAGCCCCCAGAGGCACCCACCTGTGGGAGTTTATTCGGGACATCCTCATCCACCCGGAGCTCAACGAAGGCCTCATGAAGTGGGAGAACCGGCAAGAGGGTGTCTTCAAGTTCCTGCGTTCGGAGGCAGTGGCCCAGCTTTGGGGCCAAAAGAAGAAGAACAACAGCATGACCTACGAGAAGCTGAGCAGAGCCATGAGGTGAGCGGGCGCCCGGGCTCCCGCGGGAGCGGCCGGGACGGCTTGATGTGCTCCCGCAGCGCTCTGACCACCACCCTCCGGACAGCTCCTGTCAGGGGAGGATAACAGTGGCCGCCTACTTCGTGGATGAAAGGGTGACACGGAGAGCGCAGTAGGCTGGCAGAGCAAACACAGGGAACTCTCTGGCAATGTTTCTTTCCATTATGTACAAGGCTTGTCCTGAGAACAGTTCTCAGTGGTGGAAAGAGCATGAGCCAAGGCCTCCACCAAGACCTAGCTCTCCCCTTATTGAATCGAACCGATTGCTTGTCTGACCTCGATTTCCCTCTGAACGATCACTAAGGTCCCTTCCAGCCCTAAACCCACATGGTTTCATGATAAAGCCCCAGGGCAGAGCCATAAGAGCCACAGAAGCATGGGTGGCACCAGGTACCGTGGACACCTTCTAGGTCAGGGTGCCATGATGGGCGGAAGGAGGGCAGGAGGGCAGAAGGGGAAAGCTGCCGGAAGTGGGTCCGGCTGAGGCTGGAACCCAGTGGGCCAGGCCCCGCGAGGATAATGGGGCTGGGGGGGAGGTGCGGGGAGGGCAGCAGCATTTCCGGGCTGCTCCCTACCTGGGCACGTCTGACCACCTCTGTCCGCACCCAGGTACTACTACAAACGGGAGATCCTGGAGCGGGTGGATGGCCGGCGGCTGGTCTACAAGTTTGGCAAAAACTCCAGCGGCTGGAAGGAGGAGGAGGTTGCTGGGAGTCGGAACTGAGGGTCCGAATGGCACCCAGGACCGAACCCACGGACTTGAGGCCTGCAGCCCCTCCTGGGAGGACCACCAGGCCCCCACTATTCGGGCATGCTGGGGCCGGGCTGCGGAGAGAAGCTGAGGTTCTGGTACCTCGTTCAGCCATCGTCCTGGGATCCGGGGCTTGTGGCCGCTCCTCTCCGCCCTGCTCTCGGAATTACAAGCCCTGGGATTTGAGGTGACTTGTCGGCTGACCATAGCTGCCGGTGTCACTCCCCTTACCTGGTGCCTCCTCAGACCCAACCCAGACAGCAGCTGCAGACGGTGCCCTCCGCCTCCAGATGCCTGCTCTGAGCCACGGGGGCCAAGCAGCAGGGGCGCCGCGAGAGAGGGCGCCGGCCGGGGCCCTCTTGCTCCCCAATTTCCAGACCGGCTTCCTCCTCAGTGCTTGGACTCCGCAGGCAGGGGTCGGAGCACTCCCTAATTTATGTGCTATAAATATGTCAGATGTACATAGAGAGCTATTTTTTCTAAGACATTCCCCTCCCCGCTCCTCTCCCACCACGTGTCGTGGTCAGATGGACTGTTCTAGGCCCTCGGCCGGGCCAGTGAGGGGCGGGGAGATGCCGGGACCCTCAGGAGGGGGCTCGTGGCTCCTTTCTCCTGTGAATGGAGGCAGAGACCTCCAATAAAGTGTCTTCTGGGCTTTTTCTAACCTTCGCCTTCACTTCCTGTGTACTGAGATTTGGGCCTCCGGCCTGGATGAGGCCGTGGGGTTGGAGGAAGGGGCCAGAGCAGGAGGGTTACCCGGCTGGAGGGGAAGGCAGAGGCCGGCCCGCAGGGTAGGGACAAGTGTCCTAGAGCAGGAGGGCTGGCTTTACAGACAAGCCGCCCCGGGGGCTGGAGGGCAAGCAAAGGAAACAAGGTGAGACCGAGAAAGCGTCCCAGGCTCCGTGCAAGCAAGGGCATGAGATCGGCAAAGCCGGACGCCGGGCCAGCCCTGCTGCCACGACACATTGGCTCCGTGACCTTGGTCAGGTCAGCCGTCCGAGCCTGCTTCCTTGCTGTAAGGCTGGGCTTTGGATCCGATGCTCTCTAAGAAGTCTAGAATTACATCCTGAGCCTTGCGGAATAAACGCCTGGGATTCCAGCCATGTTGGCCGTAAACAGAGAAAACAAAACAGAGATGAGTACTTGATGAGAAAGAAGGGGGAAGGGATAGATGTTTGCCAGCCTCGTGTCCGCCAGGCACTGTGCCAGAAGGCCCCTCAGCCCACCTGATCCTCTCCCAAAGAGGGAGAGGGAGATTTATCCTGCCCATTTTACAGATGCAGAAAGTGAGGTTCGGTAGGGCCAGTGACTCAGCCAAGGCTGCCCAGGCAACACCGTGGTGCTCGGCAGATTTTCCCCTGGGGGTGTCCCCGGGGTTAGGGCTCTTCTGACTTAATCCTCAGTACATTCCAGAACTGCGTGACTCTGTCTCCACAGTGACTCTGCAGCCAGGTTCCAGGAGAGGACATTTTGCTAACGGGGTGTATGGTTCCTCATGAAGAGTATCTTCCAGTGGAAAGCTCCTTAAGTTTGAGGCTTCAGATTCCAGAGAGCACATTAAAAAGTCATGTTGTAAGCTTGAAATGCTCTTTAGTTGTCTTAGAAATACCAGATTATTTGCTAAAGGCTGCAGGTAAGGAAGGGAGCTCAGAAAACCAGACGTGTGGAAGACGGGCTCGCTCTGGAGAAACAAGGAATGGTAAAAAGGAAAGTGGGGAAGTTGGTTCGAGAGGATGGTGGGGTCATGAAAGAAGCTAGAATCTACTGGAGCCATTTTGGGCAAAGTGTTCCTGTGGCTGTACTGGCAAGTTAGTCGGGGAGAGTAAGGGGAGGGGTTAGCCTCAAGCAGCCCTGGTCTCCTCTCAGCTGGGGAGCCTTCGGCAACTTAGCCTCAGAATGACCTCATTTCTTGGAAATGCAGATGTGCTAGGCACTGTGCTAAATAATTTCTCGGCCCATGTTATTTTGGGGGCTCTTCACACCCTAAAGAGAGGTGACCCTTGCCGCCTGAAGTTGCCTAGCCAGGAGTGCAGGCCGAACCTTAGGGACCCTGAGCACACCTCCCCGATCTAAGTTGGAGCCGCTGGCCCTGGGTGCGCACAGGAGGGTCTGAGGGGCAGGGCAGCTGGGACCCTGGGGCCAGGCCCCTTCATCCTCCGCTGAAGGGCTGGGAGGCGGCTCTGGGCCCAGCACTACACGCTGACCTTTGTCCCGCCATTTTCGGTTTATGAGGTGCTTTCCTCATCCCATTATCTCATTTCATCCGCACCATAGCCCTTTGAGGAGACTGGGCGTCCCCGTGTCCCTGTTGAGGCTAGTGGCTGGTCCAAGGTCACCCTCCCCCGCCAGGCGAGCGGGAAGCCAGATCCAAGGGCTCCTGCCTCTGGGAGCCCGGGCGGCAGAACCCTCACGCTGCGGCTCTGGGAGGGGAACCTGGGACGGCGCCTGGGCAGCCCTGGCACTGGGGAGGCAGGGAGGGCTCCTCTGCTCCCTGTGAGGGCCTTTTTTTTTTTTTTTTAAAGATTTTATTTATTTATTTGACAGAGCGAGATCACAAGTAGGCAGAGAGGCAGGCAGAGGGAGAGGGGGAAGCAGGCTCCCCGCTGAGCAGAGAGCCTGATGCGGGGCTCAATCCCAGGACCCTGAGATCATGACCTGAGCTGAAGGCAGAGGCTTTAACCCACTGAGCCACCCAGGCACCACCCCCTTTTTTTTTTTTTTTGAGGGACATGTTTCTTATTGAAGATGTCTTTTGCCCCAGCATCGCTGTCCACCCTCTTCCCTCTCAGGACACTGCAGAGCCCAGACAGACCCCAGGGCTGGCCTTTCACATTCCCCCTCCTTGCTGTCCTCTCCGTCAGGTGTCAGCCACCCTTACCCCCCACTCTCGCCAGCTCAGGAGCCACTTGGAACCACTGAGCTGAACCCCCTCCCCCAGAGACGGGCCCCGTCTCCGCCCAGGGGTGTGCGGCTCCTTGGGTGAGGCTGGGCTGTTTAGGTCCTGCCCCCGGGCTGCTGGTCACCTCTTATCTGCTTCTGCGGGATCGGCTGTGCTGCGGGGCAGGTCGGAGGGAGGTCGCCCCTCCCGTGTTTGGGTGTGTCTGCTGGGGGCAGGTGGGGGCGGACCCGGGCTTTGGCCCTGGGCCTCCCTGAGAGAGTTCCCGGATTCTCCCCACAGCCTACCCCTTCCCCCGGCTCCGGGGAAGTCTAATTTTCCCCGCCCTCCTGGGTGAAGTGGGTCAAGTTGTTGTAGTTTTGTGAAGGATTTATTTCAGTCTGTTCTTTTATTCCAGTTATCTGTTTCCAAGTCTCTCCCCCGCGGGGCCGCAGGGCCTCTGGGCTGGGGCCGCGGCTCACTCATCTCGGCACCTTGCACAGCACCTGGCACACAGAAGGTGCTCAATAAATATTTGTTAAACTGCCCGGTGACTCTCCCTGCCTCTCCCGGCCCCGGCCACCACCTCCCCCTAGGCACACACTGTCACATGCTCACACACACATACACACTCACACCCACACACTCACAGACATCACACGCGTTCTCACACACGCTCATACACAGGTGCACACCCCACGCACATTCTCACACACACCGCGGTCTCACACAGCCGCACCACTCCCGTGCCCCACATTCGTGCACACACACGCATCCCAGCCACACCTACACCCACTGTCACATGTCAGTCACACTCTCCCTCACACACTACACACACACATCAGTCACACTCACACTCACACATGTCAGTGACACTCGCACACACAGCCTCAACATCCCCCTGGTGGATTAAACCCCCACACTCGCCCTGCCTGAACCCTGTGGTTACATTGCTCATCTCTTCCCTCAGGTACAACAGTCCCCCTCCCCCCCTTTCCTTTAGGGAGGGAGAGAGAGAGTTCACAGGGGAGGGGAGATCTTAAGCAGGCCTCACGCCCAGCACGGAGCACAACTTGGGGCTTGATCTCATGACCTGAGCTGAAATCAAGAGTCGGATGCTTAACTGACTGAGCCACCCAGGCTCCCCAACTGACCCCCTTTCTGAAGCGTTTCCTGCCCTCCATTCTGCCCTCTCTCCTCACCAGGTGGGCTCAGACTTCCCCTCCAGTCGCGACCAGTTACATAATTTGCAGGGCCCAGTGCAAAATGAAAACCTGGGCCCTTGTTGTGGCGCCTGGGTGACTCAGTCGTAAAGCGTCTGCCATCGGCTCAGGTCATGATCCCAGGGTCCTGGGATCGAGCCCCGCATCGGACTCCCTGCTCAGCGGGGAGCCTGCTTCTCCCTCTCCCTCCCCATGCGTGCTCTCTCTCTTTCTCTCAAATAAATAAATAAAATCTTTAAAAAAAGGAATGGAAATCAGAAGACCTGGCAGAACTGAGCCAGCTCTCCCGCTGGACCACAGTCTGCAGAAGCAAGATCTGGCTGTCCCCCCACGTCCACCACACCGGCCAGCACAAAAAATCTAGGTAGCCCCAGAGGCAGGAAGTCTTCACCCCCTCGTTGAAAATATCTATGCCTAGCCCCCTCCCTACTGCTCCCAGACTGGGAACTCATTCTGTAACCCCTCCACCTGGCCAAATGATGGCTTGTTGAGTATGTCAGCAAGTCAGTGCATGACGGCAGTAAGTCAGTAAGTCAATGCAGGGGGCGGGGTGGGCATGGGGAGTAGTTTTGCTCACAAGTGTGGAAACATTGGACACCTGGGTGGCTCAGTCGGTTAAGCATCTAACTCTTGATTTCAGCTCAGGCCATGATCTCAGAGTCGTGAGATCGGGCCCCTGCATTGGGCTCTGCGCTCAGCCAGGAGTCTGCTTGAGGATTCTTGAGCTCCCTCTGCCTCTGCTCCTGCCCCCACAAGACTCTCTCTCTCTCTCTCCCCCTCCCAAAATAAATAAATAAAACCTTTAAAAAGAAAAAACAATATAGAAACACAGCCAGCTCCTTCTACTACAAGGGCCTGGGATGGGGACCAGAGCCCTCTGATACTCACTAGGAAGTCTCGCATTTTCCTACCTCCAAGAACATTTTTAGTCCAGTTCAGTGTATGGCTATAATGGGCACTCGTGCACACTGGAAAATCAGCGCATGGCCTCCCAGGCTGGGCATGGCTGCTTAGCCCAGAGTGCCGAAGATACCAGGACTGCCCAGCAACCTTGGCCCATCCAGGTACCTCTCTCCCTGCTGAGGGGGAAGGAGAGTTGGCATGACCTCATTCATCTGTGCAGTAGCTCTCCCTCGAGTATTTCTTCCCTTAACCCACCACTTTTCAGAAAGAACAGTGCCCTAAGTTAGTCCCCACATCATAACCAGTGATTTGTAAAATAGAGCACAAGATCCAGATGAACAAGCCCCATTTTATAGGTGAAGAAGCTGAGGCTCAGAGGAGGAAAGTGACTTGCTCAAAGTCACACAGCATGCCAGTGCAGAACCTGAGATTAATGTCGACAGCTGGCCCCAAGCAATGTGCTGGGTGAGTGCTTAATATACCACCTTCATTTATGCTTCAGGGAGTGCCTGGCTCTATGCTGGGTGCAGGGGACCTGGCTGGGGAGAGGTCACCCAGGGATTGTAGAGAGCCTGGGGTGGAGCCTAAGAAATTCCAAAGTCACAGACATGAGCCTCCCAGCAAGTCTGCAAGGTAGGATGAGCCCCTCGTTTCACAGACGAGAAACCGAGGCTTTAGAGAGATTCAGAAACAGCTCGAGTTTCCAGAGCCAGTAAGTTGAAGAAATCAGGATTTGAACCCTGGCTTCCTGACCTTCTCTCAGCCCCACAACTGACTGTTTTGAGAGGCGCCGAGCAGCACCGATGTGGCTGACCAGTGCCTGAAACCCCACCATTAGATGCACACTTTGAGAAGGGCCCTACAAACCCGCCTGGGATGGGGGGTGGATTCACTTAGAGATGCTTTTCAGGGACTTCTTGATGCTATGGGAAGGGTGGAGAGTGAGTTTTCAGTTTTTGAGATCCTCATGGGGCCATCCCTTGGGAGTGTTGCATCCTCATTCTTGGGCCCCTCCTCCCTCTCCTCCTCCTCCCTCTCCTCCTCCTCCTGCTTCACGCAGGGCTGGGCTGGGGCAACAGCAGCAGCAATTAGCCCAGCTCAGCTGCCCGTTACTGGAACCTTTGTGTCAACTCTGGAGCTGATCCAGGAAACCATGCCCAGTATCACGCATGACTCAGCCTCACCTGCCCACCTCCACACCTGCACCAGCCTCAGTGACCCAGGCCACAACACGGAGGGGAAAGTCCCAGCATCCTTTGGTCCATCCCTCACCTACCCTAGGGGTTTGCAAGGTATGCTGGGATTTAGAGTCCTTATAGCACAAACTTGGGTCCTTGGCTGATTTCTGGCCGGATGAAATGCTCCAGGCAGGGCAATACTGGAGTTCAGAAAACTGGAATCTCTATGGAGAATGCAGACAGAAGCATTTATTCTTCTCTATCACGGTTTGATATGAGAGAAGCTTAAGACTATGAGAGACACTACCTTTCACACAGCAAACTGGCAAAGAATAATAACGTCCCTAATGTCTAGAGCTGTGGAAGATGTAAAGATAAACTCAAGCCTGCCATAAACTGCTGGTCTAGGTGTGAATCAGGAGACACTTTTGGAAGAACGATTTGACAAATTGTCTAAAAGCCTTAAAAAAACATGTATACCACTTTACACGGCAATTTCATGTCTGAGAATTTTTCCAAAGAAAATAGCTGGATAGGTTCACAAAGATATATATGTACAAGGACTCTCCTTATGGTGTTGTTGTAAATGCAGACAGACAGCAGCGACCTAAGTGTCAATCAAAAGAGGACCGGTGAAATTAACAGCAGGAGAGATATTTATTCAAATACTAGGCAGCCATTAAAGTGATGTTTCAAAGCTATATTTATTGACATATAGACTTGTCCAGGATATATTATGAAGTGGGGGGAAAAGGTAGGTTTGCGTTCATCATGTATAGAGTGATCTCACTTTTGTAAAATGTTATGGCTATCTCTGAGTGGCATGAGGAAAAATCATTTCACATTTTCTGAAAAAAGTTAGATTCTGTATGCATTACTATGAAGGAAATTAAACCATATCTCCTTTTGAAAAAGAAATTTAAGTATCAGTGAGATTGGAAAAAGCATTCAGGGGCTATTATTTACATCTCTCTGGACATTAAAAAAAAATGTCTGGGGGGGGCGCCTTCCGGTGGCTCAGTCGGTTAAGTGTCTGCCTTTGGCTCAGGTCATATCCCAGGGTTCTGGGATCGAGCCCCACAGTTGGTTGGGCTCTCTGCTCGGGGAGGAGTCTGCTTCTCTCTCACCCTCTATCCCTCCCTCCCTCATGCTCTCTCTCTTTCTCAAATAAATAAATAGAATCTTAAAAAAAAATGTCTCCAGGGTGTTTCTTCCTTTGAATCACTCAGAGGCAAGACCGATTCCGTTCAATATGATGAGAAACCTTTGGCTCTGAGAGATTAACACTGTCCAGAGACCCACAGCACATTATGGTGCTCTTTTATTGATTCTTTCTTTCCTCAGCTCTACTGTCTTCTGAAGAGCCCGTTGAAGCCATTCTTCATCTCCGTGTCCATTTTTTAAATTTCCAGCATTCCTCTTTGACTCTATAATTTTCCTATCTCGGCTGAAATTCCCTATCTGTTCCTGCATGTCGTCCACCTTTTCTACTAGAGCCTTTAACATTTGGGTCATCTGTGAGTCTGGTTCTGCTGGGCACATGTTTCTTGGCAGGGGGACTTTTTTTTTTCTTTGATATTTTTGTATGTCTCATACTTTTTATTTAATTATTTTTTAAAGACTATTTATTCATTTGAAAAGGAGAGAGAGAGAGAGAGAGCAAGCAGGGGGAGGCAAAAGAACAAGCAGACTCCACGCTGAGCATGGAACTGGACTCGGGGCCCGATCCAAGGACCCTGAGATCAGGACCCGATCCGAAATCAGGAGTTGGACACCCAACCGACCGAGCCACCCAGGCACCCCTGTCTCCTAATTTTTTATTAAATGCTGGACATCTATGTAGAAGAGTAGAGACTGAGATAAATAGCACATATGGCAGGAAATGGGTATGCCTCCTCTGCTAGGTCGTTGGGGGGGGTGTCTTTCTGTCTGTCTGTCTGGGGGCATTGAGTCAATCCGGTGAGGAGCTTGGTTTAGCTTGAGCTTTGCTGTTGCTGTGGTTGGTAGTCTTCACAGTACCACTGGCTTCGTGTTCCTCCAGCACTACCTTGGGCTTGGTGCTGGGTTTTCTCGGGTTCCTGCTCCACCCGGCCTTCCGGGTGCACCTGTGCTCGGGAGGGCTCTCTCCACGCTCTCCTGCCACCCCCAGGCGTGGACCGCTGTTGCTGGTTACTTCAGGCTTGTTAGTCTGGTGGCACAGGGGTGAGGGGTCAGCAGGGTTCTGTTATTCTGGTCCAGTCTCCATTTTAGGCAAACCCTATGTGTCCGGGTCTTGAAGGTGGGAATTTTTCAATGATCCTGACTCTCCTTCCTGTGGCAGCCAAACTGCCTTGTGTCTATGGCAGATCTTGTATGGGAAGAGTTTTCTGCTGCTCCTTCAGCTGTGGGAGACCTGTAACCCCCACTAGTAACCCCCAGTTCAAGTTCACACCATTGACATTGTAAGCTGGATAATTCTTTGTTGTTGGGGCGGGTCTTGGGCGTTGTAAGATGTTCAGCAGCATCTCTGACCTCTACCTACCAAATACCCTTAGTGCATCTCTTTCCCCCAGCTGTGACAACCAAAACTGTCTCTAGACTTAGCCAAATGTCCCCCGGGAGGCAAAATTCCCCATCCCCAGAATGGCTGCTTTAACAGACTTCCTCCCACCACCGGGAGGCTCTCTGCAGTCTCCTGCCTGCCCCCACTCTTGCCCCTGAGCCCCGGGGGAGGTCCGAGAAGAGTCCACCTGTGAATGTGCAGCTCCCAGGGACCCTGTCTGTCACTCAGGCCCTCGCTCGGCCTTCGGCAATTTGTTAAAAACATCAGCAAAGCTCTTCCCCACTGGAATGGCCTGCTGAGTGCTCCCCGCTTGCTTTGCCTCGGGCCAGCCCGTTCCTGCACAAAAACAAAAATCCTTCCCCTGACTCCACCCCCAAATGCACACATGCGTGTAATTTTGCCTACCAGTGACTCCTTCTCCGGGCCCAAGAGCATCTTTATTTCATTTCTAGTTACTCATCCTCCAGATAAACGTTCATGTTGGTACAGGGGTAATCACTGCAGAATTGGGGGGAAAATAACAAAATACCGGAAAGAAAAAATAAGTCACTTTCCCGAGTGGGTTATTACGTGTTAAGTGTTGTTAGTTAGTGTTTTACACGTGCAAACGCTACATCTTCGCGACCACCTTTTGAGGTGCGTCTATGTCATCCCCCATTTTCCTGGTGAGAAAATGAAGGTGCGGAGCATGAAGGCCCATTACGAGGGTTCACAGCCAGTCAGTTTGAAACTAGGACTCAAACCTAAGCAATCTGATTCCAGAGCTTATGCTCTTAAGCACATCCGGATGTCTGGTAATAGAGTACTGGTTAGATAGATTCAATTGAATTAAAAAGAATGCATAAATTTATGCGGACCAATCTCCAAAACAGATTAGGTGGAAAAAGCAGATAATAGCAATGTGTGTAATTTGTTATCACACGTGTGGGCATGTGTGGGGGGGTTGGCGAGAAAGGAAGAATGAGAGAATCTCTAGAAGGACCCGAAATGAACGGGTAACTGGTGTTAGTTCTAGAATAGGAATGGGAGTCAGTGTGGATGAGAAGGAGACTTTTTATAAAAGTCTCAAATAAAATTGAATACTATTGAGTACTTTTGAATACTATTGAGCACGATTTGAATACTTTACTGGATGTAAGTGTTCCTTTTAAAATGCTTTTAGCACTGTTTTTGTTTGTTTACTTTGTTTTTAGTGATCTCTACACCCAACGTGGAGCTTGAACTCATGACCCGAGATCAAGAGTCACATGTTCTTCTGACTGAGCTAGCCTGGCGCCCTTTAGTATTGCTTTATTTATTTGTTTGTTTGTTTATTTATTTATTTATTTATTTATTTATCTATTTTAAAAAAGATTTTATTTATCTATTTGACAGAGAGAAAGAGATCACAAGTAGGCAGAGAGGCAGGCAGAGAGAGAGGGGGAAGCAGGCTCCCTGCTGAGCAGAGAGCCCGATGCGGGACTCGATCCCAGGACCCTGAGATCAGGACCTGAGCCAAAGGCAGAGGCTTTAACCCACTGAGCCACCCAGGCACCCCTAGCATTGTTTTAAAGTAGTCATATGAAGTAGGAATTATGATTTCCAATTCACAATTGAGTAAACCAAGATTTAATAAAGCTAAGTAACCAGTCCGTGATTTTACAAACATTAGGTAACAGATCCAGGATTTGAACACAGTGTGTTGGACCCAAGGGCAGAACTTATCCTGCATTGTATTATCTCCATGCCCCTGTCTACACTCACCCATTCCTTCAGTCCTAAAATACTTATTAAGCACCTACAATGTGATTATCTGGGGGGAGTTCCTGGCTTCAAAGCTGACTAATATTCTCAAAGAGAATAGGTACATAAATATGTCTCCCCTTATCCCAGGTTAACATAGAGAAAACTTATGGTAATGCACACTATTGGCCAGGGTATGGGAGACTGGCGCTATCATACATAGCAGTTTTGGGGTTTTTTTTTAAGATTTTATTTATTTATTTGACAGAGAGAGACAGCCAGAGAGGGAACACAAGCAGGGGGAGGGGGAGAGGGAGAAGCAGGCTTCCCACGGAGCAGGGAGCCCAATGTAGGGCTCGATCCCAGGACCCTGGGATCACGACCTGAGCCAAAGGCAGATGATTAATGACTGAGCCATCCAGGCGTCCCCATACTTAGCAGTTGTGTGTTGAAGTACAACATAGTACAATCCTCCTGGAGAACAGTTGGGCCAAAGCATTAAAAATGAGCAAGCCTCCAACCCAACAATTTAACTTCAAGTAATATATTTTAAGCAAATCATCAGATAAGTGTTCAAAGATATTTCTACAAGGAGGTTCATGGCATAACAACCAAAATGTCCAAAGAGAGGGAATTTGTTAAATAAATTGCCATATGCATATAATGAAACACTATGCAGTCATGAAAAATGATATATGAATATTTAACAGCATGGAATTTTGTTCCTTTTGTTCATGTTCTACTGTTAAGTGAAGAAGGTTCGTTATAGGGGCGCCTGGGTGGCTCAGTCAGTTAAGCATCTGCCTTTGGCTCAGGTCAGGGTCCCAGGGTCCTGGGGTCGAGCCCTGCATTGAACTCCCTGCTTAGCGGGGAGTCTGCTTCTGCCTTACCCCCTCTCTCTGCTGCTCCCCCTTCTTGTGCTCTCTCTCTGAATAAAATCTTTTTTAAAAAAAGAAGCTTGGTTATAAAATAGTATGGACCATATGTCTCAATTTTGGTTTTTAAATGTAGAGATAGCAGTAGGGTATGCATGCACAGAAAACAGCTTGGAGCTTGATAAGCAAGGCCATCTTTGGACGGCTGGATTAGGCCTGATTTTTTTGTTTCCATGCCTTTCTGTATGGCCTGAATTTTGTTTGTTTGTTTTTTAATTTTCTTGTACAGTAAGCCTGCAGCACTCTTAAAATAAAAAAGTAGACAAATGCCTTTTCCATCTTGAAATATAAACACTAGTAACTCAAAAAAAGTAAAACAAACAACACATCTCATATTTGGGATACGTTAACTAAAGTATGACTCACCTATTTACAATCTAGAATATTATGCCTCCATTAAAAATGATGATTCACTGAAGAATCTGCCGTGTGCCAAACATTGATGAGATGAAGGAAGCAAGGACGAGGCCGGCGCTCTCCTTCCGTCACAGAGTCATCTGAGTAAGCAGGTGCTGGCCACACACCGGGATTCCTCGTGTGATGAAAGTAGTTACCAAGTGATACTGAAACCACAGAGCAGAGCAAGGGATCTGGAACGAGGTGTGGGTGGGAAGATGAGCGGGAACTTGCTGGGGCACAGCGACGGGGCTCATCCAGGCTGAAAGAACATCATGCCCAAAGGTGAACATGCACAAAGTGGTCCCATTTGTACAGAGAATGGTAGGAGATTGGGTAGGAGGCGAGCATAGCATTCCAGGCAGCAGCGGCCAAAAATGAGGCCAAGAGGTTTGTAGACCATGAAATGCTTTGTCAGGTCCTGAGGGTAATGGTAGCCACAGAGGGGGTCGAGGTACTGGTAATGGGATAACAGAGTGGTCATTGCTTTAGGGAAATGTCCCGCCAAGGGGGGCGAGGGGGCGGCAAGGGCGGCGGGGGTGTAGATTGATGGGGTAGTACGGAAGACAAGGACACAACCAGAAGGCTGTTCCAGTTCCAGTTAGAGGGGGTGAAGACCTGAGTGATGGTGAGGGTGGCAGAGACGGGCTTGGGGCGGCACAAGGGGTCAGGAGATTCGAGAACGTCTAACAGGCAAGGTCGTCTAAGGGGCATGAGGACAGAAGGGATCTCCTTCAAAGACAGGTGACTCGGGCTGCCATTCTTCAGGAGAAAAAGCCCATGGGCTGAGGGAGGCACGTATCTGACCCTGTGCTTGTTAGAACTGCGGGCTTGAGGGGCACCTGGGTGGCTCAGTCGGCTGGGCATCTGCCTTCGGCTCAGGTCACGATCCCAGGGACCTGGGATCAAGTCCCACATCGGGCTCCTTGCTCAGCGGGGAGTCTGCCGCTCCCCTTGCTTGTGCACATGCTCACTCTTTCTCTCTCTGACAAATAAATAAATAAATAAAATCTTTAAAAAAAAAGAATTGAGGGGCTTGAGATGTTCAGCAGTCAGGTGTGTAGGAGCAAGACCTGAGACAAAAACACAGGCTTTAGGGTCATCAAGCATATATATGGTAGTTGAAGCTAACGGTTGGCTATCTCTCAGGGAAAACGTATAGAAAACAGAGAAGAAAAACGTCCAAAGAGAGAGCTTCTGGATGTTTAGGGGCTAGACGGAGGAAGCAGGGCAGCTTGACTGAGGAGGTAAGATCCGTAAGATAGAAAGAAAACAAAACCAGGGGAGGCTGGGGTCACAGGGACCCTGGGAGTAGAAACATCAAGGCAGAAATGGTCAACAGTGTCAAATGTCAAAGGAAGCTTAAGTAGCATTTTGTCAGAAAAGTGCTTATAGTTTGGAAATATGAATGAATAGGGGCTGGGGCTGTTGCGATTACAGTAGTTAAGAAGGAAACCACACAAGGAAATGAGAGTAGGGAATGTTTGTTCATTCAACTAGGGTTAATAGGGCACCTTCCAGGAGTTGGACACGGGGTTTTGGGAATACGTAGGCTGTGAACAAGACAGAGAAGAAAGGCCACCGTACTCACAGGGTCTACGGTCTGTGTGTCTAAGCTCCTCACAAACGTGGACTGCTGTGGCACACTGACCATGGCGAGCGTGAGCACTAATGTACGGAATTGCCAAATCGCTTTATTTTACACCTGAAACTAATGGGACATTGCATGTTAATTACACTGGAATTTTTAAATAAATATAAAAAATATGGACTTCTCTTTGAGAAGTTGGAAGTAACTATGTATGAGGATATCAACAGGTCTTAATTTTTAAGACGAACATTGGGCACGTCTACATCTTAAAAAGGAAAACCCAGAGGATAATAATAGGGAACATTTCCCATATATACTAGAGATTGGGACTTCCCAACCCAATTCTGAGAAATAAAAGTCACATTTTATGAGCGCAAGATAGATGGAAGAGTAAAATGTCACATGCGCTCCTGATAAATCTGACCTTGGAGAATGTGGATTTTCTCTGTAGGCAGAAATACTGAGCTCCCAATTAGATAGACCCGCTCATCTTGGAGGCACTGGACACGCGCTCCTCCACACCCCAGCCATGCTGAGGCCTTCCCTTGAAAAAATTAGACGCATGGAAGCAGAAACAGGCTTGCGCTCTCTCACTCCAGAGAGAAAGAGGGAGGAAGGGTCTGGGCTACGTGTAATCTGTTCATGCTCCTCCATTTACCAGTCACTCCATCCTGCCAGGAGAGAAGTGAGTGAGGGGCATAGAAAGGCCAGGAAGGTTACCCTCCCAAAGAAACAGCAGGAATGAGGAATGGGTATTGCCCCTTAAGTCTAGGTGCTCTGCTCATGGATAATACGATTTAAATCTCAGCAACCCTATGAGGCTGGGATTACCCCCATCCACGTTTACAAAGGAGAAAATGAATCCCAGGTAGGTTAAATAATCGCCTGAACACAAAGCCACGCATGTGACAGGTACAGGCTCCCAAGGATCCTGACTCCAGAGACCAGAGTCTTAGCTCCCAATCACGAGTGTCACGAGAACGTGGGCTTTCAGGGGAAAGAGGGCGAAGAATGGCGGACGGATCAGGACTCCAGGAGCAAGCGGGAGCATGAAGTCAGAGCACCGACGGAGGCCGAGCGGCGGGACGGGAGGGAGGCACCCCCTCTCTGACTGTGGCAGGGGGGAGGGTGCAGATGGGGGAAGTGGAGGGCCTTCTCTTCTGATGGCCGGCTCCTCAGTGAAGTGAGAGTCTGGGTGCAATTGAAAGCACGTGCAGTTTCCCTCCTCCTGAACACAGTCAGGGCTTGGTGACTCTAATGCATAGAACGCCGTGGAAAGTCTTTGTGTCTTCTTGATGCTGGATCACGTAAGGCAATGTAGTTTCCGTCTGGTTCATTCTCTCGGACGCTTGCTCCTAGGACCCAGCCGCCATGCTGTGAGAAAGCCCAAGCCACACGGGGAGGAGACAAGTAGCGATCCTGTCCAGGAGCCCCATCTGAGGTCCCAGACGACGACCGGCATCAAATGCCAGATGCACGAGGAAGGGTTCCAGACGACGTCAGCCGCAGCCACCATATGCTTACGACTGCATGAGACGCCCTAAGTGAGAGCCACCTAGCTGAGCTCAGTCAGCCCCAAGAACCATGAAAGATAATAATACTAAAGTGGTTGTTGTTTTAAGTCACTAAGATGTGGGGTGACTTCCCATCAGCACTAGAGACCTAGAACGGAATTAGAGATGTGATGCTATCATGAAAAAGACAACAACCCTAAAACACGGGCCGTTGGCTTTAGGACCAGGTGGTGGGTAGAAGCTGAAAGGATATCGAGGAGGCTCAGTATCGAGCAGTCTGTACCCCGACAATCCCGGGGGGGGCTGTTCTCTCTCCCCCTCTTCACCCAGATTAAATTCCATACTCAGTCATTATCATCACTCTCCTTCAGAGACCCTGGACTCTCTTGCCTCCTTTTTTTTTAAATTAACATATAATGAATTATTTGTTTCAGGGGTACAGGTCTGTGATTCATCAGTCTTACACAATTCACAGCACTCAGCACAGCACATACCCTCCCCGATGTCCATCCCCCAGCCACCCCAACCTCCAGCAACCCTCAGTTTGCTTCCTGAGATTAAGAGTCTCTTATGGTTTGTCCCCCTCTTTGGTTTCATCCTGTTTCATTTTTCCCTCCCTTCCCCTATGATCCTCTGTCTTGTTTCTCAAATTCCTCCTATCAGTGAGATCATAGGATAATTGTTTCTCTGATTGACTTATTTCGCTTAGCATAATACCATCTAGTTCCATCCACGTCATTGCAAATTCACCTGCCCCCTTTTACTTTACTCTCTTTGCTTGGGAAAGCCACCATCTTGGTTTAATTCAGCTCTCAGTCCCTCCAGATCAGCCTCTGTGCTGAGTAACAGCTGCTCTGTTCTGTCTCTGTCCGTGGTTCTTCGTGGGGGCCAATTTTGCCGCCACATCTGGGAATATTTGGCAACGTCTGGAGGCATACTGATTGTCACAACTGGGGAGAGGTGCCGTGGCATCTAGGGGGAGAGGCCAAGTATGCTGAGTACCCGGTGATAGGCAGGGCAGTTCCCCACAGCAAAGACTTCCCGAGCCTAAAATGTCAATAATGCTGAGATGAGAAACTCTAGTCCCGATTACTGATCCTGATCACAAGGGGGCCTTAGGGTCGACAATTCCTCTGCCTTTCCCTAGTTGGCTCATTCTCCTGTTCTCTCAGGGGATCATCTCAAGCCTTCATTCATGTTGCACCTCCACCTCCTTTCCCATTCCTTGCTCTTACTTGAGGACCTTTTTTCCTATTTCACCGAGAGAGTGGAAGCAATCAGAAGAGCACCCCTACCACCTCTCACTGTGCCCACCCCCTTTCCACCACCCACACCTGGACCCTTTACCTTCTCTCCTTTGCCATTTCTGATGAAGCGACTGTGCTCCTGGCTGAGGCCAACCCCACTCATGCCCTAAATCCCTTGCCATCTCACCTACTCAAGGACAGCACTCCAGCAAATCCCTCCTCCCCTCCTCAACATGTTCCTCTTTACTCGGTTATCCCCATTGGCATATAAATGTGCTTTTATTTCTTCCATCTTAAACCACTACCAACACAAAACTCTCTTTTGACCCACATTCCCATCCAGCTACTGCCCATTTCCCTGCTCCCCTTAGTGGCAAAGAGCTGCCTATATTAGTGGTGTTCTAAACTCAGTCAGGCCTTGGTGACCTCACTGACAATGCTCTAACCAACGTCAGCAGTGATCTTCGTCACGTTAAATCCAGGTCTCAGTCCTGATGTCTTTCATCTAGCAGTGGCCATGACACCACCGATCACGTCCTCCTTGAGACACTGTCTTCACTAGGCTTGATTTGGACACCACCTCAGGGACTGTCCTTCTCAGACTCCTTTCCTGCTGCATCCTCATCTCCCTAACGTCAGTGTTGGGGTGCCCAGAGCTCTGTGCTTGCTCTTTTCTATCTCCACTTCCTGTCACAGCGACCTTACGTAGCTGCATGGTATTGAATGCCATCTATGCCTGACCTCCCCTGACCTCCAAACTCCCACGTCCGACTGCCTCCACGATGTTTCTACTTGCAACTCCAACTCCATATGCTCCAACCCAACTCGTGACCTCCCCCTTAACCCCCTCTTCCATAATAAATCCAAACTTCTTTTAGTCGTTCAAGCCAAAGACCTTAGCGTCTTCCTTGACTCCTCTCTTTCTCTCACGTGTCATATCCTATCTGGATGCAATCCTGTGATCTTTACATTCAAAATACATCAAGAATCCAACCACCTCACCCATCTCCTCTGCTACCAACCAGATCTCTTAACGCCAAAGTCTCCAGATTGTTCTTCCAGCCTTGCGAGCAAGTGGATCCTTTGCTCAAAATCCTCTGAAGCTTCCCTCCCCATTAGAGGAGAAGCTGAGGTCCTCCCCGTGGTAGGTGAGGCCAGACTCCCTCTGTGGCCTCACCTCTCTGATTGCACCGATTGCTTTCTGCCCTGCTCTAGACTCAGACCTCACAGCTCTGGAACATTCTGTTGCCTCAGAGCTTTCAACCGCCTCTTCTTTCTGCCTGGAGTCCTCTCCACATCCAGATGCTTTATTGTCTCACCTCCTGTGAGTCTTCGTTTAAATATTACCTCGTCTGCGCAATCCCCCGATCTCCCTGATTAAAATTGCAACCCGTCCCCCACTTCGGCCCTGCCAGCACTCCTCATCCTCTCCCCTCTAGTTTTCTTTCATTTTCTCCATTGCGTTAATCATGATCAGACACACCATATACAGGTTTCTTTCTTTCTTTTAGTGCATTGACTTTCTCTCCCATGAATCAGTATGCTTCGTGAGGGTGTGGCATTTTGCCCATTTTGTCACAAGGCCACAATGCAGAGAAGACATTCAATAAATAATTTATTGAATAAATGAGTGGACCCACTTCATACTTCATACAGAAATTAATGGCCATTAGTTATCACCCTTGACCCCCTCCTCACTGGTGACCTCAGGCAAAGCTGAGGACCTTTAGCTCTAATCAACAGATAAAAGATTGGCATCTTTGCTACTGGTGGACTTTTCTTTGTCGTGGTCTTGGGAGGGCTGAGGAATGTGTGAATGAGCTCGTCACAAGCCTTCCGCTCAGAACTGACAGGGCCTGGGGTTTGCCAGGAATTAGTATGAAAAGGCAGAGGGAGGGAGGGTAGGGTGTGGAGGCCAGGCTGGGGGACCAGAGGGAGGGGAGGGCCACCGGGGGCACCAGGCAAGATGGAGCTGTGGTTTCGAGCCCCGGAGCCGGCCTGCGTGGGCGGAGTCCTCAGTCAGCCTTGCCGCTGCGTGGCCCTGGGGCAGGTACTTCTAGCCCCCGCCTCTGAATATGGCTAACACTCATACCCGTGTCCCGGGGCTGTCCTGAGGATTAAACAGGGACATCGGTGTAAAGCACCTGACACACATTAGGGACTTACAAGCAGAGACGTGGGGCCAAGGAGCTCCTGGTCTGTCCTTAACGGGGAGTAAGGATGGGGACTTGGGGTCGTGGCCGAGCCAGGACTAAGGTCTATAGACTCCGAATGCAGGGCTTGGTCCACAGTTCCCGGGTTGTCTCCAACCATCGCATCTCTTGCCCCGCCACGCGGCCTGCCCCCACCACCAGGTGCCCCTCAAATTAGGCAGGAGGGCTCTTCCAGATTCCCTTTCCTTTATTTTTATTTTATTTTATTTTTTAAGATTTTCTTTATTTGAAAAGAAAAGATTTTATTTATTTGTTTGAGAGAGAGCACAAGCGGGAGGGGGGAGGGGCAGAGGGAGAAACCGACTCCCCACTGAGCAGACGCGGGGCTCCGTCCCAGGACCAAGACCTGAGCCGAGGGCAGACACTTACCCGACCGGGCCACCCAGGTGCCCCGAGATTCTCTCTCGTTAGTCTGTGCTTCCTCTTGCTGCACCAGGAGCTGGGGCCGGGTTTACGGGAGGGGTTCCACGGGACAGCTAGGCTAGGGGAAGGGGTGACTTTAGTCTGGAATGTGCCCTTAGTTCAAGAACGCACCCCCTGTTCCCCACCCACTGGAGGCCCGGCCAGGGCAGGGGCCTCGGGAAGGGTCGGGGTGACATCAGCGCAGCGATGCAGGCTGGGCTGGTTTGTCTGCAGGTATCATCTCTCCGGAGTGAGCTCGGATTACCTCACCCTGGAGCAGAGCAAATGGTTAACCAGATCTAAATGGAACCAGCGGGCCGGCAGCCAGGGTGCGCAGAGCCTTAAAGACCCGGCTTGGCGGGGGGCATGTCCACAGGGCAAGGGACGGAGGAGACCCCTTGGCCAGAGCTGGGTACGTGGCAGTCTCTGCTTTACTATCTGCATTACTGCTGGGATAGCTGGTGGCCCGGTCGGTCAAGCGCCTGCCATCGGCTCAGGTCATGATCCTGGGGTCCTGGGATTGAGCCCCGCATTGGGCTCCCTGCTCAGTGGGGAGCCTGTTTCTCCCATCATCCGCCACTCCCCCTGCTTGTGCTCTCTCTCTCTCTGACTAATAAATAACATCTTTAAAAAATTTCATTATCTGCATTACTGCTTATGAGCATCATAATTTGACCACATGTGACCACAATATATATAAATATACATGTGATATGGAAGGTTACCTGAGGGAAAACCACATTTTACATTTTGCGTAGGCTCAGGTGACTTTTTATTCATCTAGTATTGTCAAAAAGCATGTATCTATATCTGAAACATGTAAGGTCTATATTTTTAAAATACCTTCTAACACTTAATGGGGCACCTCGGTGGCACAGTCGGTTGGGCGTCCAACTTTTGGTTTCAGCTGGGGTTGTGATCTTGGGGTCGTGAGATCGACCCCAGCAGGCCCAGCTGGGCTTGCTTGAGATTCTCTCTCCCTCTCCCTCTGTCCCTCCCTACCCACCCACCCCTCCCTGCCCCGATAAATAAATAAATAAATCTTAAAAAAAAAACAAAACTCTGTACCACTTAAGATCTCAGCCCTTGTCTCTCTTCCCTTCGTCATTCTTTAGAATCTCCATGACACCAAAAGTACTTCCAACACAGAAGTAGACCCAAGATTGAAATAAATATTGAAATAGAATTAGGAACTTGGAACAGAAAGTTCTTGACTGGGGACAGACGTGGAATTCCTCTCATGAAGAAATGTTGTGCCCCCAAGGGTAACATTGCATAAAAAGGACTTTGGAGCTCTTTTCCTCAGCCGTAAAAACTCCACTCACATTTGAATTGTGTCCTCTTTCAAAAGAAGATTTCTCAGGATTCTTGTAATTTTTAAAAAGAAACTACTTTCCAAGACACTGTGGCTGTCGTGTAGCTGTTTTCAGAGGTAGACGTACCGATTCTTAGAATTTGCTCCAGCATGCAGATGCAAATTATATTTTAGAAAGCAAATTTTTTCACAAGAAATTTAACAAGAATCTAGATGTTTACAAAGCTAGATATATAAAGCTAACAAATGATGTGTTTACACAAACATATATATGTTACATATATCCGCACATATACTTACATTGTATATCTTTACATGTAATATATGTCAATATCATATATCTTTAACAAAGTACTGGAGAAAGGTGAAAATTCAATAAAAGATATCAGAGCCGATGATCATGTATACATTGATTCATCCCACAGATATTGAATGAGCTACGTTACCTAGGTAGATATACTGAGTACTGTGCTAGAAAGACGGTACCATGGGGGAATAGAACAGAGCTTAGCCCTTCTCTCAAGCGTTTATCATCTATGGGATTAAAGAATGATACCCTAGGGGCGCCTGGGTGGCTCATTTGTTAAGCATCTGCCTTCAGCTCGTGTCATGATCCTGGGTCTTGGGATCGAGCCCCGCATGGGGCTCTCAGCCTGTTTTCCCTCTCCCACTACCCCTGCTTGTGTTCCCTCTCTGTCAAATAAATAAATAAAATCCTTTTTTTTTTAAGATTTTATTTATTTGTCAGAGAGAGAGAGAGAGCACAAGCAGGCAGAGCAGCAGGCAGAGGCAGAGGGAGAAGCAGGCTCCCCGCCGAGCGAGGAGCCGGATGCGGGACTCAATTCCAGGGCCCTGAGATCCTGACCCGAGCCGAAGGCAGCTGCCCAACCAACTGAGCCACCCAGGTGTCAGTAAATAAAATCTTTTAAACAAATAAAGAATGATACCCTATAAACTGCACAGCTGGGTGAGGCCTGGCTGCTAGTTAGAGCTGACCTGAGCCGGAAACTAACGGATCCCCTGGCCGGGCTGGACTGCTCAGAGGGGTCCACACCACAGACGCGGCGGTAGTGCCTCCCACAGACCCGAGTGCACATGCCCACTCAGCACAAAGCACCCCGTAGCAGGCACATTACATTTATTTAGGAAATTCCAGACAATGAATGGGTTTCTCAGAGAGAAGTCATACCTCCTGACATTTCTGGTTCACTCCGGCACGGTGCTAAGAGTTTGCTTACTCTGACCTTGGGTCTGGACTCTGCCAGGACCCCAGCCCTCCGGGAAGAACTGGCCTCCCTCTCTATTCTGAAAATGCTTTCATTTGTCACAATCTCTGGAGCCTAGTCCCTGGGGATTTTCCAGCCTGTCTTCTCTCTGCTTGGTTCCTGCCTGAAGGATTATTATCTCCTTACTAACTCAGATCCTTGCAATACGTGACATCCAGTCATTGGTTTCCACTTGGTGTCTTGGACATACCTGGGTTAGCAGTGGCCCGAAGTCCCTTGGATGCCATCGCTTGGGCCCTGCCCAATTAGGTGGGTGGAAAAAAAATGGTACCAGAAGGCTTGGAGTGGAACCAGCTGTAGCCTGTAGATTGGGCCATCCATCAGCCGCCCATTAGGCATTCACAGAGTGGACGGCCAATCCCCAGGCTCTGGGAGTGCAAAGTCTCCCAGAATAGCCCAGTTAATTCTTTCGATGAGGAATTTATGCTTGGCTCCTTCTCTGCCTCCTTCACTGCCTCCTCTTTCTCGTGTCCCTGACATGTTTCCCACACAGCTGGGCATTGCAGATAGAGTTCTGGCTTGTCCTCTGGAGACAGGATGGGTGGGAAGTCCTCTGCTCTCCCAGCCTGACAATTCCCCATCTTATTCACCCCCATGCCACTGCCGCATCTGCAGGCCAACTGCTGTTCTCCTCTATTTTATTTTATTTTTATAAAGATCTTATTTATTTATTACACACAGAGAGACATAGCGTGAGAGGGAACACAAGCAGGGGGAGGGGGAGAGGGAGAAGCAGTTTTCCCACTGAGCAGGGAGCCCGATGCGGGGCTCGATCCCAGAACGCTGGGATCGTGACCTGAGCCGAAGGCAGACCCTTAACGACTGAGCCACCCAGGCCCCCTGTTCTCCTCTATTTTAAAGATTTTAATTAATTTATTTGAGAGAGAGAGAGAGAGCATGAGTGAGCAGGGGGAGAAGCAGGAGGAAGGGGAGAAGCAGGAGGAAATGGAGAGAGAGAATCTCAAGCAGACTCCCTGCCGAGTGGGGAGCCTGACTCAGGGATCCACCTGACAACCCACGGGATCACGACCTGAGCTGAAATCAAGAGTCGGTGCTTAACTGACTGAGCTACCCAGGCACCGTCCTCTATTTTAAATAGGCTTCCCTGGATACTATAAGCGAAATAAACCAGACAGAAAAGGACAAATACTGAATGACTCCACTTATATGAGGTACCCAGAAGAGTCAAGTGCATAGAGACAGAAGGTAGGATGATGGTAAGCAGGGGCTAAGGGGAGGGAGGAGGGGGAGTCACTGTTTAATGGGGACAGAGTTTCAGTTGGGACGATGAAGTTCTAGAGATGGGTAGGGTGATGGTTGCAAACTAATGTGAACATACTTAAAGCCACTGAACTTTACACTTAAAAATGATAGAATGGATGGGGCGCCTGGGTGGCTCAGTCGGTTAAGCGTCCAACTCTGGATTTTGGCTCAGGCCCTGATCTCAGGGTCATGAGATCGAGCCCCACATCAGTGCTCCGCACTCAGGGTGCAGAGTCTACTTAAGACTCTCTCTCTTTCTCCCTCTGCCCCTGTCCTCCCACACGCACACTCTCTCTCTCAAATAAATAAATAAATCTTTAAAAAAAATGGTAGAATGGTCAATTTTGTTTGTATATTTTACCAAAATTAAGAAAAAAAAACCCTATCAACTACATAACATTTTTTAAAAAAAAAGACCATGGTACGTAGTCAGAAAATGTCTGCTGAATGCGTGGGATTTTTCTGAATTTCCTATGGTCCCCGGGACTCATGAGCGTCTGAGATGGATTACCTTCGAGAGGTAGGGAGCAGTGTTCTCGTCTTTCTGTCTGGGTTCCTAGCTGATTCTTGCCGAGGCCCTTCCGGATGTCCTCAGCCTTCTGTCTGCCACCTCCTCTCAACTCCTTGAAATGGGGAGCTGAAGCCTAAAGGGCCTCCTTCCTCTGCGCAGGCCACGTGGCAAACTGGTGACTCAGCGCCTGTGAGCGTCTAGCTGTGTCCTGGAGAGAGGCTGCGTGGTAGGGCCTGGCCCGAGCCTGAGACCACGGCTGTGAGAGAGGACGGGTGGGCCAAGGGCAGCCCCAGGAGAGGGGAAGGGGGACCGGTGGAGGGAGGGTGAGGACAGCTCTGGCCCTGCGTGTTGCCCCTCGGTGGGCCGGTCCCCAGGTCTCTGGGCGCCAGCCCCCCGGGGTATGATGTGAGCAGCCTCTGGGCTGAGTGAGGTGAAAACAAAAGACTCAGGTCGCCTTTGTCCTCCGCCCGCCCCTTGTCCTCTGTTTACATCCTTCCTTCCCGTAAATGAGTTGGGCACTGGGCCCCGCTGGCTGCCAGCCAGACACACCTGCAGGACAGGTTGGGCCAAGCTCCTGGGGGTGGGGAGCCAGCGGCAGGACTGGCAGGTGACTCAGGCCCTTGGGGAGCGAGCTCTGCTCCTTTCCACGGCACCACGGGGGCCGGGCTCTTGCCGCCTTGGGCCAGGGATTCTTAGCCAACTCCAAGAGGATGAGATGCCTCCGGGGTGGGGGGGCTCCCTTGCCCGGCGAGTGCCAGGAAGTCATGACCAAGTCACCAGAGGCTGGAGGACCAGTAACTCTGTTCTCAGTAGGCATTTCATAAAGGAAAACTGAGGTCGAGAGAGAGAGAGAGGGTAGAGTTGGCAATAAGAGCCACGCTTGAGCCCCTGGACACCTCGATGAGAGACCCCGCCGTGCCCTGGGCGAGGCGGCGGCCCTGGGGCCGGGCTTAGTCCCGCCTTGG
Organism: Potos flavus; assembly: GCA_028534135.1. NCBI lineage: Eukaryota > Metazoa > Chordata > Mammalia > Carnivora > Procyonidae > Potos > Potos flavus. The sequence continues at coordinate 34,844,468 of CM052893.1, forward strand.
AATCTGGAGAGGCTCTCCCTCTCTGGGCTCTGTGGGGTCATGGAGCCAGTGAGGGTCAACCTGGAGTTCACGCCTGTGGAGAGAACGGTGGTGGGGGGAGGCAGGTTTGGGGAAGGGGTGGATGGCAGGGGACCAAAGGTGTCAGGTGACGCCCATCTGGGGGAGACTTAGGAGGTGGAACCTCTATCCCAAAGGAGGAAAGATGGTGGCCGGCCCCCAGACTTATTTCCTGCAGGTCTACGTAAGGCCGGGGACTTGAGGGGGTGTGACTCAGTGGGGAGAAGTTTCCTCCTCCACAGGGAATGATTAACTGACCAAGTTCATGTAATGTGTGTTTCCCCATGGTCCCTTCTGTCTCTCGATGGTGATGACTGGACACTCAGTCACCAAGTAGGTACTGACTGCCTACTACCCGCACAGCGCTCTGCTGGGACCCGATGCTGGCTCTGTGTTCACTGGTGTCTTTACCATCCCCGGCACCCCATCGGTCAAAGCTGTCCCAATGAACCCCCCCACTCCCCCAACGCCCCCCCCCGGTCCTCTTTTCCACTCCTGTAACCCAACCTCCTCATTTCTTCTCCCCGAATGGTCTTGCCATCTCCTTCACCAGAATAGTCAGGAAATCCGACGGGACACCCTTTGGTTTTCCTGCCCCAATCGAATCTGCACCCACACCCACACCCACACCACCTTCTTTCCCAGTGGGATGGGGGGTGCCATCTCCGCCCTCTTTGCAGGGTGTCCCTCTCAGGATAGGGGAGCGGTGGTCAGCACACAGAAGCTCAGCTCGAAGAGCCTCAGGGTTCCCACCCCAGGGGACCCTGCTGTGCGGGGAGGAGGCCCCGCGTGCCCAGCGGAGAACCGGCCCAGCCTGCCTGCTGTATTAGGATGCTCGTGCCAAGGCCTGCAGCCCCTGGCCTGACCCGGACACAATTTCTTGGATTTCATTTTCAGCTGCCCTTTGTCAAAGACAGAGTATGTGATGCTGGGACTCCGCAGCAGGCCCCCTGGAGTGAATTTCTCGCCTTTCGTCCATGGCGGCCCCAAGACGAGGCTCCGGGGAGCCTGGGACCAGAGATTTCCTGGTTCCCCCCACCCAGGGAGTGTCAGGAGCTGTATCCCCAGGTCACTGCCCGCATAGTCTCCCAGCTCCTCGTTCCTGCTCTCGGCTCCCCGTTCGTCTCCCCCAAGCCCACAGCCCACGGCCCACGGCCACTTCCCACCAGCCCGCAGTGCCACGGTCCGGGGGAGAGCACGTCGCACGCGTGGGCCAGCAGCCTGGTCCGGCCCCTGCAGCCGCCCGCACGGCAGGCTGCGGTGTCCCCGCTGCTGAGTCACAGCCCACAGGCTCGGCTCCACAGCCGCCGGCGCTCCCTCTCCCTCACCTCACTCCCCACGGGCCCCACGCGGCACCTCGGTCCCTGAGCAGCAGCAGGCCGCCCACGGGGGACGCCGGGGTGCAGACGACTGGCCGACAAAGGATCGGGCTGAGGAGCTGCCTGCAGGTGGGACCTCTGCCCCCAAGGGGCACAGGGTCTAAGGGAGACAGGCCCCCCGGGAGGCCGCGCGCCTCTGCCCGGCTCTTGCTCCCTCCGCAGGGGAACTCTGCAGCTCTGCTTGCTGCCTGCCTGACTCTTCCGAGCCACGACTGCTCCATCTGTCTGTCTGTCACGAGGTTTCTCCTGTCCCCCAGAACATATGTCCCAGACTCAGCAGAAGGGACGGGAGGAAGGGGCCGGGGTGCGGGAGCAGCTGCGTCTCCCAAATGTGAACGGCTTCCATACGTGGTCTCACCCCAACCCGGCAGGAGCCCCGTGAGGTAAGTACCAGGATGCCCCGTGTACTGATGGGGAACTGGAGGGCCTCACAGGACAGGCAGGTGCCCTAAGGCCAAAATGGCGGCACCCGGCGGGGGGTGGGGGGAGCCTGGACACCAGCCAGCTCTCCCTCACTAGAGTCTCTCAAACTGTTTGTAGTGAAAGGACAGTTTGGTTTGGGTTTGTTTTGATTTTTCAATCAAATACTGTTGCAAGACATGGTAAAAATGAATTCTTATACAAAGGAAAAGGAAAAAAAGTTTCACAAAGTACGAGCCTCTTTTTTGTTGTTGTTCTAGCAGCAGATACAAAATTATACCCCCGGATTGCTGTAAAAGTTTTTAAACTCCGGCCGGCTCTGGTCTGGGGAGCGTGTCGCATGCTGTATGAAGAGGATCTGGGTGACCTTTCCTTAGAGCAGCCGTCCTCAGGGACCGGACCTGGCAGGTGGGGGAGGCTTGGAGGGAAAGCAGCTGTGGGTTGCAGAAGGTTATATCACTCGTATTAGAAAGATTTTTTTTTTTTAATATGAACTTCTTCAGTTTCTGGGGTGGGATGGCTGGACCGTGGATAATCAGGACTCGCTTATGACTCACCTGTTGGACTTGGCTGATGGTGGCCATCTCCTTGGGGAAGGCCCATCTCAGCCCTCTTTCTTTTTTTAAAGATTTTATTTATTTATTTAAGAGAGAGAGAGCATGAGGGAGGGAGGGTCAGAGGGAGAAGCAGACTCCCCACCAAGCAGGGAGCCTGACGCGGGACTCGATCCTAAGATTCCAGGATCAAGACCTGAGCCGAAGGCAGTCGCCTAACCAACTGAGCCAGGCACCCCCGACCTTAGCTCTCTTAAGCTCCCTGGAGTGAGCACGGTCTTGGAGACACTCTAGGGGCTCTCGCTTCAAGGCCTGGGGAAAGACTTTGGACTCCTCTCAACCTTTGTTTATTCAATGCAAAAATGGGGTGGATGAGGCCTTCTTATCTATTGACATTCAATAGACATTGAGGAAAACACAAAGGAGCTGAGGCCCAGGAGTTGTTTTATAAATTCTAAAATCACCCCAGGGCAGGAGGAAGATGGTTTATGACGATTACTCTTCACAACCTCGGAGACCTTTCGGAGAGCTGCTCCAGCATCAGATTTACTCTTTAATTTAACTGCTCAGTTTATTTATTAATTCATTGTTTTTTCATTCGTTTCATAAGCATGTACTTCATCCTGTAGGCTCCCTGCTGGAGCGCGGGAGACCTGGGGAGACAACGGGGCGCAGGACGCAGGGCCTGCCTTGCAGAGTTTCCTTGTTCGGTGGGTTCTCTACCGGGGGGGGCGGGGGGTGAGTGCAGAACCAGGGGGGACCTTGGAGAGCTGGTGGGAGCAGCATTCACACTGGCTTGAGTGGCCCCAAAGACCTCCCAGAAGAGACGGGAGCTGTTAAGTAGATCCTGCAGTGTTCACACGGCGGACGATTGCCCCTCCCCCCTGCCCCTGGCAATCGCAAATCTACCTTCTGTTTCTATGGATTTGCCTCTTCTGGACACTTCCTCTCAATGGGATCATGGGATATGTGGTCTTTGTGACTGGTTTCTTTCATTCGGCACAACGGTTTCAAGGTTCATCCGTGTCGTTGCCTGTACTGCGGGCCCTCGAGCCCCGCAGGTGTGGACGGCAGGGCTCCACCTGGACGCACGTTTTCTGTGGTCCCGTGCTCTGCACGTATTTCCTCTTCCTTATGATCTTCTTCATAACATTTTCTTTTCCCTAGCTTATTTCATTGTAAAAATGCAGTATGGGGCGCCTGGGTGGCTCAGTCGTTAAGCGGCTGCCTTCAGTTCAGGTCATGATCCCAGGGTCCTGGGATCGAGCCCCACATCGAGCTCCCTGCTCGGCAGAGAGCCTGCTTCTCCCTCTCCCTCTCCCCTTGCTTCTGCTCTCTTTCTCTCGCTCACTCTCTCCCTCTGTCAAATAAATAAATAAAATCTTTAAAAAATGCAGTACATGAACAATGAATCTTGGAACACAGAAAAAATAAAATTAATTTTTAAAAATGCAGTATAAATACATATAGCGTACAAAATATGTGTCGGTCAACTGTTCTGGTGATTGGAAGGGCCTCCAGTCAACAATAAGCCATTGGTAGTTAAGTTTTTGGGGAGTTGAAAGTTATATATGGATTTTTGACTCTATGGGGGGCCGGTCCCCAGCCCTCAGGATTCTCAAGGGTCAACTGACGGCACTTCTTTCTTTTTTTATTACTGAATAATATCTCAACTATGTAATACTATTACAAATATTTTCCAAAAGACCCAGTAGGCCCTGAGTTTGGCACAGAAAGGAGAAACTATCTAAATCGTTAGCATAGCTCATTTTTCAAAAACGTGTCTCTTGAGCATCTCTGTTTTGAAGCCGTGGAGATACACGAGTGAGCATGACGACAAAGATCTCTGCCCTCAGGTACCTTATATTTGCGTCAACAAGGGACAGAGGATAACCAAGTAAAGAAAGATGCTGAATCATTTCAGGTGATAGTGCTCTGAAGGATGAGAGGACAGGACGAAGTGTCAGAGAGGCAGGGCGGAGTTGGGAAGAAGGGCTGTCTTTGATAGGGTACTGGGTGGAGGCCTCTCTGAAGAGGTAAGATGAAGCTAAGACCTGTGTGAAGAGGAGTGAGCCATGGGAAGGGGAATCAGAGGAGGGCCCTGAGATCGGGCCACGCTGGGTATTTATAAGAAGCAGCACAGCCATGTGCTAAAGCCAGTGAATGTGCGGCGTACCAGAGGAGTCCGAAGAGGTAGATTTGGGGGGCAGAACGCACAGGGTCTTGTAGGCTGGAGTGAAGAGTTGGGTGGCACTGCGAGGGAGATGGGATGCCATGGCTGTGCATTGGGGAGGGACCCAATCCGACCTCTGCTTGTAAAAGCTCATTCTGGGGACCACGTGGAGAACACAGGTGGGTGCAAGCCTGGAGGCGGGACACCAGTCAGGAGGCCATTGCCACGGTCCTGGGCAGAGGCGGTGGTGTGTGGACTGGAGTGGGGACGGTGGGAAATGCACAGATCAGGATTATATTTTGTCGGTGGAACCGAAAGGGTTTGTGGACGGATTTGTGTATGCACAAGAGATAGAGGAACCAACAAGGGTGTCAAAGCGTTTGCTTAGGGGATGGTAATGCAGCAGTGGGGCCGGGCCCGGGAGACAAAAGGTCGCTATGACTGCTGCTACGATCTGGAACTCTTTTTCCAGACCTCGTGGGGTCAAGACAGGGAAAGGCTGGGACTGGCACAGAGGCTAGACTTAGGCGTGCAGGACAAGTATGGACAAGCCCCTGGTGGCTTGATGAGGCCCCAAACCGTGAATCCTGGAAAAGGACATGAAGCTGCCCCAAGATTCTGGTATCTATGACAACCAAGGTCGCTGCACACCCTGCCTTTTCTCCCAGAGACCTCAAAGTCCTGCTAGGTTCCTCAAGCACCCAGGCTACGTGGGGGATGGGGTGAGGCCCTCCCGCCCAGTCCTTGGCCTCCTTTGTAACCGTAGACACACCAGTGTAACCCGAGCGGGTCTCACTGGTGTGCGGGCGGGTGTGGCCGTGTGGGCCTGGGGCCAGAGGACGAAGCTGAGCGTCAGACCTGTTGGCCAGCTGAGCCGGGTGCCAACGCTCTGCAAATAGACTCGAGTCACGAACCCAACAAAACACTGAGCAGGGTTGTCATCTCGACGTTGAGGGCAAATGTGACTGCAGAGGGTGGGGCTGGTCACACTGCGCTGACCAAAGCGTCCTTGCTGTGCTCCGGTCAGGGTTATCCTCTCGAGGGCAGATTAATGAGCTCAGTGGGGGTGACCTGGGGGATCCTGTGGTCCTCACTGGAAACATATCCCGGGGGAATGAAGGTAGGTGGGGAGCTCACCAAACTGCCTCTTCTGGTTTCGGGAATGGAAAGAAAGGAAGAGTGGAACCCACATGTCTGAGCTGCCAGCAGGCAGGATGGGACACCCAGAGGCGTCGGGTCACAACTAGGGGACAGTTTCATGTTAATTCAATAAACACCTGTAGAGCACTTATTTATGTGTAAGACAAAGCTGAATGAAGCATGAATTCTGTCCTTGTGGAGCTTAAAATCTAGCGAAGTTAAGCCGTGGATATAAATTCCTTAACATCCTGTACCTCCCTCCCTCTCAAAATCTCTCTCTCTTCCCTCTCCTCTCTCCCCTCATCCATCTATCCATTTATCCATTCATCCATCCATCCACTTATCAGAGCCCTTGCCACATTGTTTTATCATTGTTGGTGGATCTGCCTGTCTCCTTCACCCAAACTAATCAGGGTTTGTGTCTTGGGCGCTATTTTGTACTCAGCACTTGGTACAAAATCTGGCACTTAGAAGGTGCTCAGTAGAAGTTTGTTGATTAAATAAACAAATGCATGATTGACTATAATATGACATAGTCTGAGATAAGTGCCATAAGAGAGGTTTTTTTGTCTTTATTGTTCACTATTAAATCTCAGAGTCTGGAGCATAGTGGTTGCTCAATAAACATTAATTTTAAAAAATGAACACGTGAATGAATGAATGAATGAATGGAGCCATGGAGAGTTCCAAGAAGGGAACAATTAGGTCCTCCTGGAGAAAGGGGCACAAGATCAGAAAAGAAAGCTCTGGTGTGTGAGAGGTCTGATGATGATGGATCATCTGAAGAACCCTATGGAAGGTCTTCGAGGTAGTAAGATCACCTTCAAGTGCAAAAACACTTTGAAAAATCCTGAACCCTGGTCTTGGGGACCCATTGCAGAACTGATCCTTCTTGCTGGGTGCTTGTGGAATTGTCCTTGCCTTGGTACCACTAGGGAAAAAATTTCAAAGCTTGCAGTGAGGAAGCATGGAAGTGGAGTGCTCTGCTATAGTTGGCCAGAGCACAAATCAAGGACCAATGAGCATAGGTCACTTGAAAATAAATGTTGTCTTAGTAGAAGAATTCCAGCCAGAGGATGGGCAGTTTCCTTCTGAAAAGGGGACACAGAGGTACGTAAGCAAAGGCTAGATGTCAAGAGGGCAAAGTCTTACGAACCTACCACTCTCATTAACAGCCACCGACGTGGACCAGGTCTGCTGTGGCTAAACCCACAGTCTTGTTATCATCAGTCTGTCTGGTCATCTCTGTCCTCTGTGCGAGGGGCTTGATCCAACCTCCCATTCTCTCCCCACCTCCCACCAAACCCTCCTTACTTTCTGGCCTCAGTGAAACTTGGCTCCGTTCTGTGGTCACTTCCTCCCCGGCAGCCTGGTCACATTGTTTAGTGTCGCGTGCCCTCAGGGGCCAGAGGTGAGGTAAACGCAGTCTTCCCTCTCAGCTCAGTAACTGGCCCATTCCATTGTGGCTATGGCCCCAAATCAAGTTATCCTTGCCTCTTCTCTACCCTCTTACTTCATATTTAACTTATCAGAAAATTCTATCAAGCTTTAAAAGTATTTTATATTTATTCAATTCTCCCTGTCTTCACCCCTCAGATCCTAGGGTTAGCCATGGTCATCTCGCACCTGGGCTACTTACTACATTAGCCCCTCTGGTCTACCTATTTCCATCCTTGACGTCCTCCAAACATTCTCCACAGATTAGTCAAAAACGGTTTTTAGAAACTTTTTTGAAGGAAAAACATTTCCTACTCAGAATTCTTCACCGAGCTAAACTATTGACCAAGTGTGAGAGTGGAATGTGCATTTTCAGCTATTAATAATCTCAATAAAGTTACCTTCCATATATTCTTTGTCAGAAAGCTACTGGAAGGTGTGCCCCCCCAAAATGAGGGTCCGAAACCATTCTGATTCTTGATCATTTGGATATGTTCTCTCTGTCTCTCTCTGGCCATTTATACATGCTTGCAGGACCTCTTTCTCTATTCCTGGAGTTCTAAAAGGTAACTGTGATGTGCCTTAGTGTATTTCTATTTTCACACATTGTCCTGGGTACTTGCTGCCCTTTGAACTTGGAAATTGAAGAATATTTCAGTTCAGTTTGGGGAAATTTTCTTGAACTATTTCAGTGATGATTTTCTTATTCCTGTTTTCTCTCTTCTCTCTTCCAAGAACCCCTATTTTTCAGAAGTTTAACTCTCTGGGACTCATTAATTTTCTCATCTTTTCACTCTTAGATCTCATTGCCTTGTAAGTCTATCTTCTGGAAGACTTCCTAAATTTTCTTTTAAGATTTTATTTATTTATTTATTTATTTATTTATTTATTTATTTAAGAGAGAGAGAGCTTGTAAGAGAGCACAAACAGGGGAAGAGGCAGAGGGAGAGGGAGAAAGCAGGCTCCCTGCTGAGCAGGGAGCTCAATGTGGGGCTCCATCCCAGGACCCTGGGATCATTACCTGAGCCAAAGGCAGACGCTTAACTGGCTGAGCCACCCAGGTGCCCCAAGACTTTCTCAATTTCATTTTCCAACTATTTTCTATCGCTTTCATAGCATTCTTTTCTTGCACATTTGTGTTCTATTGTTACATAGCACATTACTCCAAAACGCAGAGATTTAGATCAACAATAAACCTCTATTGTCTCACAATTTCTTTGGGTCAGAAATTCTGGAGGGGCTTGCTGGGTGGGCTCTGGGTCAGAATCTCCCAAAAGGCTTCAGTCAAGATGTTGGCTGGAGGCTCGAGAGGACCAGAGGGTCCATTTACTCATGTTCTATTCTTATAAATTAAGTTGTCTCTGGCCTTTCCCACTACTGTCTTAGGATTCAATATGTCAGTGTGACACGGGCACCAATGGCCAAAGTTGGATCACTCTGAACAACAAAGGTAATAAAGTAGTATTGGGCTATAACCAAACACATCAGGTAAATGTCCCTGCCTCCATACCCATATAAATAAATGCTTGTCCTACTGGATGGCTCTTGGCATCCAGCTTTTGCCTTTCCAACCCCACTTTTGATCTCGAGAGAAACACAGACAAATCTCATTCGAGGGACATTTCCCAAAATATCTTCTCAAAACTGTGAAGATCATGAAAAACTAGGAAAGCCTAAGAAACTGTTACGGCCAAGGAGAGTCTGAGGAGATATAACAACTAAATTTAATCTGGCATCCTGGATGGGATCTTGGAACAAAAGAAGGGCATTAGGGGCACCTGGGTGGGCAGTGGGTTAAAGCCTCTGCCTTCGGCTCGGGTCATGATCAGGGTCCTGGGATCGAGCCCCGCATTGGGCTCTCTGCTCAGCAGGGAGCCTGCTTCCCCCTCTCCCTCTGCCTTCCTCTCTGCCTACTCGTGATCTCTCTCTCTGTCAAATGAATAAATAAAATCTTTTAAAAAAGAAGAAGAAGAAGAAGGACATTAGGTAAAAACTAAGGAAACCTGAATACAGCAGTGCCCCTTCGTCCGTGGCCTCAGTCTCCCTGAGGTCAATCGCACTCAGGAAGCAGGCAACCCTCCTTCTGAAGGGTCCTCAGAAGGTCAGTAGCAACCTCACACAACGCCACAGGCCTGCGTCATGCCCCACACTTCGGCTCATGGCGTAGGCATTTTATCATCTCACACCATCACAGAAACGGTGAGTCCAGTATAGTAAGAGATTATGAGAGAGAAACCACATTCACATAACTTTGATTACAATCTGTTGTCAGAATTGTTGTATTTTATTATTAGTTATCGTTGTTAATCTCTTACTGTGCCTAATTTAGAAATTAAACTTTATCACAGGTAGGTATGTATAGGAAAAAACAATATATATAAGGTTCACTACTGTGGGTGGTTTCAGGCATCCACTGGGGGTTTGGAACATACCCTCCACAGATAAGCGGAGATTACTGCACGGTATGGGATTTAGTTAAGAATACTGCATCGTATCGGTTCCTTAATTGTGCCCAATGCACTGTACTAAAGTAAGATGTTAATGACAAAGGGCACTGCATATGGGGTATATGGGAACCCTTGATATTTTCTCAATTTTTCTAGAAATTGAAAATTAGTCTAAAATATAAAGTTTATTCTAAAAAGAGAAATATAAACCAAGTATGTCACTTGTCTGTTTAATCCCCAGTGACTTTCTATCACACTTGAAATAAAATCTAAATCCCTTCTCCTGGGGCTAACAAAATCTGGCTATTGGCAACATTTCCAGTCTTATTTCCCACTGTCCCTGAGCCAGTCTGCTTCAGTTTTCTTGGGGCTCCTTGAGCAGGTCATGCTGGGTCCCAGCAGAGGGCTTTTGCATTGATAGTTTCCTCTGACTTCTGGTCTTTCCGCTCTTGGTTGAAATGTCACCTTCTCGGGGGGACGATGACCTCCTAATCTAAAGCAGCCACCGGTCTCTTGGAGCCAGCTCAGTCACTGCAAAGCCCTGATTACCTTCTGATGTTTTTCTTGGTTAGTTGTTTTTCTGTGGTCTGTCTCCATCTGTGGGAACATAAATGCCAGGAGAGCAGGGCCCTGTCTGTCTTGTGTGCTGCTTTAATCCCCAGAACCTGGGAAATTTGGCATATAAAAGGTACTGAATATTTGTTCAATAAGGGCAAGATCAGGGCACCTGCCTGGCTCAGTTAGTAGAGCATGTAACTCTTGATCTCAGGGTTGTAAGTTCAAGCCCCATGTTGGGTGTACAGATTACGTAAACATAAAATCTTTAAAAATAACAAATAAAGGCAGGATCTCCAAAAGATATTTCAGGTTTAACTATTCTGTTGTCAGATTCTGCAACTCTGGTTTGGTTAGCAAAATATGATGGCTAAATACCATTCATTTAGATTGATCAATCCCGTCCCTATTATTTACTGCTCTGTCTTATCAGTTATCTTGTGACGTTGCCCTCATCAGTAATTTTCAAGCTACGCTTTACAAAGTTCTAGTAGTTTCAGGAACTTTCATCATTAGAGGTAGGCTCTAGGGAAGACACCGGGCAGAGTGACGGCTCGAGCCTTAGTTCCCAGCACCCTTCCACCAACCCTAAGCCCCAGTTCTGTGTATTAGACTTTCCTGTAAACTCTCCTCTGAAAAAGGAATTCTAAGTCCCAAGCAAGTGTGAAAAACCCTAAAGGGGATCATTTTAATCCCAAGCTAAAAGTATTGAGGCTAGCAATAAGCACATGATAAGACGCTAATATCATTAGGCACTAGGGAACTGCAAATCAAAACCACAGTGAGACACCCCCGAGGGGGGCTGTAATGAAAAAGACAGACAATCACAAGTGTCGACAAGGAAGGGGAGAAACTAGAACTCTCCTATACTGCGGGCAGCACTGTGAAATGGCGCGGTCACTTTGGAAAAACAATCTACAGTTCCTCAAAATATCGAACGTAGTTATCTCATGACCCAGCAATTCACTCCAGGCAAGAGAACTGAAAACAGATGTTCACAGAAAACTTACACACAAATGTTCACAGCAGCATCATTGATCAAAGGTGAAAATTCTTCAACTGGTAAATGAATACACAAAATGGGGTGGATCCCTACGGAGGAATATTATTCAGCCGTGAAAACGAATAGAGGACTGATACACACTACGTGGAGGAACCTTGAAAACACGGTGCTAAGGGAAAGAACCAGTCACAAGAGCCCACATGTGGTATCATCCCATTTATATGAAATGCCCAGAATGCAAGGTAGATTCGTGGTTGTTTAGGGCTGGGTGGTGGGGGGAGAATGGGGAGCAGCTACTAACTTCTGTGGGGTTTCTTTTGGGGGTGATGAAAATGTTCTAAAATTGACTGTGGTGGTTTTATAGCAGCAATGTCCACAGCAGCCAAACTATGGAAAGAGTCCAGATGTCCATTGACAGATGAATGGATAAAGATGTGGTAGGTATGTCCAATGGAATACTACGCAGCCATCAAAAAAAGAAATCTTGCATTTGCAACGACGTGGATGGAACTAGAGGGTATTATGCTAAGTGAAATAAGTCAGTCAGAGAAAGGCAACTATCATATGATCTCATTGATATGTGGAATTCAAGAAACAAAACAGAATCATAGGAGAAGAGAGAAAAAAATAAAACGATGCAATCAGAGAGGGGGACGAACCCTAAGAGACTCTTTTTTTTTTTTAAGACACTCTTGATCATAAGGAACAAACTGAGGGCTGCTGGAGGGGAGGGAGGTGGGGTGATGGGGTAACTGGGTGATGGACATTAAGGAGGGCATGTGATGTAATGAGCCCTGGGGGTTATATAAGACCGATGAATCACTGACTTCTATCTCGGACACCAATAATACATCATTATGTTCATTAGTTGAATATAAATTAAACAATGAAAAAATAAAATTGTGGTGATGGTTGCATAACTGTGTGAATATATTGCAAACCATTGAACTGTGTGCTCTAACTGGCTGAATTGTGTAGGAGGTGAATTGTATCTCAGCAAAGC
>CM052893.1:34857135-34907663 GCA_028534135.1 Potos flavus
CCTTCTTCTGCCCCCCACCCCCGCCTGCGGGCATGCTCTCTCTCTCAAAAAAAAGGAAGGGTAATAGCTTTCACCAAGGCTGAGATGGTATAATCCAGCATATGGACCCTTTCTGCTTCCACCATTACTGTCCGGGTGGCTTAAGACACATTACCTAGCTGCTCGGGACCTTGGCTTACCCCCCTGTAAAATGTAGGCTCTCCACCTGTAGAATAGGTAAATCTATTTACTGTGAGGATTGTATGAGGTAAAGCATCTAGAACCTTCCAGCTCACATAGGAAGAGCCGATGAATGCCTGCTCCGACAGTTATTCCTGATTCGAGGCACTTGTGTACAGAACTTAGGGTGACCTTACTTCCCCATGAGCCCGGGATTGTCTGGATCTACTCGTGTTGCTCCAGTGTTATTGCTAGCAGCAGGCCCCTGTCACTCTCAGATGTAGCCTAGCTTGGATAATAAATTATATGGTCACCTTAACATTATCTAATTTCATCATCGACGTTTTATGAGATAGATGTTGCCATCTCAATGTGCGGAAAAAGAATCGTGAGGCCTGGGGAATGTGATAATCTGCTAGTGGGTCTGTCTGAATTCCTGGTGACAGTTCTGTCCTTTACCTCCACGGGCTCCCATCCCTAATTGGAGAGCAACTCCAGAAAATTCAGGGCAGGTTTGTTGGGGAGGCGGGAGAAGGCGGGCCCTGGAGGGGTGGGGTCAGCGGTGCCCATCCAGCCTGGGCCAGCTGAGGCTCCCAGAACCTGGCTGCTGGGCGGGCCGGTGGCCGGCCCCTGACGGTTAGCTGTGCCACACCAATGCACACGGGCACTCCCCGCCAGCCTCGAGGTCCCTCCCAGTGCTGTCACCGCCCAGATCTGCCTTCTGCCTTCCTTTTCTTTCTTTCTTTCTTTTTTTTAAGATTTATTTATTTGAGAGACAGCAGGGGGAGGGGCAGAAAGAGGGAGAGAGAATCCCCAGCAGACTCCCTGCTGGGTGCAGAGCTGATATGGGGGCTCAACATAGGGCTTGGGTCATGATCTCAGGGCCCTGAGCCCAAACCAACTACCCAATGCTTAACCCACTGAGCCACTCAGGTGCCCCACCTGCCTTCCTTTTTGTTTTTGCTTTTCTCATCCCTTGGTTTTAATCGAAATTTAAAAAATGAATTTTAATTTTAATTGAAATTTAAAAAATGAAGTTGAAAAAAATGTTATCTTCACTTTGAATCTTAGTGACACCTTATCTTCCTAATCAGTGCTAAATGGCTGGCTTTAGGATTCTGGGAGCGGGAACATTGTGGGTGAGGCCAGAATAACAAAGTTACCATCGATTTGACCTTTGCCAAACCATGAATTGCCTGATTGCCTTTGTCCATTCCCCTAATGGAATATGTCCTATTCTTGCCTTCATTTCCCCAAGTGGAAACTGAAACTAGGGGGTGTCCCAGGTCCTCTTGACATTCTGCAGCCAGGATTTGGACCCGGATTCGCCTGAGGTCCCTGGGTGAGCCCTTGGCTGCAGCAGAGTGTGCTGGGGGGACTCAGAAGAGAGCATGCGTGTCCTGAGGTTCCTCAAGGGCTCAGACAGCGCTGCTCCATTCACTCCACAAGCACCTATTGAGCACTTACTGTGTGCCGGGCAATGAGGACACCGAAATGGAAAGGACCCAGGGAGTGCGCAGCCGGGTGGAGACGTGAAACACCCTGGTTACACAGGGCGACCTGCGTGCTATGTTGGAGGTGTGCACGCCACATCGTGGGAGGTAAAAGAGGGGGTGATTAACTCTGCTGGGCATCAAACGAACATACTGATGGAGGGGTTGCCATGTGCCAGGCACTGTGCTGGGAGTCGAACAAGACCCAAGAGGGACAGTGGCGCCCTAGACAGAGGGAACACAGCCGCACCGTGGTGTGGAGGCGTGGGGCACTGTGGTCCCCTGGGGGGAGGGGAAGAGGTGAAGAGAAGGAGACAGACGGGCTTGCAGCCTCATCATGGAAGACTGTGCAGGTCCACCTGAGGGGTTTGCCTTTTATGCCGTAGCCACAGTCTCACCCAGCCTTTTGGGATGGGAAGACCCTTTGAAAAAAAATAGTTTAAAAATTTCTAAGGACCCTCTACGTCCTAGGAGTTCGGCTTCCAGTATCTTTAGGCGAAGAAAGACACGTGCACTTGTGCCCTTTCTGGGGTGTCCTTTCCCCCCTGTGCTGAGCCCCTCCCCTCGGAGTGCCCTCCCCCACTCTCCGCAGCCAGAGGATCTGTCAAAATTGCAGATCTGGTACCCTCTAGCCCCCACGGAAAGCCTTTGGCAGCTTTCCTTTGTCCCTAGGGTCCAGTCTACGCTCCTTGACCCAGCTCAGCAGGGCCCTGGAGACCTGAGATGTGCCCATCTCCCCAGCCTTGTCTTGAGCCTTGTGCCTTTCCTTCTCTCTGTTCCAATTACACTGGCCTTTCTTTGCTGATAAGCTGCTCGTATGAGCTGTTCCTAATTCTACTTCTGTATGTCGTCCTTTTCTTTGTTGGCATCCCCCTGCTTCACAGTGGAAGGGTGCAAGGAGGTGAGGGGGGCCTGGCTGACTTCTGCAGATGTCGCACGAGGCTACAGCTAATGGAAGGAGGGCCGCCGTAGAAGGCAGTCGCACAAGTCCTTCGGGACACGCAGTGCTGGGCCCTCTCTCCCGTCCCCTCTCCTGCCCCTGCTCCGAGCTGTAGGGAGAGTCAGGGCCCTGGCTCTCCTATCTCAACGGGGCCTGGGCCAAGGCACCACCTGGTGTGAAACAAGGTGAGGCAGCTGTCAGCCTTGGCCTTCTGGACTTTGTTTGAGCTTCATGAGGAGTCTGTTCTGCTGGGGATGGTGAGGAGGCCGAATCCCCAGGGCCTGGTCTCTGCGGCAGTGTGACCCCGTCTCCCCCTTGCTCGTTGGGCGTCGGAGTCCTGACGGTGACTTGGGCAGGCGGGAGGTGATTTCCTGGGGCAAGGTAGACCAGCACACCCTGGCCTCCTTCTCCCCGGCAAACTTCTCTTCCTTCTAAAGGGTATCGCAGACCGGGGTGTTCGTAGAGGAAGCGTAAGATCAGGGCATGTTTTGAGGTCCCACGGCTCGGGTTGTTAGAGGAGGCCTGGTGCCTGTCCCTGAGCAGGTTAGTGAGGACCAACTGGACCCCTGGCTAAAGCTTTTAGCTCCGATCCCGCCCGAGGGGGCTTCCTGGAGCTTCAGCCCGTCGCCTCTCTCCCTAGACGGTGATGAGGACCAGGGGGCCGAGAACGTGGGGCCCTGATGAGTGCAGAGAGGGCAGGCGCACAGCGGCCTTCCCCATGCCAGGCTGGAGACCTGGCACTGGGCTCCTAGCAGCCTGGAAAGCTGTTTTTCTACAACCTGATAACTGCCTGGGCTGGGCTGAAGATAAGGGGCAGATGTTTGAAGTCCAGAGAGATAAGAACTTCAGAGAAAGTTGATAAGAGGAGTGAGATGCACAGGGTTAGGCCCCCCTGTCTGGCCTGCTAGCCTTTCGCCAATCTCAGTGCCAACATTCCCCCCCCAGGTCAGCTCCCGCAGCACCGCCAGGAACCTCCACAGCCCCCGTCTCCTGTGTGTCTCTCCTGGTATCCTGGGGTCCGTGCCTGGGACTGCAGGCCTCTGCTCTCATCCTATGGATGCCTGTTGGCAGCAAGCCCTGCCTTCCCGACCTCATTTCTTTGCTGCCCAATGAGCCTTCTTCCCAAATGCATTCACTCATACACTCATTCATTCATTTAACAAATATTTTCTGAGTGCCTACTTCATGCCAGCACTGTTCTGAGGACCAAGGATCCAGCAAGGAGTCCACCAGGCACAGTCCCTGCTCTCATGGGGTTGACGCTCTGGGGAGGCTGGGGACAGACCATGAACTGGTGATGACAGTGAGTGATGAGTGCCATGGAGAAAATGGGGAGCAGCATGTGGAGGCTAACGGGGGGACAGCGGCTGGGTGCCTTGAGATAGCGTGGTCAGATGGCCTTTCTAAGGAGACCTGGAGGATGCAAAGGGGCCAAGGGAAAACTTTTCTGGAAAGAGCAAGTGCAAAGGCCCCGGGGTCAGAGGGAGTGTGATCGGTCTGGGGGAGCAGCAGAAGCAGGATGGGGGACAAGAGTGGTAGCAATGGATAAGCACCCAGTGAAGGCAGCCAGATAGGCCCGCGTAAGAAGTTCGAAGATGGTTACATGCACAGTGGGAAGCCACGGGAAGCTGAATCAGAGGGAAGCTGATACACATCTTGAAAATCTCATTTTTGTGGCTGCATGGAGACAGGATGGAAGGGACAGGCTTGATAACAGGAAGCACCGCGTGGCACTGTGAATCCTGGCTTTGCCACTCGTTGTCTGTTGGACCCTGGGCCAGTCACTTAACCTCTCTGTGCCTCTGTTTTCGCAGGCTGAAAACGGGCTTTGTTCAGCCTGTTTTGGTGGAGCGCCCCCTGTGCCCAGATGCTGCTCTGGGGGCGCGTGCAGGGGTGAACGGGTCAGGGACCAGGCTGACATGCGGCTGGCATCCCAGTGGGGAAGTCAGACGTGGAAGCCAAAAGCCAGCGAGGAGGGCCTGGTGCTTCGTGGGGAATTAAAACAGGACACCTGTGGGAAGGTGACTGGGTGTGGCCTTAAAGACGGCTGGGAGAGGTGACATTCAGCCCAGCCCGAGACCCACCTGCCGCTGGAAGGGCCTCCAAGCAGTGAAGGGCCTGAGGAGGGAAGGGGCTTGAGGGAAGGTGACAAGAGCTAGCGGGCCGGGCCCAGGAGTAAACAGGGGCTGGGAACAGACCCCAGCTGCGGAAAGTGCCCAGCAAGCTCGTGTTCAGAAAATGGCTTTCTGGCAGGAGGACTGGGAAGACGTGGGGGTTTGCGAGGTGATGCGGGGACCGAGGGAAAAGAAAGGATCCCGGAGACCCCTAGGGCATTGGCTTTATGGTAAATAGGGGTGTTGTTCTTTACTGAAGCACCGCTCCTGCTTGAAGCGTCCCTTGCCCTAACCTTAGGTTGCCCTCACTAGGCCCTATCTCATTCCCGGGAAGTCTGAAATGTTCTGGATAGGTCCTTACCAAGGTCCACCTCCTGCCCCTCCCCGCACACCCTGCCTCACCCGGTGACGCACGGCCTGGTTCTCCTCAGGACCTGGGAGCAAGCTGCCCCCACAGCCCACTGAGCCCATCCCCCACAGCCTGTCTGGCCCCCACCGACCCATGGAATCCTAGAGATCCAGTCTCGTCCCCTCCCGTTTTCCGTGTGGGGAGACCAGGGCTGTGGGATTTACCTAGCACTCCTCTCCCTGGCTTCTTTCAGCAATCGTCCTTCAAATACTTATTGAGCTCCTACCGTGTGCTATTTTAGGTACTGGAGACATAGCACCGAATTGAACAAAACTGACAAAAATCCCATCCTCGTGGGACCAGCATTCTACTTGGGGCGACTGACAATAAAAATATAAGGACCCATCAATAAGCACATGATTATGTCATGCGTTGGCATGTCCCTTGAAGAAGAATAAAGCAGGGCCAAGGGACTGAGATGAAGCGGGCCCAGCGTGTGGGCTCCCTGCAGAAGGTCTCCTGGCGAGGGGAGCGCTCGGCCAGGGACGTGAGCGCGGCGGGGCCGCCGTGGGGAAGCGAATCCGGGCAGAGAGCGGTGCCCCAGCAGTGAGCCTACTGTGAGGAGACCTGTGTGGCGGGGACAAAGCACAGGGTGGGAGGAGATGCGGTCCAGAGCGGACGCAGACCTTGTAGGGGCTTTGTAGGGCTTTGGCTTTCAATTTGAGTCAGATGCAGGGCTGCTGCACGATCTGGCTGCTGCGTGGGGACTAGCGCGTGGGGACCTCTCTCGAAGAGGATACCACATGTCTTTGGAGCAGGATGCCTGCCTCCTTCCTCTCTCTCCAGAGTCCAGGCCACACACACCCGGACCCAGGCAGGGGCTGAGTTCACGAGTGGTCCGCTGGCTGCCTGCCTGGCTGGGCTGCTGTCCTTGACCCCCACGGGGGTCCCTCAGGTACCTCAGCTGGGAATTGCCCAGAATGCCTGACTAGTGCCCCCGTCAGGCAGTGGAGGTGTGGATTTGCAGCCCCCAGCCAGCCTGGCCTGGCATCAGGGCCGTGCGGGCCGGCCTGCCTCCAGGTACAGGATTTCGTGTTCTTCGTGGTAGGCACGGTTTTGATGTAATCTCATGCATTACAATGAACCGTGTGTTTACTCATATCCCCATCGGTCAGCTCTTATCTGTCCCATCTCTGCTTGACTGTAAGCTTCCTCAGGGGAGGGACTGGGTCTCCCTGACATTTGAATCAACCTTGACTTTGCAAAAGGTCATACACTCCTGGGGGTGGCTGCTGGCCAGGGGACAGCCATACAGAGGGAAGAGCAGGGATTCATATCCATGGCCTGGGAGTTAGGGGATCTTTGCCACTAACCTTGCTGAGTGACTTCCCCACTCTGACCCTCAGTTTCCCCATCTATAAAAGTGATGCAGACTAGGCATGGTCAGTGATTCTTACATTATTTTGAAATACTGACAAAATCTGTGGTTCTCCTTAGAATAACAAATAGATACATCCAATGGCGTATGATGGGGAGGGGCGGGCTAACAAGCTTCTAGATTTGTCCCTAAGGCTTCATCCAATTCTGAGAATGTGATTTTTTTGTGCTGTCATTGTAACGCTGGCTCAGGGGGCTCCAGCCTTGAGGGAGGGACCGGTTTTAACTTCCATGTGATAGAGGACTTATTTTTGTTGGTTTCTTTAAAAAGGTACCTGGGATCCATTCGTGGAGGCAGAGAAGAAGTTTGTGGTCCAGAACCTGTGTGTCCTCAGTCTCCTCCCCCGGACACCGGACACCTGGGGTGATGGAGAAGGGAGCCCCCCCCCATGCTGACTCGCAGTTGTTCCCACGTGGGAGATGCAGGGAAGGCAGGAAGGGCCACAAGGTGAGGTGGAACGGAGCTAGGCACAGGGAGGAGGCAGGGGTTGGAGGTGGCGACAGGAAGAGGGCTGCTGAGCTGGGGCAGGACAGGGAACCTGGGCCCCTGCGTCTCGGGAGACAGACTCACCCTGCGCCAGAGCAAATGGGAGAAGAGGCCCCTGTGAGTCTGAGGCACTGCCCACCCCCTTGACTGAGGATCTGGTAGATGGGGGTGGAGCTGGGCCAAACCAGGCACCACCCTTTCTCACCAAGTAGTGCCTCTCGGCACGTTCACACCCAACGCTGTGCTGGCAAAGGCTGTAAATTGAGCCCTGGGTGCTGGGGGAGGCGGCAGGCGGGTCGGTGGGGGGAGGCGGTGTTGGGGGGGACCCAGGGAGGGACCCACCCTGTCCTTCTCGATCTCCCCCAACTCCCTTCCTCTCCAAGGTTCCCACAGGCCCAACCCAGGGACGGAAGTGTGTTCTCAGTGGGCTCAGGACAGGTACGGATTAGGGGCTCACGACAGCTTGTCAGCCGTGCCGAGGACAACTCCGTAATCCCCAGCACCCCGCACTGCAATGCCCTTTGATCCGGCCTCTGAAAGCTTGATTATGAGACACAGCCCATGTTTCCATAAAGGGGAGAACAATTGTTTCCAACCCAGACAAAGGACTCTTTGTACAGCCCTGGGACCCGAGCCCCGGGAGCCGCTGGGGGAGAGGAAGGACAGCCCCGCCCCGAGGTGGCAGTGGGGGGGTGGGGGGAGGGCTGGGTGAGGCAGCTGCAGCCTCCCACTGAGCCTGCCCCTGATGGGCAAAGGGCATTAGTGACGTCTGGCTGCTGCCTGAGGGGCACGCCCAGGCCCAGATGGGGTGGACGGGGGCTCCTATCTCAATCGCTCCAGCCTTGGACTCAATGCCCGCAGCCTCTATCCCCGGGGGGGAGGGGGGGCTGGCATTGGGGGATTCGGCTGCTCCCCTCTGAGGGAAGAGCTAGCTCCTCCTCCCCACCCGAGCACACCGCTACCAGGGCAGGGAGTGAGGGCTGGGGAGTAAGAGTATCTGGGGGTCAGGAGAACTGGGAGAAGGTTTGGAAGTAGAGGGGAAGAAGCGGGCATCTGGGGGGAGGTGGTAATTCTTCAGGCGGCGGAATGGGTCGAGTCTGGGGCTGCTTCCTGCCCTTCCCCACCTGCTCTTGCGGCTTCCCTGGGGCCTGAGTATAGAATATCCTCAGATTTTGCAAAACAAATCAGGCTGTTGGAGAGGGTGAGAGTTTTGCTCTCCTTCCAGTGCAAGGGAGAGAAGTCTGGATTGGTGGGGCTTCTGTCCAGCCCCAGTTGCCCCCCTCACCCATTTGGTAGTTAAATCCAACCCCTTCCCTCCCTTCCACCTCTTCGGTCCGCAGGTGACAAGACCTGGGGGGCAGGGCGGGGCCTGGCTCTGGACTGGCCTCCTGGGGTGGGCGTGGGGCGGCAGCTGGAGGGCAGGGAGCTGCCCTCCAGGGTTTGGCCTCGAGGAACTCAGGAGACATACTGTTCAGGGGGGCCGCAGACCAGGTTTGGGGTCTTATTAGGGCTGCACCTGCAGAGGCCAGAATGACTCATCTCAGGGAGAAGATAACACACAGTGTTGAATGTCTGCGCTCCAAATATTACCTGCACGGCCTACTGATAACACAAAGCCGAGTTTACCCTTCACCTTGGTGAGGGACAGACGGGGCCATCCCCGCAGGGGGTTGGCAGCCTCTTGAGCAGGGACAGCAAGGTCCAGATGTTTTGAGAATTCAGTCAGGGATTGGTGGAAACAGCAAAGCGAGCATTTCTGAAGCAGAAGATTGAAGGAATTTAAGGGAGCAGACTTTCGAAGTCTTTCCCAGCAGGTCCTGCTGTGAATGATCAGACTTTTTACCTGAAATTAATGACGTTATGCTACTGGAGACAACGGGACAGTAAAGTCATGTTTAATGTGACCGTAAATTGTGTAGGTAGGAGGTCTCTGTCTTAAGTGGAAGTGAAGAGGGTGAATTCTTCCTTTTTTTTTTTTTAAAGATTTTATTTATTTATTTGACACAGAGAGATCACAAGTAGGCAGAGATGCAGGCAGAGAGAGAGGGGGCAGCAGGCTCCCCGCTGAGCAGAGAGCCCGATGTGGGCTCGATCCCAGGGTCCTGGGATCGTGACCTGAGCCGCATGCAGAGGCTTTAACCCACTGAGCCACCCAGGTGCCCCGAGAGGGTGAATTCTCTAGGGGCTTGTTGGGGGTTTGGGGTCGAGTGGCTGGCGGTGTATGGTCCTCAAGATCTGGGACCAGACTGCATGATGGAGACAGAGAAGTTTTATACTTGGAGAACTAGGGGGGGAGGAACTCCAGGTGACCCCAGAAGAGGCCAAGACCCAAGTACGTGGGCTGCAGGTGCCAAAGCAGTCCCTGCCCATTGAGGCGGGCTGTGTTGACTTTGGCAGCCCCACCCCAAGCCTCCTTCTACCCCAGAAGGGCCTGAAACTGACACTGGGCCCTGCCAGAGCTGGAGATGTTCCCAACCCATCCTGCTCGGGCCGGCTGTGGCAGGCTGCGGTCCTGGCAGAGGAAGCCGGCAGGAGGGTGTGGGGGGCAGGGCGGCTGCCCCGCAGTCGGGGGGGGGGGTCCCGGGGCGCTGCTGACTGAAACCTGGGCTGGGGCACATCGGAACGGAATGAGAGGCCTCTTCTTGTTTTCAGACTGAATACCCGGACAGACAAGGCAGGGGAGGAGAGAGAGGAGCAGCGGGGACTTCGGCTGGTGTCCTATGAGGTTCTCTTAACGGCGCGCCTACACCGAGCTGAAATCTAGGGATGCATTCCTCACTTGTCACAACAAACCATTTATGGGGGCGCCTGGGTGGCTCAGTGGGTTAAGCGTCTGCCTTTGGCTCAGGTCATGATCCCAGAGTCCTGGGATCGAGCCCGTGTTAGGCTCCTTGCTCAGCGGGAAGCCTGCTTCTCCCTCTCCCACTCCCCCTGCTTGTGTTCCCTCTCTCGCTGTGTCTCTCTCTGTCAAATAAATTAATTAAGTATCAAAAAAAAAACAACATATAAGGATAAAGCAATAGAGACATTGGGGCTCCTGGGTGGCTTAGTCGGTTAAGCGTCCGACTTTTGGTTTCAGCTCAGGTCATGATCTCAGGGTCCTGAGATCGAGCCCCACATGGGGCTCTGTGCCAAGCATGAAGCCTGTTTAGGATTCTCTCTCTCCTTCTCCCTCTGCCGCTCCCTGCTCACATGCTCTCCCTTAAAAAAAAAAAAAAAAAAGAGGCACAGAGAGCTTCGGTGATTTGGACAGACTGGGCTGGAATTCATAGTCAAGTTTCTGTGGCTTCAAAGGCCACCTCTCTGCTGCGCCACTTGGCAGCATCCCCTTGCACTCTCCAGGATGTCGTCCCCGGGCCAAAAAGGGAACTCAAGTCACTCCTGTCTTGGCTGAAGGGACGAGGTGACAGGCAGATACAGATGTGGGAAGAACACTGAGAGAAGTGAGGGGAAGGGCAGTCAGTTCAGAGGGAAGGGGCAGGAACGGAGATGGGGAAGAAGGGCTGGAAGGGGGAGACGGAGAATGCGTGTGTATATGCGCGCAAAACTAATAGCGTTCCAAAGTGTGAAAATCACATTATGTCTACTGTCCCTTTCCACAGAGAGATGGGAGCAGGTGGAATGGGGCCTTAAGGGAGCCAGCGAAGGACAGAGGACTAAATGCAGAGCTGGGGAGAGGGCGGTCACCATGGTGACGGGGACAGCTGGCCGAGGACTTTGGGTCCTGCCTCTGCCGCCCCTGGCTAGTCCTGCGGACAAGATTGTGCCTCACCGCAGGCTGAGAGGCAGGGTGGGGGTGAGCACTAAGCCCCCCGCTAGTGGGTCTGAGATACTGAGAGGAGGAGCCGGGTGGGTGCACTGGGTTCTGGACAACAGGATGCGAGGGATGGTCTGTGTACCCGAGGGAGGCTTCCTGTCTGGTGATGAGGGACTCTCTATTTTCAGTACAGAGAAAGCCTGGGTCCTATGAAGAGCTAAGGGCCACCTTTCTTGAGGAGGCCAACTGATGGTGGAGGTGGGGCACGGCCAGGAAGAGAGGAAGACATGGACTGGGACACCTAGGTTTCTCACACTCTGCAACCTCAACCCCATATCATCTCTCATCCATGCCTCAGCCTTCCCGAAGGGACTTAATTATAACAATAAGAAAAGTAATAGCAGCTATCACTCACTAAAAACATACCTTAGGCCAGACACTTGGTTAAGTGACTTATTTTAACTTTAT
This sequence comes from Potos flavus, assembly GCA_028534135.1. Taxonomy (NCBI): domain Eukaryota; kingdom Metazoa; phylum Chordata; class Mammalia; order Carnivora; family Procyonidae; genus Potos; species Potos flavus. The sequence goes on from CM052893.1 coordinate 34,868,340, forward strand.
TTCTAAAATTTGCAACAATTTGACAAGTTAGATATTCTTATACCCATTTTACAAGTAAGGAAACTGAGTCCCAGAGAGGTTAAATCACTTTCTCACTTGGTCTAGGATTCCTTTATTATTATTTTTAAATATTTATATATTTTAGCGAGAGAGACAAAGAGAGAGAGAGCATGGGGGAGAGGGCAGAGGGAGAGAGAGTCCTAACAGAGTCCACGCCGAGCGTGGAGCCAGACACAGGGTTCAATCCCATGACCCCAAGATCATGACCTGAGCCAAAACCAAGAGTTGGACACTCACCCGACTGCGCCACTCAGGCGTCCCTAGGATTCCTTTAAAGCCCCTCAGTTTTGTCTAGGTCCGATCCCTCCCCCAGACACCAGCCCATCCTCATGGTCAGCTTTCTATGGAGATCTTCCTCCCCAGAGGCAGACCACATGGCCACTGAACATCCCCATCAGTCATGCAGATTAAATCTTTGGGAATAGATTCACTCCCCATAGGCTCGTCCCCTTGCTGGCCTGAGCTTCCTCTCTCCAGACCAAGCCTTCCACTGCTTCCTTTTGTTCTAGACTTTTCCATTTTGCCATCTAAAAATCTTGGCCCTTGAAAATTCTCTACATGCTCCACTCAGCCCTTTCATGGATTATCCCCAGCACTTCTGGCCTCACAGGAACCTGGCTCCCCTGAGGACCTCACTTCCCAGAGGCACCCCAGGGCGGCTGTGACTCTCCTACCTTCCAGGAGCTGAGGGCAGCCCTTGCCTACTAGTGTCATTTTCAGAGGTCCCGATGAGGCCCCTTCCTTCTGACTTTGGTATCTGTCCCCCCTTTGTCACTCTTTTCTACCACCTGCTGGTCACTTGGCTTCTTTCTTTATGGATGGGGGGAACTGTGTGGGTGTGTCTCCTCATCCTGCTATTATTCTGGGTGGTTTCAAAGTCCCTGGAGACATCATCCACTCTGGTAACTTCTTTGTTTCTTGACCTCAACCCCAAAGATCTTCCCTCCCCTCTGTGTCAGCCGTCCATCTCCATGACCATGTCCTGTATTTTGTCATCGCTCAGGACTGCCCTACGACTTCAATCTTAAATTCAAATATTCCACGAGGAGTCCCGCCTCGGCTGATGGCTCGGCACCTGCCCCTCCGTGGTGATTCCCACCAGCGGATGCCAGTCTGTTAGAGCTCTACTCCACCATGCTGGGAGTGGAACTGGCCTTTAGTCTTTGTTTTAAATGCTTTGAAGAACATGCATTACTTTTGTAATTAAAACCAATTTCAAACATCTTTGCCCACTGTCAACCTCGACTTTCATGCAGACATCAGCGCCTCTTGCCTGGTCCGCTCTAACAGCCTGCTGATGGGTTGTTCAGCCTTCAGCGTGGTGCCCGCTCCCCAGCACCCCCTCCGATTTATTCTCTACTGTGCAACCGAGCAATCTTTCTGAAGTATACCTCTGATCTTGATACTCTTACTTAAAATCCTTCTGTGGCTCTCCATTGTCTACAGGATGAAGCCAGGACAAGGCCCATCCTGGTCTGACTGCAGGTCTCTCCCGGCGTCCCTCCCCCCTCCCCCAAACTCTACTCTGCTGTGGGCTTGCCAAACCCCTCTTCATGTCTCCAGGCTTTTGCGATTTTATTTCCTCAGCTGGGAAAACTCATCTTTCCTGTCCTTGCCTGATTCACTCCTACCCTATTCCTAAGGAGGCCGTAGCTTAGATGGCACCTCTTCCAGGAAGCATTCCTGGATCACACACGCCACCTCCCCCCACCCCAGATTAACTTCCCCTTCTGGTTATTCTGCAGAGCTCTGTGCCACTCTGTTTCGTCATTGTCTGTCTCCCAGTCAGACTGTAAACTCTCGGCAGGATTGTGCCTTGTTTCTTGCTTCAGGCCAACAGCTAGTAGAGCTTGGTAATATTCAATGCATGTGAAATGAATGAATTAATACATTAATTCATTAATTAACAAATGTCCCAAGCTCACATAGCTAGAAGGTGTCAGACAAACCCAGATCTGTCGTTTTCCTTCATGGCATTCTGCTTCTCTGAATAAGTCAGGACAATCTGGTTCTCGGGGTTGTTTCTTCTCTTTTCTTTTCTTTTTTATTTAAGATTTTTTTTAAATTTTATTTATTTGACAGAGAGAGACACAGTGAGAGAGGGAACACAAGCAGGGGGAGTAGGAGAGGGAGAAGCAGGCTTCCCGCTGAGCAGGGAGCCCGATGCGGGACTCGATCCTGGGAGCCGAAAGCAGACACTGAACCATCTGAGCCACCCAGGCCCCCCTGTTTTTTTTCTTTTTTAACAGTTTTATTGAGCAACAACTGACATACAATTAACTGCACATATTTAAATTGTACAATTTAGTAAGTTTCAACATTCGCATACACCTGTGAAACTAGCAGCACAATAAAAAATAGGGAACATATCCATCGACCCCCCAAATTTTTCCACAGAGTGAAAGATCGAACAATGGATTTTAATGTTACAAAGTACGAAAAGTTCACTGATACGGTTTCAGATCCCACAATTGTAACTAACCTCTAAGAAATTCCATTTGTTGAGTTTCGGTTTAGTGTCAAAGAAAAGCCCCACAATACGCAAAAAAGCTATTAAAATACTTCTCACTCTTTCAGTTTATGTACCTGCCTGAGGCTGAATTTTCTTCGTATACTTCACCCACACATCACAATCGATTGAATGCTGAGGCAGATATGAAAATCCAGCTGTATTTTATTAAGCCAGATATAGAGATTTGGGAAAAATGTAAAGTAATGCCATATTCTCACTAATCTTTTGTTTGTTTTAGAAAATATGTTTTTTAAGTTAAAATGTTATTTATGTTCAATACAGTTTACTATTGTTATTTTTAAATTGATATTTTTAATTCTCCCATTTTAATTTCTAATTTGATAAATAGCAATAGAAGTAACCCCCCTAAACAACAAATCTTTGGAGACTTCCGTAAGTTTTAAGAGACTAAAGAGGTTCGGAGACCAAAAAGTTGAGAATGACTGACATTCAGACCCGAGGTTTCGAGATCTGGCTCTCATGTTAGACTACCTGTGTTTGCGTCCGGGCTTTACTCCTCAGCAGTTTATAGTAGAACTTTGGGCAAGTTCATAATCTCTCAGATCCTTAGTTACCACATATGTAAAATGGGGATGATTCTTTTTTTTTAAATAACATATAACGAATTCTTTGTTTCAGGGGTACAGCTCTGTGATTCATCAGTCTTACACAATTCACAGCACTCACCACAGCACATGCCCTCCCCGATGTCCATCCCCCAGCCACCCCATCCCTCCCACCCCCCTCCACTCCAGCAACCCTCAGTTTGTTTCCAGAGATTAAGAGACTCTTATGGTTCGTCTCCCTCTCTGGTTTCATCCCATTTCATTTTTTCTTCTCTTTCTCCATGATCCTTTGCCCTGCCTCTCAAATTCCACATATCAGCAAGACCATATGATCATTGTCTTTCTCTGATTGACTTATTTCGCTTAGCATAATACCCTCTAATTCCATCCACATCATTGAAAATGGCAATTTTTTATGGCTGCATAATATTCCATTGTATATATACCACATCTTCTTTATCCATTCATGTGCCGATGGACATCTGGACTCTTTCCATAGTTTGGCTATTGTGGACAGTGCTGCTATAAACACTGGGGTAGGTGCCCCTTCGGATCACTACATTTGTATCTTTGGGGTAAATACCCAGTAGTACAATTGCTGGGTCATAGGGTAGCTCTATTTTCAACTTTTTGAGGAACCTCCATCCTGTTTTCCAGAGTGGCTGCACGAACTTGCCTTCCCACCAACAGTGTAGGAAGGTTCAAAATGGGGATGATTCTAATGGTACTTACCACAAAAGGTTTTTGAGGATTGAATGAGTTAATGCATGGAAAATATTTAAAACAGTACCTGGCACATGAAAAAAGTGCCTATAAATGTTAGAAGGGGATCAGAAGAAAAGCAGAAAATGCCACCAAGAAGAGCCCTCAAGTTTTACATCTTTTATTTTAAAGACCTCCAGCCATCAGCGACAGCTATCGTGTCTTCTGCAGGATAACTTCCGCAGTGACCATGAGAAACCCAGAAATAGACATCAGGTCCCCGTCTTCAAGGAGTTCACAACCCAACAAGCCACGCACGGGCCAGAGGAAGCCCGGGGAAGTGGATAAGAGCTCTGGGATCGCCTCTCACCTTTCCCATTTATGGCCCCTGCAGTAAAGTGTTTTTACATGCATTTTCGAATTTTATCCTTGCAATAACCCTGTGATGGTAGGAGGGGGAAAGGATTAATATCCACCTTTCCTACATAAAGAACCTGAGACTTGGAGAACTTATATGGGAATTAGCTGCAGGTAGAAAAGATAGAGTCAAGATAAGAAAGTAGTCCTCTAGGGCCTGTCTGGTGTTCTTTCTGAAACACCATGGTGATTTGCATCATGCAGGAGATGGGAGGCTCGAACACCAAGCGGAGTGCTTTCCACTCTCGCACAGAGCTGACGACCTGCCCCAACAAAGTCTGCTCCCACCTGCAGACACCTGCGGATACCAGACCTGTTATCTCCTTCCCACGCCTCTCAGCAGAAGAGGAACACTCTCTTTCCCTGCTTTGGTAACCCTTCTTCCAGTGCTCCCAGGGACCTTACCTCTTCTCCCCTACTTTTTTTTTTTTAAAGCAGCTTACTGGAGATATCAGTTCCAAACAAGATATACTCATTTCACGTATCCTCCCGATGAGTTTGGCTCATGCGTGCAATCCTGCACCGACCACCGCTACCGCTACCAGCCTTGGGGTACCCATGCCCCCGTCCCCCGAATCCCTGGAGCTCCTTTGCCGCATGTCTCCTCCTTCCTTCCCCAGCCCCAGACAAACCACCGGTCTTCTTTCTGCCGCTATAGTTTCGCTTCTTCTAGAATAGACATGGAATCATGCAGTCCGTACTCATTTGTGTCTGGCTGCTTCTACCCAGAGTTATATTTCTGAGGTCTGCCCATGATGTTTTATATACCAGCAATGTATTCCTTAGTGTTGCTGAGCAGTGTGCCATGGTCTGATATACCGGAGTATGTTTATCCATTCACCCGTTGCTGGACACGGGGTCGATTCCAGTTTTCGGCCAGTATGCATGATGCTGCTGTGGGCATCCCTGGACATGCCCCTGTGTGGACATACGCTTTCATTTCTCTTGCGTCGACACTAGGAACGGCATCACCAGGTTGTATGATAAGGGTATGTTCATAAGAAACTACCCGAACAGCCTCCTAGGGTACTATAAAGTCAAACGTCCACTCTCACCTCTATTTGAACATGACATACAAAGCCCTCCTTTCCCGCCATGACTTCATACGCACTCCATCAAAGTACTGCTTTCAGAACATTAAAAACATGAATCTCCTATGAATAGTAAGCATCCGTCAAAGCTTTAGTTTAAGTGTGAAGCAGGTTCAGCAGCGAGTACAAGAGACCCCGTGTATCTAGTCAGTGGGAAGCAGAATGCTGGAAGAAGATGGTAAAGTTAGATACAAAATTGGTTATTGCCCTATAAGACAATAATACCCCACTCTGTGACAGGATCTTTTCTACCAGATAAAAATTACTTGCCACTTATCCATTTCCTGCAAGTTGCATCTACATTTTTTTAAAAGATTTTATTTATTTATTTGACAGAAAGAGACACAGCGAGGGAGGGAACACAAGCAGGGGGAGTGGGAGAGGGAGAAGCAGGCTTTCTGCAAAGCAGGGAGCCCGATGTCAGGCTTGATCCTGGGACCCTGGGATCATGACCTGAGCCAAAGGCAGACGCCTAACGACTGAGCCACCCAGGCGCCCCAGTATCTACATTTATAGAGCCCTATGGGACCCTACTCAGTCATGAATAGTAAGTCAAATAGAGCTGTCTTCCCTAAAGCATCTGATGATCCTTACATGGGCTTGTTAATGCCGTAGGATATTTTTGAAAGACCACGCAGTCATCCTTTGCCTTATTCCCAGTTTGGGGGTAATTTTTCTTAAGAAGGCATATTAAAAGGAGCATCTCTTTACTTACTGGATGGGATATTGTCCAATTCATGAATGGCTTAATAAGGCCAATTACATCTTCAAAAGAAAAAGAAGGCATACTAAAATCCTCCAGGTTCTAGAAATACCCCGCTCTTCGTTGTCTCTTTCTCTTGGGGGGCGGGGGGCGGGTGGGTGTCTGTCTCCTCTCAGCTGGCTGACTCGATTCCTCCTTCAGGCCTGAGGTCAGATGTCCTGTCTCTGACATGTCCCCCCCCCCCCCACCTCCAACGGTTTCTGGGTTTGGGCATTTCCCGGGCTCCACCGCCACCCCTGGCTTCCCTCCATCCCAACATCCCAGCCAGCTTGCTTCTTGGTCTCCTCCCCTCCGGAAACTTGCCTCCTTTCACAGGGCGGGACTGTTTTTTCATTTCTGTATCCCCAGGGCCTAGCCCAGTGCTTGGCACCCCGTAAAGCTAAATAAATGTTTGCTAAATAAATTGAATGAGGTGCTGGCTAGATGCCTCCTCAAGGTCTCTTCCAGACTTAATGGATCTTCATCTATGGTTTGGTTGCCGTGGTTACTCATTTATTCTCCCTACCCTCCTCCTTCCCTCTCTCCCCTCCCTCTCCTCTCCCTGTCCCGCCCCCAACCTTTCCCCTCTTCCCCTCTTGCACTGAAATACAAAGGAAACAGAAAAGGTCTCTCCACCTGAGCTGGAGAACATGGAGAAACTGAGGCAACTCTCCGTTTCCCCAAAGCCCTTCCCCTGAGAGGTAGTTCAGCCAAGCGGGAGGAGTGGGCCTACGCTGGTGTGTATTTGGGAAGGGGAGTTTCAGGTCTCCACACCTTGCCCCTGGGTACTTTGGGGCTGGGCGATCACTCCCTGTGGAGGGGAGCTGCCCCCCCCCCAGAACTCTTGCAGCTTTAGCAACAAAAAGAGCTTGATTGTATGGTAATTTCCTCTGTACATATTTATCCTGGGCCTACTGAATTCCTTTGAAACTTCACTGCCTTTTACTCTTGGGTTCCTTAACTCAATAAGCCCCAGAGTCTGAGGAGAGGAACTTTTCTGGTGTGTGTGGGAGGGTACTTCACTCTGGTCTCTTTACTGTTCCGTGTCGCCTATAACCCAGGCCGAGGCCGGGACAGAGCATTCCACCAGTGACTCACAGCACAGTTGGGAAACTGAATGAAGAGATGACAAAAAGGAAATGGCGGAGAGGACTAACACGAAATCTTTGGTTGGCAAGACCGCGTCTCCTGTCCAGGGTTCTCAGGCCCGGAGTGACTGTAGCATTTTAAACCCGGACCCTCCGGGACGTGAAGGGGGCACAATGAATAATCCCATGGGACAGCAGCCTACACTGTGACTGTCCTGGGCCCTCTGAGATGGACGGTCCCTCAGGCCCTTCCCCCTGCACAGACCCGGAGAAACACTGCACTGAGAGAGCCTCTTTGATCCATGCGTTCATGGCGAGAACGTTTGCTCTTATCTCTATTGGGAATTCAAGATAGCAAGAGGTCTCTGGCCTAGGGAAGCTTCCAGTTGAGATGACAACTCATCACAGACTGTGTGGAATGCTTGGATAGGCTCCGCGACAAATGGCAAGAAAGGAAGCGTGGCTGCTGTGGTGCCTGTGGGAGGGCAGCTCCCCTCTCGGAGGGGGGCTTTGCTCTGCGTCCCAGGGGGTGTTGCTCTGCGTCAGCCTCTCAGCCTCAGGGGCTTTGAAGGAGGAGTAGAAATGAACTGGTAGCGAAGAGTTCTAGTCAGAAAACACAGGCCCCCGACAGGCACAGAGAGGAGAGGGCGCACGGATGTGTGCAGTAGCCAGAACGCTCCTGCCGTTCCCTGGCCTTCCTCTCAAGCCATCCTGGAGCTCTGCTTCTGAAGGAGGGGCCCCACGTGACCTCCATTGGTCACGGTGGCCACAGCGGCACCTCCTCACTGGCTTTCAGAAAAGTCTGTGGGATAAACTAAAGACAAGAGTCTACACTATTCTTCTGTGATGTAAACTCGGGGCATATTAGAGTCCTTTTCTCTACTGTTTCCAGCTTCCAGAAATCGAGCCCCTCTTGCGATATGCCAGGACTTGTCCCAGAGTTGTGCTCAGGTCACTCCTTTGAATGTCCACAGCAATTCTGCGAGGTAGATGTTCTCATCCCTGCTTCACAGAGGAGGCTCAGTGAGGCCAGAAACCTGCCCAGGACTCCGCCGACCTGACGAGTGACGAGCTGGGATCTGCTAGCACGACCTGCTCCTCCGAGGTCTCTAAATTCCACCCTCCTAACCGCAGTAGCACACGTAGTCGGGGAGGCCGGACTTTGTTATTCGCTGCTTGGCCCCAGATGACTGACTCGGTGAGCGCTGGGTGCAGCACCCAGGGGGTCCTGGGTTTCAGGGGGCGGGAGGTGGGCAGCAGGAAGAACGCGGGGAGTTTCGGTCCCCCCTGCAGTGGGTTTGCTGCCTCCTGCAGGGCAGGAAGAGCTGGGTCTGGTCGCAGACACAAAGCCAGACCTGGATCCTTCCGCGCCCCGCTCACCGGGGTGGGACCGTTGTTTCCAGCAGAGCAGGTCCAGCCCGTGACGTCACTCCATTGGGCAGGGCTTCCGGGGATTGATGACACTGCTGACGGCTGACAGCAGGGGCAGCGGGGTGGCGGGGCCCCACGCACGTCTCCCCCGTCCCTAGGGCAGCTTTGGGACTCGTCTGCTTCTTTAGCAATGGTTACAATTACAAATCTCTCTCGGAACTCCTTCCCGGTAGGCTGCGGAGTCCGATTCTGGGCAGGCCAAGCCTGCTGGAGTTCAATTCCTGGCTCTGGGATTCGAACCCACAGCTCGGAAGTCCCAAGACCAGTGATATGCTGTGTGTTTCTAGATAAGTCACTTGTCCTCCCCGGGCCTTCTCTAGGGCGCAGCCCCCTAGCACAATAAAATGAAGAGGTCGGAAGGGAGATTTCCGAGGACGCTTTCAGAAGTGGCAGAGGAGGGGCGTGTGGAACCTGAATCAGCCTGTGTAGTGGCCCCATCTGTCCTTCCCCCATCCTCCACTCTCCGACTCGTCCGTCCCTGGTGGCCTCAGAGTGAGAACGTGAGTCATCAGGCTCCCGGCACCCAGTTTCAGCCTTGCCCCGCCCCTGCTGCGGGCCTTGCATTTGCTGTTTACTCCCAGGAGCAGGTGCACCTGGGTCATTTCACGGTGGGAGGGAGATGGGGCCTGGGGATAGCAGGGGCACTGTCTAACTCCATACCCCCTGAAGGTGGCCCAAGGCCAGGATGGGGTCTTGGGGCTCCCAAGCCAGGGGAGAGATTTGAGTGGCCTAGAAATCCCCTCCCTGCCCCCACCACTGGCTCTGCCACTCCCAGAGGCCCCAGGTTTCAGGCACCCCCACACCCCCTCCAGCTGCTGAGTCCTCAGCTATCTGCCTCTAATCTCTTCCCCGGGAGTCTTCCAGCCTCCCCTGGTCACCGGTGGTTTCAGTATTCGTCATTCGCCAGCTACTCCTAGAGCAGCTCTGGCCCCACCCTTGACCCCAAAGCCCCCCGAGGGAGAGCTCAGCCTGGGCAAGGGGGCTGGGGGAGCACCCTGAAGGAGGTGAACCTCCCAGAGCTGCTTCTCACACTGAGGAGGTGTGGAGGGGAGGTGGGCCCCACAAACCCTGTGTTAGGAAGAGAGGACGAGGGGCTCCTAGGTGGCTCAGTGGGTTGAGTGTCTGACTTCGGCTCAGGTCATGATCTCGGGGTCCCACCTCAGGCTCTGTGCTCAGCCAGGAGTGAGCTTGTCCTTCTCCCTCTGCCCCTCCCCCCACTTACACACACTCTCTCTCAAATAAATAAATTAAAAATATTTAAAAAGAAGAAGAAGAAAGGACAAGGTGTGTAAGGAGAGCAGGGCTGGGAGATAGGCAGCCCAAGTAAACATGAGATGGAGAAGCGAGGTTAGGGGAGAAGAGAGCTCTGGTTAAAGACTAGAAGGTGTGGTCAAGGACCCTGGAACGTGAGTCTGGAAACCTGGATTTGAGTCCTGGCTTGGCCGCCCCCTTCCTCTGTAACCTGGGTCATACCCATTGCTCTCTAGGGGCCTCATAGCCCATCCGTACAAGGCAGGGGCTCATTTGGGTGAGCCTAGCCTCCTTCTAACCCTGCCGCTCCTTTGGGCACCCAGGTGGGCTTCACGGCCCAGTGACAACTTAAGCTTCTGCATCTCTCTGTAGAGGAAAAGTGAGACCTTGTCAGTGGCCGTGGAATAAGCCAAGAGTTGGTCAGTCTGGTGTGAGGTCACCCAAGACAACCTAGGGGCTCTCCCCACGTACCTGAGGAGACCTGCCCCTCCCCAGGCCCAGGCTCCAGACCACAGAGCAGACAGCAAAGCCAGGCAGGTGGAAAATTCCCTCTGGCATTCTGCCCAGGCGCCCCGGACGGCATCTGTGCCAGTCCGGGTGGGCAGGAGCTGGGAGTCCAGGGGACTACCGAACAGCCTGGCAGCCACAGGGGGCTGGCCGGGGGCCTGCCAAGGCCTCTCAGCTCAGTCGTGCCCCGCTGCCCACACACAAAACTTGTATTCTGCTCAGGTAGGCAGAGGGAGGAGGAGTGAGAGGGAAGCTCGTGGTTGTTTGCTGAAATCCTGGAGCTTCTCAGAAGTTGCGGCCCTCATTCAAGATGGCCGTGCCAGCTCCAGCACCCACGCTGAGCGGTCCCTGGACACAAACAGAGGACCGAGGGTTGCAGCTCATGCCGTGGCCAGGCAGCAAGAGAGCTTCGTCTAGTGCTGCTGGGGGCGGATGTCCCTGTGTCCGCTCCTGCTGGCTGCTGGTCTCTATCCTGTGACCTAGGCTGTGTGTATCCCCGTCAGGGCCTTGCTCTGTCCCCTCTCAAACATGGGGATAGACACGTGGACCCAGCCCTCACAGGCTGGGGGTGCATGAAGCCGCAGCCACAGAGGGCCTAGGGAAAGGGAGAAGCTCTGTGTGTAGGTGCGACCCGAGACTGGGAGACAGCACACTTCCCACGGCCTGCGTGTCCAGGGTGCCTTGTGTCTGAAAAGCCAGGGCAGAGGACCCTCTCCCCACAGCCTCTCTCCTCCTCTTTACCAGACCCTCAGAAGATTGCTGAGTCACCATGGCAACATTTCCCTGCCTGGCTCCCCGGAGGCCTTTCCCAGAGTCTGGGATTACTTTCTAGAACGTTTACCCACAAACATTTTATGTTGTCAGTCAGTTCAGGTGAGTCTTTCAGAACTGAGGAAACCCCTTTGTGGCTTTGCCAGGCTACAGCCAGCCAGCGAAGGGGCCCCTTGAATCACTCCCCGGAGGGGGTGCCATTGGGCACGGAAGGCTTGAGGTGTCGGGGTGTGGCAAGGTCAAGGCGAACCCACGGACTTCTGGGAAAGCTGGGAAAGCTACCCAAAGGGCATGTCCCACTGACCCGCAGTCAGCAGCCTGAAAGCGTCATTGGCGATCCAGGGGACATTGTCCGTCTGGGCTGGCCGGAGAAGGCGCTAAAGATAAGGCAGGGCATGAACCCGACGCCATGACAGCCAGCTAGGTCTGCCCCAGGGACCCAGATCCAGTGACTCACCGGCACCCAATCAGAAGGCGCGGAGCCAGAGACCTTTTTCAGCCAGACACACCTGTAAACTGCTCGCCATCTGTTGGACCACACCCCTGCCATTCCAGAAAGAAATGTAAATCTCTGTGTATAATTGCATTCGGAGAGCTCAGTCACTCTAACATGGAGGGAGGTGCACGCCTGTGTGTACTGAGCTCAGAGACAGACACGGTGCCATCCACCTGGGTTAGAATGGGCAAAAGAGAAAAAGTCCAGGGGATTGCAACAGACTTGAATATCTCTCTCCACTGCCCGGTGCCAGCTTTCTATGAACCATTCCTCACCCAAGAAACAAAAGCAAACAAACAAAAATCTCGACTAGGTGTCATCCATTGAAGTTCCTCTGTGAATACTGGGCTTTGAAGGGGACTGAGAGTTCTTCTAGCAAAGCCTACATTTATAGATGACAGCTGGGTCCCAGCTAGGGGAATTCTCTACCCAAAGGAAGGCACAGGGCATCTTGCCAAAGTTCTAGGAGCCAGGTCAGACTTTGGCCATATGGGCCCACCTGGGGGATGTCCTAAACAGGGACCCCCAAAGTGGCAGTGGTGGGTAAGACATGCCCAGGGGAAGACATGGGAAAGGGGCAATGTATTGTCTTCCCAACCTTCTTACCTTGGAGAAGGTAAGCAGTTAACCAGGCACCTGCCTCCCTGCGGTCTGTACCCACATGGGGTAGCTTCAGCAAAGGCCCTCCCATCTAGGCTCCCGAGATCACAGGATCCAAAGTCAGGCAAAACCATGAGCGAGTCTGCAAGTAGACCAGCGGGACGTTTGTGCTGGTTTAGACAGGAAAGAAAACTGAATCCCAGGAGGATTCAGAAGGGGAAGATCTGACCTCTGCCGCCAAGGCAAGCCAGAGGTGGGAGGAGTTTTGCCTGGGGCCACAAATTGTTCTGTCCATCCACGGGTCAGTCTCACCCGAGACCTTAGACAGCCGACTTGGCTCTGCTGGTTCCAGGGGGGAAAGGGCTGGGCTGTGATTCCAGGGCTAGACAAGCCCAACCCGGGGTGGGGTCTCTGAGTCTGTCGTTAGCCTCCTTTGCATACAGGGGAGTTTCCTCCATGGGTCCTACAGGGGGATGCAGCCAGGGTCTTTTGGTCCCCCTCCTTTTGAAGCATCCTCTTCTTCTCCACCCCAGTCTGGGGCAATGATTAAGGTGGGCATAAATGAAACTTCTCCCCCTAGGAGAAGGAGAGAAGACCCTCGGGCTCATTCCAGGGTCCCTCAGAGTCCCGGGATCTTGGCAGCATGGCACGAAGTCCCATCAGCAACCCGAGTTGGGCTATGTGGCCAGGCCGGCTGGACAGCAGGTCCAGAGGCCTCCCGACATGGAGATTCCAGGGGGCTGCACATCATGCTGCTTGTGGGATCATAGGAATGCGGACTGGTGTCATGGACGGGGTAGAAACACACGGAGACAGGAAGGGAATTGACAATAAATGGATATTTACTAAAAACCTGCTTCGTGTCAGGAATCTCACTTGAGTCATATAATTTAAGGTTCAGACCCACCCTCTGAAGTTTGTATTACTATTCTCATTTACAGTCAGGAACCCTGAGGGGCAGGGAGGTTAAGTGACTTGCTCAAGGCTACAGGTAGAACTACGGAAAGAGCACTTTGTGTGAATCTAATTTCATGCTATGTCTAGGACATTACACCAACTCCAGAAAAAGAGAGCAAGACGGTGCTGCTCTTGGGCTCAGAAGGACTCAAGAGTAGAGAAGTTCAGGGGTGCGTGGCTGGCTCAGTTGGGAGAGTGTGTGAATCCTGATCTCGGGGTAGTGAGTTTGAGCCCCTTGTTGGGCCTGGAGCCTACTTTAAAAAAAAAAGAAAGACAACGTAGAAGTTCAGCTGTCTTTTCCCGCAACCCGGACCCTACCTGCGCCCTGAATGCCACCCAGGCAAGGGTTAACCCCTCCTCCTTGGCTCCACACTGCATTCTTTTGTGCTGAGCTCCGGCTGGCAGCTCTGGCAGCTCAAGTCAGGACATCAGGGCAAGAAAGCAGAAAGGACATGGCCAGGGCACCTGGCAATGAATAATCTGCTTGTCCCGGCCGGGCTGCCCCGAGGCTGTGCGGTGCAGGGTGGAGAGGGAAGATGGCCGCCAGCGCCAGCACCTGAGGGCAAGGGGCTGTGGGGGCGGGGAGCTCAGGGAGGCAGTGGGGGGGCCGCGAGGGCAGGACCCTGGAACTATGCTGTGTCTGGAGCCTGCTTCCTCTCCCAGGCCATCAGCACTTAAACAGAAACTTCAGTGGCTTTCCCCACGTCCCCCTGGCTGCAGCCAAACCTCTAATCGTCACAGCCTGGGGCTTGGCTGTCCCCTAAGATTTATCCCAACCAGGTCCCAGCTCCAGAGAGCCCTCCAACCTGCTCCTGGGGACAAGAATCCAGTAGAGGTGTCTTAGGGAACAGCCCAGTACGTCAGGGACTTAGGTGGCCTCATGCTAGGGATCACCCAGGGAGGACCAGACAGAAGAGGACAGAGGATGGCACTCCGTGAGTTTCCCAGACTCGGCAGCCTCACCCCGCTGCTGCCCTGCTCTTCACCTGCCTGCCCTTGTGATTCCGGGGCCGGGCTCTCTCCTCCTGCTGGGTGACACTCCGCTTTGCCCAACAGGCTGGATCTGCCTGGAGTCAAACCTTCCTCCCCACCTCCCTGCCAGGAAATTTTGCCCCACCTCCTTTCCGCCAAACCCGCTCCCTCACTTCCATCCAGACTCTGCTCCAGAAGAAATCCCCTGTGAGACTTCTCTCTAGGAAGCCTTCTTGGACTCATCGAAGACCTGCTGATTGCCCTCAAACACTCTTGTCCTGCTGGCGTTCTTCATGCACCTCTGCCTGTTGCTGGGGCCAGTCCTACCCCTTATGGAACTGATTTTGGGTCCGCTGACTATCTCACACTAGATGGTGTGTGTGCGTGTGCGTGTGTGTGTGTGTGTGCTCTGTCTCCTCCAGGGAACAGATCCAGAACCAATGGGTGGGTCTTCCTAGAACCACATTTCTAATAAAGGAGCAACTTCCACATAATTATAGCATCTAAAATGGGGATGGGCTGCCTCAAATGGTAGTGAGCTCTCTGTCAAGAGAGGGTTTCAAAGAATGGCTTGTTGTCCATTAGTGACAAATGCTTTTGAGCATTAATTATGGGTCTGGCACCTAGTAGGCATTCAATAAATGTTTGTTAAACACATCCAACATGACCCACCCCTTTCCTATTGTATGTAAAAATTGGGGATTTTGTGCTGATGGGGCCAACCAGTTGGGTCCTGAAAGTTAGGCTGAACTTTAAAGCGTCCAGATGGGGGAACCCTAACCCAGAGGGCAGTCTAGGTGAGCAAGGGAGGACCTCTGGTCACCCCTGGAGGAGAGTAGTGCCTATACTGAGCTCCTGGTGCTGGCTGCTTGCTGGGAACCACAGTGGAGGTGCTCGGGGATCTGGAAGGTAGAATGACACCTTGTCAGCCACACTGTTCCTTGTAACAAGCTATGCTTAGATCAACGTGGCAACCCGAGCCTTTCCCAAAGTCCAAATGTTCCAGCCTTGGTTCAGCTGTGCTGCAGAGGGCTGGGGAAAGGGGAGATGTGTCTGGAACATGGCATATTGGGGGAAGGGGGCAGCAGCCACGCCTGGGCAAGAGCTCTCATGAGAGATGCCCCAAGGAAAGGAGCATCTGGGGATGGCCGGACGTCTTCCCACTGACCGCCTTGGCCGTGCTAAGTCTTCCTTTTGTTGAGAAAGCCAGAGGTTTCCTCCCCAGTGAGGAGACTTGGGTATCACAGAACAAGAAAGATTTGGTGAGTCGTCTTATGATTCTACTTACTGTTTCTTTGTTTTCTCCTTTTTTTTTTTTCTTAAACACATATATCAAGCGTCCACTGAATGCCAAGGGCTGAGGAAACGGACGGGAAGATACCAGAGCTCAGTGAGTCTGCGTCCTGGGAGTTCCCAGGGCTGCTGTTTCTTCCCTCTGCCCCCTCCTCCGGCGCAGCCCAGGGGGTCTGCAAAGACACTCCTCACCCGCCGCCCCTGGAATTCCTTACACGCGGCTTCTTAAGTGCAGCACGCATCGCAGTCCTTCGCAGGGTCTGCTGCGACGTGGGTCGTGGGTCGCTGGGCCCGCCTCCAGGGTTTCTGGTGGAGCAGGTCAGGGAGGGGCTTGAGAGGATGCATTTCCACTAAGTTTCCAGTTGTTGGTGAACCGCTGACATACATTATTGTAGCCGTCTTTCCTTTGGCAAATGCCTTCCCAATGCCCACATTTCATTGCAATAGCATCCTCGGGAGACCTCCGGCCTGAGACGATGCTCCTTACCTTTCACCAAGGAGAGAACGGGAGGACAGAGAGGTTCTGCGACACCAAGGCACCGTCCTCTTATCCTCCGTGTCCCCACAGCTCGTCGGCATGCTGTTTGGGGCTCAGTTTCTTCAGTGGCTGCCTCCTTCACTTGAATGTGAATCTCGGGAGGGCAGAGGTCATGCCTGTATTGTCCACCGTTTCCTGAGTATCTAAGATGATGCCAGGCACGTAGTAGATGCTCAGTAAGTATGTGTAAAATAAATGAATGAGTGATTACTGAGATTACAGGGCTAGCTAGCAGCAGAGCTGGGACCAGCTGTCAGATCCCTTGACTTTTAGAAGCACGCTGTCCCCTTTGGGGCCCTTTGCCTGACCTCCAGAGCGGGACCTCAGTGCCCATCGGGCCCGGGAGCCCAGAGTATGGAGAGCTGACCCAGGGGGATCCGATGGGGTCAGAGGTGTCTACACCTCCCCTCACCCCATCCTCATCTGGTGTCGGCTGCCGTCCCTATTCAGGCTGAGAGCCTGGCAGGGGAGAGACCTGGCTCGGCATTCCTCTCCTGCCTCCCTGCGCTTCGGTTTCCCAATCTGTGACATGAACATAAGAGCACTCTGCCTCAGAAGGTTGCTGCGGGAATTAAGTGAGCTATCACCGCCACGAGCGCTTTGCTTACTGTGTGCCAGATGTTGTGCTAGTGATTTACCTACCTGAACTCATGTCACCTCCACCGCAAGCCCGCTGTTACCCCCAAGTTACAGACAAAGAAACTGAGGCACGGAGAGGTTAAGTGCTTAGCCAAATCTCTCTCTCTCACACACACACACGCACACACACACACTCAGTCAGCGGCATTCTGCCATTGGGCAGTTCCATCCCGACAGGCCAGGTCCAGACCGTGCGCTTCGCCGGAGAGCGCATGCGCGCACAGCCCGCTCCGCGGAACGCTAGCTCCGATGATTCCAGAATGGCACTGCCACCGCGGCCCAGACGATATCACTTCGTTCAGTGCCAGGGGATGGTCCCTGGCTCTCTCCCACCCTGTCCCACCTCACTATCTTTTCTGCCAGCGCTGGGGAAATTCCCAGGGAGAGGAATGGGGAATTCCTGGGATCAGGGAGAGACATTCCCAAGGGCTAGGGAAGCCTCTGCCTGCTGCTTGGTGTGCTTACTGAGTGAGGCAGGCACTTGCAGCAGCCCAGGGAGAGGACTCCCCCCAAGCAGAAGCCGAAGCCGGCAGGGATAGGAGAGGAGCACCTTTGGGGGACTTGTGCTGAGTCCCCTCAGGAAGGGTGGGCGGAGACGGTGGGTAGGGGATAGGTGAGCCACCCTTCCCCCGACCCCCCACCCAGCATCGGCCCTTGGGAACCCACCCGGTCATGTCTCCAGACTGCCCCCTCAGACAGCTGCAGAGAGGCTGAGGACAGGGCTTGGGCAGGGCAGGGTGGGTAGGATGGGAGGAGCTGAGGCCTGCCTTAACTTCCATCACTGAACATCTGGTTCCACCTAGTGGCCTCTGACGTTCCAACGGCCCCAGCCGCACCCAGGAAGCTCGGGACCCGCAGAGAGGGTGCTCTTTCAGCCAGTGGGTGTTTCTGGAGCACCCGCTCTGTGCCAGGCACACTCTGCAGTGCAGTGGGGGCATATCCATAAGTATAAAGGAGAAGAAGATGGCTAACATTTTTCTGGCTGGCCCCATGCCAGCCCTGGGCTATGGGCTACACTGTGTTGGCACATGCCTGACACAGAGCCCTGGGGATCAGAGCCTGGCCTTGACGTCTCTGGACTTCAGTTTCCACTTCTGAAAAGTAAGAGGGCTGGTGTAGATCGTCCTTAGGGTCTCCTCCTGGATAAAAATTCTGTAAGGCTACACAAAGGAGTGGTTAAGAGTTTTAGCTTTGGAGTTGGACAAACCTGCATTTGGATCCCAGCTGGTGTTCATGAGCTGTGTGCCCCTGGGCAAGTTACTTTACCTCTCTGAGCCCGGGGTACTAATATCAAGATTAAGTATGATAATTATATCAAGTGTTTATCACAGGGCCTGGCACCTGGTGAGTGCTCAATGAATAGTGGTGACGATGTGGGTGGTGACTCTATTTACCAAAATAGCCACACAAGGCAAAAGGTAGTTTTAGCAACAACAGCCTAAGTGCCATGGGCGTTTGGAAGGAGCCGACTCATTCGGGGGCGGGTCCAGGGGTCAGTTCTCCAGTGGGACTCAGAAAGCACGATTTCAAGGGTGGACCCCACAATGCTGGGGATGAGGCCTGGGGGCCCGGTGCATCTCCTCCAGCGCCTCCTCCACCCTTCCCCAGGATGTGAGCCTGAGTCCTGGCCGCTCTGCTCTGCTGGGGGTGGGGGTGCGGGCGGCCAGGGGGCTGCTGGCAACAAAGGGGACAGCTGAGCCCTTGACTGAACTAACTTCTGAACCCCAGACCAGGTCAGTCCTGCAGCCACCTGTGCCTCCTGTCCCCACAAAAAGGATGAACAGTAAGAAACCAGAAAGAAAAATGTTTAAAAGGCCAAAGATGCTTCCCTGACCTTGTCTGAGGGCATGTCAGTGTTTCTCTTTTCTTCTCCTCCTCCTCTTCCTTGTTTTCTCATGATTCCTATTTTTACGCAGCAGATCGGGGCCCCTATGGGTGTGGAGGTTTTCCCAGTCAGGAAGTCTTCCAGGAAAGTCACTTCCAAGTTGCTCTCTTCCTGGGAGGCCCTGGTTAATGTTTGCCGAGCGCATGAGCGACTTGCAGCTCGGGCCCAGAGATCCCGCTGCTCTTGTCCTGCTCTGGCTGGGAGGCGTGGGATACAGCAGCCTGCCCTCTCCTTGTTTTTTGTCCATTTTCTTCCTGCGCCCCTTCCTGGGGCTGCCTGCGGGTGAGGGGACCCTCGGGCCTCACTCTGCACCCTCCCGTCCGTGTGCACGCACTCTCTCTGTCCCCCTGACCCACCTGCGCCTCCACCCCCCTATCTCCACATTCAGCTCCAGCCTTCCTCGGCAGCTGCAGATCATTTCTTCCCAGATCTTGACCCGAATGACTGTGGCCCATGCGGTTCCATGAGCGCAAAGCCGAGGCTTTCTCCCACCCTCACCCCACATTCTCCCCCCCACAGATGAGCGTCCCCCTGTCCACCCCACGTCCAGGGATTGGCCAGAGCCCCCAACGCCGGCGGTTTTCCCACGCTCTGCTCTTCGCTACCCTCCAGACTGCTGCCCCCTGCACGGGTGCCCCTGCGTCCCATCCTCCTGCATCCTCCTTCCCCCTGGCTGCCTGCCGTGACCCAGGGGGCCATCAGGGAGCCCTGGAGATGACCCGCTCAAGTCACTGTTCCTCTGCTCAGCAGCTTACAACACTCTCCACGGCTTTTGGGAGAAATGGAAACCCCTTGGCCTGGCACACACAGTCCTTCCTGGAACCTCCCGTGCTCACCTCTCCAGGCTCCCCAAGCTCCCAGGCTCTCTCCCACAGCCCCCTGCATCCCTGCCTCCTTGGCATGCCTGCTGGCTCTCAGCTGCGTTGCCCCGTCGCATCTCTGAGCCGTCGCCCTGCTGTATCTTCCGCCCGGAGCGCCGCCTTCCCGATCGTCTGTGTGGCAGACTCAGTCACGTCTCGGGCACCATTCAAATGCCCGCTCGTCTGGGAGGCCTTCCAGATCCCTCCAGGCCCCTGTGGGCTCCCTTAGCGACTTGTCCTTTGCCTTTCACAGCATCTATCACCCTGAATTATACTTATTTATTGACATGTTTCTTTCCCCCTCTGGACAGAAAGCTGCTTGGTGCCAGAGGTCTTTTATACTTTTGTTTTCTGACTGTGTGCGGCATAGCAGGTGCTCGGTAAATATTGGTTATTGTGAATGTCCATCCATCTCGTGTCTGGATCAGAATGTGTGTTTTTTTGTTTTTTGTTTTTTTTAAGATTTTTATTTATTTACTTGACAGAGAGAGACACAGCGAGAGAGGGAACACAAGCGGGGGGAGTGGGAGAGGGAGAAGCAAGGTCCCCGCCGAGCAGGGAGCCCGATGTGGGGCTCAATCCCAGGACCCCGAGGTCACGACCTGAACCGAAGGCAAACGCCTAACGACTGAGCCACCCAGGTGTCCCAGAATGTGGTTTTAAAGTTTTGATTTTGCTGCTTTCTGAGGGGAGTTCGTGTGCTGGAAGGCAGGCGGCTGGACCGGCGCCCTCCGAGTCACAAGCTCTGGACTCGGACCTGGGTCCTGGGCCGCGTGGGGCAGCCGTGTGCTAAGTCCCTGGCCTCCGCAAGCCTGAGAAATGGCAGCGGTAGCATTTGCCCAGTCGAGCAGCTGTGAGCGTGACTGGGGAAGTCAGCCAGGGGCTAGGATCCGGTGAGCGTTGGATCAAGGACAGCGAGTGTCATTGGCCAAGGGGCCACCTGAGAAGTGTGTCCTGGAGGCCCGTGTTTCGGTCCTGGCTCAGCCTCTGCACACCGTGGGCTAGGCCGGCCACATTCCCTCTCTGGCTTCCACGGCGGGAGCAGGTGGCCTCCGAGGGCCCCGCGGGGCTGCCCTGCTGCTGCCCTGTGGGGCCCCGAGGAGGAGGAGGAGCGCCCGGGAGGGTGAGACGTGCGAGGGCAGCCAGGAGTGCTCTACGTCCAGCAGAGGGCCCTGCCCAGCCCGTGGCCGGCCAGCCGGCGGGGTGGGAGGGAGCCGCTGGAGTCTACTGGAGCAGGCTGGTGATGCCAGACGCCTGACAGGAGGCAGACCAAGCGGCCAGCTGCCTCCTTCTCTCTCTCTCCCCGGTCAGCCCGGCACTTGGGTCCGGCGCCCTCACCTGCTCCTCGGGGGGCAGCTGCCTCCTGCTCGTCTGGCCATGCGGCGGCTGTGGCCGCTGGCCATCTCTCTCGCTGTGGTGCTGGCCGCGGGGCTGAGCAGGGTCTCCGGGGGTGCCGAGGCCCAGGAGCCGCAGAGCCGGTCCAAGAGAGGCACCGAGGACGACGAGGCCAAGGGGGTGCAGCATTATGTGCCCGAGGAGTGGGCCGAGCACCCCCGGGCCATGCCCCCCGATGGCCTGCAGCCCACCAAGCCCTTGGTGGCCACCAGCCCCGACCCGGACAAGGATGGGGGCACGGCAGGCAGCGGCCAGAAGCCTCGGGCCAACCTGACAGGGACGCCGGGCCAGAGGCTGCAGATTCAGAACCCCCTGTACCCGGTGACCGAGAGCTCCTACGGGGCGTACGCCATCATGCTCCTGGCCCTGGTGGTGTTCGCCGTGGGCATCGTGGGAAACCTGTCGGTCATGTGCGTCGTGTGGCACAGCTACTACCTGAAGAGCGCCTGGAACTCCATCCTGGCCAGCCTGGCCCTCTGGGATTTTCTGGTCCTCTTTTTCTGCCTCCCCGTGGTCATCTTCAATGAGCTCACCAAGCAGAGGTTGCTGGGTGATGCCTCTTGCCGGGCCGTGCCCTTCATGGAGGTGAGTGTGGGTCCTGCCGGAGCGCGGCCCGGGGCTGGGGAAGTGGGCTCCGTCGGTGCGCGGGACCCCAGAGGCCTGGAGCTCTGTCTCGCTTCTCCTCCGGGTTGGGCGAGGAGACAGAAGCTACATTGGTTCCCGGTAGCTCTCAGGTAAGCATAGCCAGCTGAGGGGAGCAGGGAGGTGGGCAGGAGCCCTGGGGGGCGAGTCCCAGCCCGGGCTCTTGCTTCTGGAGCGGCCTCAAGGAGCATCTCTCCCCCTTTCTCTTTCCTCTGAGCTGTCCCTTCCCCTGCCTTAACCCCCATCCATTTGTCCACCCAGGAAATCGCTCTGTCCGCCGTGTGTCTCCTTTTTCTCCTTCTTTGCCACTGTCGCTGCCCTGCCCTTCTTTACTTCTGAATATCCTGCTTCTGTAAGCAGTGAGTGGAGGGAGATCCCAGTTTCCTGCAGCCCCCCAAATCAAGTCAGCGTCCACTCTCCATGAATGCAAACACCAGGAAGAAAGTCCTTTCCTTTCTCTGATGGCCGTTGCTCTCTGAAAGGGTGCTGGTCTGGGGGCAAGGGGCTCGGTATCAGCTCTGTCTCTGACCCACTGGGGATCCCTGGGGAGGTCGCACCTCCTGTCCAGTCTGCTTAGCTCCCAACCACGGAGTAGACCAGATGGCCCCTGTGGCAGGTTTCTTCCACAGTCCCATAGTAAACCACCATCCTCACCTCCAGGGACTTCCACCTTGAGACAGGTGCATGGGTGATGATGGAGGTGTAGATCATACACAGACGGCTTAGTCAAACCTTACAAAAATATGCCAATCTATGTGCATTTAGGCAAGACCCAGCAAGGCAGGCCACTATGTCTCAAACAGGAGCACAAAATAGGCAAACAGCCTTTTAGTGACTGGCCTCCCCATGAAGGCCGCTGCTCTTCCCGAGAGTGGAGGGTGCTGTGGGACATGGGTGCCTTGCCGGGGTGAAGGAACCAGGAGCAGGCATCTGGGCGCCATTCCCAATTCTGTCCCCAGTTCCCTGTATACTTGGTGATGATTTCCTGTTTGGAGAGCCTGAGGCTCAGCAGCCTGGTGCAGCCCTCCGTGTCCTTCTCAACCCAGGGACACCACCTACCTGGGACCCAAGGTACTCAAACCTCAAAGAAGATCCTGCAACTAGGGCTAGCCTTGGCATCTCAGTTATCAGGAGGGTGAAGAGCCAGGCGCCCTGTGAGAGGCTGGAGACAAGGACTAGGTTAGGAACCGGGGTTTGGCCCTCACTAGCCGAGTGACTTAGGTAAGCGACCTAACCTGTCTATACCTCAGTTTTGCCCTCTGGAAGTTGGGGATAATAATAATAAAAACTATCTGAATGAATTCTTGAAGGATTAAATGGGTAATAGTTACAAAGCCCTTGGAATTAAAATAATTCAGTAAGTGTTGGGTTTTGCCAGGAGAGGAGGAGGAGGGCAGACTTATGGGAACTGTTGCCTGACTGTGGGTCTCAGCTTGCCTAATACCCAGGCTGTGGCCTCTGATAGAGCCCCCCCTTTAGGAGATGGCGTAGGAGTTAAAATACCCTGCTCTGGAATTCTTGTATAGGGAGGGTCCGAGAACCGTCCCCAGGAGGGAGCAGGAGAAGGCAACTTGGAATTTGTTTTTTTGTTTGTTTGTTTGTTTTGTCCAAGCCCCAAAGTCTGCTCCCCCTCAGGCCTGGGGTCCCTTGCCAAGGGAGGGGTGTGGGATCTCACAAAGATCAGTTGGTGGCAATGCTAATGAGCCAGGGATTGTGTTCCCCCAGCCAGAAGAGGGAGGAATTTGGACAGAAGGGGGGATCTGAGCACAATCCCTGAGTGTGGTCGCACCAACCGGCAGCTTGGGAGGGTTCTCCTCTTCCTCTCTTCTCTCTGGCACTTTCTTCCCCTGCTGCTCTGCTTCTTTCTCTTGGCTCCCAGGGTGGTTTTCCTCAGTGCTCAATGAATAGCATCAGGGAGGGTGGGCGCAGGCTGTTTTG
The DNA here is from genome assembly GCA_028534135.1 of Potos flavus. Lineage (NCBI taxonomy): Eukaryota > Metazoa > Chordata > Mammalia > Carnivora > Procyonidae > Potos > Potos flavus. Next base: position 34,891,693 of record CM052893.1, read on the forward strand.
GAAGGGGGGCTGCTTCCCCTCACAGCCAGGCCCTGGGCTTTTCTGGAGAGGATGGGGAGAGTGAGTGTGTACGTGAGTGTGTGTGCGCGTGTGCGTGCATCTCAGCCATGTTTCGAAAACCTTTCACCTAATGCACATAATGGGATGTGGGAGTGGAAGGGCCTGCAAAGACCCAGAACTTCTATGCCTTTGTCTTGATGCTTCAGTAGAGATGATTTTCCAAAGTCTCAGAGAGCATAAGGGTCTGTGGGACCCAGGCCACCCATTCCCTTGCCCAAGAGGCAAAGAAGCAGGCTGGAAAGAGGCCGGTCTGCACGTGGACCTCAACTCTGCCATTGACCGAGTCACTTGTCCTGCCTCAGCTAGTTTCTTCCCGCGTGGGATGGTTGGCTGCAAGGATTCGGTGATGTGAGTGAAGTGCCCGCGCCTGACGTGTGAGAAATGCTCTCTAAATGTCATTCCTATCATTTCTACACTTGCCACTCAGCTCCCCGTCTAGGCCGGAGACCAGGCACTGCCCTCCCCCCCCCCCCACCTTCCCGGGCCCCCTGGGTTTGACCACGTGCTCCTCTCCTCCACGCCTTTGCCCCCAGGTCACCTCGCTGGGAGTCACCACCTTCAGCCTCTGCGCCCTGGGCATCGACCGCTTCCACGTGGCCACCAGCACCCTGCCCAAGGTGAGGCCCATCGAGCGGTGCCAATCCATCGTGGCCAAGCTGGCCGTTATCTGGGTGGGCTCCATGATCCTGGCCGTGCCCGAGCTCCTGCTGTGGCAGCTGTCGCAGGAGCCCGCCCCCGCCGCGGGCACGCTGGACTCGTGCATCATGAAGCCGTCGGCCAGCCTGCCCGAGTCGCTCTACTCGCTGGTGATGACCTACCAGAACGCCCGCATGTGGTGGTACTTCGGCTGCTACTTCTGCCTGCCCATCCTCTTCACCGTCACCTGCCAGCTGGTGACGTGGCGGGTGCGGGGCCCTCCGGGGCGGAAGCCCGAGTGCCGCGCCGGCAAGCACGAGCAGTGTGAGAGCCAGCTCAGCAGTACCTTGGTAGGCCTGACGGTGGTCTACGCCCTCTGCACGCTCCCCGAGAACGTCTGCAACATCGTGGTGGCCTACCTGTCCACGGAGCTGACACGCCAGACCCTGGACCTCCTGGGCCTCATCCACCAGTTCTCCACCTTCTTCAAGGGGGCCATCACGCCCGTGCTCCTGCTGTGCCTCTGCAGGCCGCTGGGCCGGGCCTTCCTGGGCTGCTGCTGCTGCTGTTGCGGGCAGTGCGGCGGCCCCGAGGCCTCGGCCGCCAGCGGCTCGGACAGCAAGCTCAAGACCGAGATGCCCTCCTCCATCTACTTCCACAAGCCCAGGGAGTCGCCCCCGCTCCTGCCCCTGGGCACGCCTTGCTGAGGCAGGCTCCCGCCTGGGGGGAGGACAGGAGCAGGGGCACGGCGGGGTGGGGAGGGTGCCCCCCCCGCCTGGGTCTGGTGTTTCTGTCCCCAGAGGTCTTGCTTCTCGGCCGTCTTGCTGTCTAGAGGTGGACTTGGTTCCTCTTGCTGGGGCTCGGGTTCGGGCAGGGCAAAGCCCCCTCCCCCAGCAGGACCTTCCCTGTCACTCTGTGGCGGCTTCCAAGCCCTGTGCTCGCAATGGGTGGGTGGTGATGCTTCTGGGTCCTTAGAACTGCCTAGAAACTCTCAGTCCCCCACCAGCTGGGAGCCAGAACGTCACCTATGTGTCTTGGAATCTGCTAGACTGTAGTTGGGCCCTCTCTAAGCATCGTCTCCCTGACACTCGTCCATCCTAGAATAGGGGTCCTTTGGGGGCCGGCCCTACCTGGCTCTTCTCTGGGCCAGATCTTCCCTAGCCTTGGACACCTCCTCCTCCTCCTGGCAACCCCCCTCCTTCCAGAGGCTTTCTCTCTCCTTCCTCTACCTTCTTTGACCTATCCTGGGTTGCCCTGTCCCCACCTCCCTTGGTAGGTCCCCCCCTCACCCCCGGTAGCAGGCCCTTCTTCAGAAACAATAAACTAGGTAGAACTATCCCTGTGCCCACTGGAGTTTCTTGTGCCACACCCTGACAGTGCCCAGAGACACCTGGCCCTTCTCCAGGACAGGTGGGACCCTAGGGGGATTCCTCCTGCTCCCCTTTGGCTCTTTCTGACCTGTGACTGATATTCCAGCCCTACAGCCCTCTGGCTTTTGGGGAGCAGAGTGGAGGGAGGGCTTGGGAAGTGGAGACTAAGTCTTCATCCTGACATGAACCCGAGCATCCTTGGGAAGTCAAAAGGCTGCAAACTTATTTCTTCTGGAGCCCCGGCCTCTGCTCCTCGCTCTCCACAAAGCCCCCATTTTAGAGAAGCCAGCAGCCTTCCCGCCCCGAGCCCCAGGGGTTCCAGCCTCTCTGACTCTCAGAGCTGCTCTTGTTCAGTTTCTTAGAAGAGACTGCTTCGCCTGTAGCCGGCCCAGCTGCCTGCTCCCCGCCTGCCCCCCCCATCACACCCCCTTCCTGGCAGCCAGAGCTCCACCCTGTGCCCCCAGACACCCTTCCGCTCCTCCTGCCGGTCTGGCCCCGGGTGTCCCCACTTCCGCTGGCTCCCCCTCTGGGGCCGTTCCAAAGGCCCCCTTAACCCTGTCTGAGCCCAGAGAAGCTGGCCCGAGGTCAACCAGAAGGGGCACCTCGGCCTAATCACTCCCTGCCTCCTGAGCCCAGCTTCCTTCGGAACCCCCCTTCCCGGTCCAAAGCACAGCTCTGGGTCCCGCCAGCAACTTCTGCCTGCCAGATCTACCTAGAAGCTCTGCAGGGAGCTTCGAAAGGGTCCCAGGGACCCGGCATGATGAGGGACAGTGGTTGCTGAGTGACCGGGCCCCATTCTCCTCTGTCCACCCCACCCACACCCCTTGGCCTCAGCCCGGCCCGGCCCCAAGCCTCCTTCCCCACTCTCTTGGGGATCTTAATGGCCTTGTTCTCTCTTCCTGGCACCCACCCCCAGGATGGGTGACGCCAAGAGAGAGGGAGGCCGTTGCTAAGTGATGAGGCCGCCATGCGCACACTCTGTGCTGGGGAATGACACCCACCCATTTCTCAGCAGACCTGTTGCCACAGTGACCGAAGCCCTCAGCTTTGTCTGGAGAAACTTGAGATGGGTGGGTGGGGGGCGGGCTGGAGAGGGGCCCAGGCGTGCGGCACCAAGGTTACCGGGGCCATCTCCCCCACACCGCCCCAACTCCCTCTCTACCCTACTCCCACCCCCAGTCCTAGACTCACCAGGAGCTTCCTATGGGATGTAGGGAGGGGGCCCAGGGTGAACCGAGGTGAAGTCTGGCACTGGGAGAAGGCTGAGGATGGAAGGCTGAGGGAAGGGGGGGGCACCTCAGCATCCTGTTTGGGAGGCCTTGTCCACAGAGGGCACCCCCCCCACACCCCTGCCTCTCCCTCTTGCTGGTTGGCCAGCTCAGAGCTGAAGGAGGGAGGGGGATGGTGTCTCCGAGGCCCTGCCACCACCACCACCGCCTCCCATGCCTGCCAACGTGAATGGCTTGCAAGATTAGTCAGCAGGCCAGCAGGGCCTTGGGAAAGAGCCACTGTCCCTCCAGCCTGGGCCAGCTGGGGGAACAATGTGGCATTTGTTGCTTCAGGGTCCCAGGCTTGGGATGGGGGGGGCGGGTTGGCACAGTGGTGGGTGGTGGATTTGAGCTGGGATGCTCAGAGGCATCGAAGACATTCTCCCACCCCCTTAGGGCAGTCTTTAGACCAGCTCTCAGACCCTGATGCGGGGGTGCGGGGGCAGCCCACCTAGCCTCCCCCCTCAGTTGGGAGTGCGGAGCGGAGAGCACGAGACCTTCTCGGAGAGAATCGCTGCCCTCTGACCAGACTGGACGCGGTTCCTGAGCCTCTCAGTTTCCTTACCTGTAAAACGGGAACAACCCCTCTCTCCCGGAGGACCGCAGTCATTAAAAGGGATAAGATATATAAAGCATCTGGCACGACGCCTGACACCTTTTCTTCTTTTCCTCCTTTTGGGAAATGAATTCTCTAGTACTCCAGAGTAGGCTTGGCCAGGGCGATCTCAGAACTCATCCGGGCTTTGGCACCTCGAAGGGCCCCAAGCACGAGGATTTACGTATATATGCACAGTCCGTTCCCTGTCCAAGTTTCCCAAGTTCTTTAGGCCCTATTAGGCACCTGCTGCATGCAGGCGCCGTGGTAGGAGGCCGGCTTGCTGGTCACCAGCTCATCCTGTCTAATCTCAAATGTCACCCCTCATTGGGGGATTCAGGACGGGGGAAGGCAGGTCAACCCTGACACCTGCCCCATCCTGCTCCCTGTATGAGTGACAGGCCCCTTCCGGCCTCCCAGACCAGGGGCAGCCTCTGCAGCCAGGAGCGCACAGGGGAAGCTGGCCCCAGCTTCGACCTCCTTAACCAGGGGGCACGTTTCCTATTCCTGAGCTGGAAGGAACCCTAAAAGCATTTTGCTCCTTTTGTCGAATCCATCTACAGTCTTTCCTTGGATTCCTCTGGGAGCTACCTCTCCGGGCAAATCACTTCTGACTAGTAAAGTGCCTCTAGGAGGAAGCCTGGGCCCCAAGAGAGGGCTGGTGAAGTTCAGAGCCAACAGGGCAGGCTCGGGACCCTGAGCCTTGGGATCCCTGCTCCCAGATCTTAGCGAACTCTGTGGCTCCGTCTTCCTACAGAGGCAGGACAAGCGGGCATGGAGCGGCTGTAGGGGCCCGCTCCATTTTCCAGGGGGAAGGGAGGCTGGGAGGGGCGTGGTGGAGCAGGGGATAGGCGGGGCTTGCTGCAAAACTGGGTCAAGATGGCCCCGGATTTGGGTAAACAGGGCCTGCAAGGCTCTGAGACAGCAGCTGTGGGCAAGGACGGGGGGACCAGCTCTGGAGGTTGGGGTCAAGTGGGGAGAGGACAGGGACTGGGCAAAAGGATAAGGGGGCAGCTTCTCCCCGAAAACCAGGAGCACCGACAGCAGCAGGGGAGCAGGGAAGGAGGGATGCCCCCCGGGCCCGGCACGGACCCTGGAAGACTGGTGACTGACTTATCGTGGGTGGGGACAGAGTTCTGGCTTCGGGCCAGCTCTGGCTGCAGGTGGGGTTCTGGATGGACTCTCGGGAACCAGAGGCTCAGGCCTGCACACATCGGGACGCACCCCCACACCCCACCATGCTGACCCCAGCCCACAGACTTGCCGGGCTCCCCTTGGAAGCTGCAAGCAGAGAGCTGGGACCTCGTGCGAGTCTGACGAGGGAGGGAGGAGGTGGCCAGGCGAGGCCTGGGCACACGTGCGGGAGGCTGCTTTGTGAAGTGCCATTGTGTGCCCAGTGTGAGCGCGTGCCTTGCTCTCTGTGGCTGTTTGTGCCCAGCATGCGGGCCCGTCAGTCATCTGGCGGCGTCTGCGGACAAATAACCAGCCCTGGACACCCCCCCAACACAAAACTGGTCATTTATTCTTGTTGTTAGGAGGCAAAAAAATGTACAGTTACAAGAATCATTTTCCAAACAGAGGTTAAATATGAGCTAAAAGTGTAAAAAAGGAAGAGGAACATCACTTTACAAATCATTAAATTAAACAAATAAACAAACAGAAAACAAAACCCAAAGAACCAACCCCCCATGCTGAGTTCTCTCCTTGTGCAACTCTGCAAAACGAGAACAGAAAATGAGGTGGCCCGAGGAGTTGGGGGCCCTGGGAAGGGGCAGGAGCTGGAGCCAGGAGCGGGCGGGAGAGGCCGCTGGGGCTGAGTGGACACTGGCCTCCTGCCCCTGTGGCCCGAAGGTCTCTCCAGCACTCGGGTGTGCCCAGTGGCCCTGCTGAGACTGGGGGCAGAGAAGGGCGCCTCTGGAGGCTCCCGTCGGCCCGTGACATTCAAGCACGCCAGGGACAAGCCAGACTGGGAAGTGGAAACAAACGGGACATGGGGACGGCCACCAGTGCCCAGGCTGGCACCTGCCCCAGGTGCTAGCTCTCACCTTCCCAATCTCGACCTGGCCCAAGCCAGCCCTGCCTCTCTTGCCTTCTTTCCACACCGCCCCCCTCCCAGATCCTGACGGGCCCCTGCAGCATCAAATGGTTGATTTTAGTCTTTGCTTAAATTAAAAAATTAAAATATATATACATATATATACTGTACACACAGGACAATAACAGAAGAGTGTTGAAAAGGGCAGCATAGGGGCGGGACACCGGAGAGAGGAGGACAGGGGCTGTGGGGCCCCGGGCTGTTAGGGGACGGAAGCAGGGGGGGCAAAGGGCAGAGGGAAGGGGCAGGGCCAGAGGTTAGGGGGCCCAGAATGGGAGCAGTTTATTTTACAATAAAATCAGGAGTTCAAACCTCAGCAGAACAGGACTCTGGGATCCCCAGAGGGCCCCTCCCCACACTGAGTGAGGAGCGGCGGGCTTAGGGGGGACGGCGGGGTGGGCGGGGAGCTCGGCTTCAGGTTTGGATGACAGCAGGTCCCTGGTCCGAGGGGGAAGGACCGCAGTCTCAGCTTCTCCGTGACTTTGAGTGTTGAATAAGCCACTGTAGGGTGATGTCTGGGTGGGGGACAATAGAGACGTTTAGAGGCCTTCCCGTGCTGGGCTGACTGGGAGCAAACACCCAGGGGAGCGGCATAAGCCCAGGGCTTCCGAAACCACAACTGGGGATCAACTCTAAGGGCACCAAAAGCCCAGAGCCGTGGGATGCCACAGCCAGAGGGGGTTGGGGATCGCCTGGTCCGACCCTGTAATGTCACAGTGGGGGAAGTGAGGCCCACCGAAGGGAGGGATTTGCCTAAGATCACAAGACCAGTCGAGGGCAGAGCTGGGGTAATGCTGAGAGTCCGAGCTTCCTGGATACTGTCCTATCCCAGGAGAAGATTCGAGCTTTGGGCTTCAAGGAAAGTTGTGCAGGGAAAGGCTTTGAGAGCCACTGTACTAGAACGCCCAGGAGGGCCTCTCTGCTCCTCCCCTCGCCCCGTGGCTGTCCCCAGAATGCCAGCAACTCCCCCATACCCACGCGCACCAATGTTGTCCTTTTCTTTGCAGGAGATGGAGTAGCAGCAGATCTCTCGGTCCTGGATGGCAGAAAGATTCCTGGGGGGAAACCAGAGCAGAACCTGCTGAGGCTAGGACTGCCCAGGGGGCCTGGGGCTGGGGACAGCAGAGTCCTTTTCTTGCCCAAGGAGCTACAACCGAGAGGGCGAGGTTCCTGGAGGTGGGCTCTGCTGCCACCGTGTGGTGGGTACTGAGAGCAGCAGCAAGCCTTCTCCCTCCGTTGCCTGGAAAATTCAGGGAGCGAGGAGGGACAGAGAAGAGTAACCAAACTCACATTTTCTCAATCAGCTCCTTCTCATCCAATGCTCCTGGGAGGTCTCGCTTGTTACCCAGGACTAAGACCTACAGAGAAGGGAGAACAGGGACTAGGTCCAGGGCAGCCATGCCAGCTTGTCCATTTCTCCTCCCCTGGCCCCCCCTGGCCTCCCCCTCCCTCCTCCCCTGGCCCCCCCAGGGGGCGCCTGGCCTCCACCTGCCTCCCGCCCTGCCCCCAGAGACTTCCCAGCAGGCTCCCTCCCCTCCTGCTCCACTGCTGACCGGGATGCCCTGCAGCTGGGGTTTGTCCAGTAGGTTATGCAACTCATTCTTGGAGGCCTCAATCTTCTCCTGGTCAGCAGCGTCCACCATGTACCTGGGGGACAGTAGGTGGGGACAAGCATGTTGACATCACAGGCTGAGAGGGAGGAAGAGGAGCTGTGCTCGCAGTTGGAAACATCTTATTGTGGCTTGGTCACCTCTGGATCTATGGGCCACCTGGGTCTCCTCCATGAAGGGCCATTATCCTGTCATCTGAAAGTCCCCTCTGCACAGGCTGTCACGCGGGGACGGGGGGTGGGGGGGGGAAGCTTGGCCCTTTGAGATTAGGTGTAAATCCCTCCCGAAATGACCCTCTTAGGTCTTTAAGGGAAGAACAGCCCTGGTTGAGTGAAAAAAGCAAAGGCAGCCCCAGATTTTCTTGCAGCGAGATACTTCTAAACAATGAGGTTAAAACAACGAAAACAAAATAATCTTTTGTGGGCATATATATGCAGGATAAAATTATTTTTAAAAAGCAAGGGAACGAACCATTTAAATCATACAAAATCAGAAGAGCGGTGACTCTAGGCTGGGGAAGGCAGGGGGACACGGGTACTTGGGGCGGGCTGGTGATCGCTGGCTCTCAGGTTGGCCAGCAGGTGCTCGGAGCGGTTTGCAGGTAAGAAACACGCAGCCTGCGAAGTAAAGGCAGGCTTCTTATGGACCAGACAGTGTATCCTGAACCAAGGATCGTGACTAACCCTGTTCTGCACCTGTGGTCCCTGCAGGTAGTGAGGCTGGGAGGGAAGCCAGGGGAGGGGTCCCTGCAGGCAGTGAGGCTGGGGGTGGGGGGAAGCCAGGGGAGCCCGAGCCCCCCAACTCCCGCCCGGCCCTGCACTTACACGATGGCACTCACTCCTCGGCAGTAGCGCTCCCACATGCTGCGGAATCGGGGCTGTCCCCCGATGTCCCAGAGCTAAGTGAGAAGAGGGTGACATGGTCTCAGCCGCAGGCAGGCAACCAAACCCATTGGCTGCCCCTCCCCCTACCCCACCCAGGGATTGGTGTGCTGTCCATCCCTCCTGTGCCTACACCCCTCGGAGGACCTCAGAAGCCTTGCGCTCTTTTCCCACCTCTCCAAGCCATTGCTCTCCTTCAGCTCCCTCCAGGGGTCTCAGATACCCTCCCCACCTCTTTCCTTCCGGGCGCCCCACCCCAGCAGGCACACAGGTGCGCTTCTGTGGTCCCAAGAGCCTGCCTGTGCCCAGAGTTCTGGCTTCCTGATACTCACCTTGATGGTCACATTCCCTTTGGTGATTTTGCGCATGTTGAAACCCACGGTGGGGATCATATCCTCATTGAACTGTCCCGACTGGGAAGGAAGAGTCAGAATTGGAAAGGGGGTACAAATAGGCAGAACCCAGCTGTGCCGTCCCTGGTAGCCACAGCCACGAGGCTGCAAGAGTAAAGCAGTGTCGCAGGCACCCCTCTGCAAGGGGCACGGGCCATCTCCTGAGTGTCCCTTGCTTTCAGGCAGGACGACCATAAACAACTCAGGGGTCCACCCCACTCCACAAGGCTCTCCCATGAACAAGAGGCCCCGTCTTCTCCAGGCCCCCTCGAAGTCTCCCATCCTAGACCGAAAAAAAATTCTTCCTAAGGTCTAATCAGTATCTCTCCGTCGGAACAGAAGCCCCTTTACCATCCTGAGTCTCCAGTGGAGCAGAAGAATTAGCTGCCAGCAAAAGGACTTCAAACAAGTCACGGCAAACAGTCAGGGGGGTGTCTCAAGGGAAGCAGACATATCTTCATACGAGCAGTAAATATTTTAAGAGAAGGTAAATAGGCTACCCCAAAATGCACCTGCACACCAAGAAATTTCTGGATTATCCACGGTTCTGGTTTATTTGCACTATACTCCATTAGGACGGATAATCCACACACTACATTCCCTTTTGTCTCATGCATCTCCCACTAGACTGAGAGCTTCCTGGGGAGGGGAACCATGCCCCCATTAACAACGCTAGCAAATGTTTGCTGAATAATTAAGAGTTGACTCTAATTCCACATCCGGAACCCATTTTCCAATTCTTATGATCTTCATGTCTCCCCCTCTGAATTATCTCCAAGATGTCTAGATTGCTCTAAACTAGCCCCAGGCCTGAAGTCAGGCCAAGCCAAACTCCCTCCAAGGTCATCTCCCTGTTCGCACGTAGGACACTTCTGCTTACCCCCCTCCTCCCCCAGATGCAGGAGATGGGGCTTATTTAACCTTGAATCTGAGGGTGACAGCCTTGTCTCTGTACCATGCCATTTTCTTCTGCTAGGTGGCAGGAATAATTTGCCTCAGGTCACATACAGAAGTCGGGGGCTCTGACCATTAGCCAAGGTGTAGGAGATGATGATTTCTTATTCAGAGCCTGTAGGCCTGAGTGAAGACTCCTGAGGTCCCATCTGAATGAGAGTCATTGATTCGCAGGAATCACCCAGATCATTCACCAAGGCCCTTGGAAGTGAGAAGTGAGTCCCCATGACGGATGCTCGAGACAAGGCGGAGCAAGGGTTCCTAACCCGTGGGCCACAGATGGACTTCAGAGAGTCCCCAAACCCCCTGAAATTGAACCCAATCTGCATATGCAAAATTTCTCTTTGTATAGACAGTTCTCTGCAGAGTATCATGGGACACTTCTTTGTGTTTTGGATTTTTTTAGAGAGGGAGAGAGAGTGAGCAGGGGGTGGGGGGGGCAGAGGGAGAGAGAATCTTAAGCTGGCTCCATGCCCAGTGTGGAGCCTGATGCAGGGCTCGATCTCACAACTCTGAGATCATCACCTGAGCCAAAACCAAGAGTCGGACGCTTAACCGACTGAGCCACCCAGGCGTCCTAAGGGTCTTGTATTTTTATCAGATGTCAAAAGGGCCCAAGAGCCCTAAAAGTTAGGAATCACTGAGAGAAAGGAGTGCCCCGAAGGAGGATGGAGCCCACTAAGGATGGAGACCCTAACCACCTGCGGTCTGAGTCCCAAACCCCAGCAGGGTGCCAGGGTGGGGATGGGGGGACCTGCTGGACCAAAGTCCACTCCTCTCCATCTGGGCTCATGGAGAACATAAGGGTCTGAAGAAGAAAGCCCAGTTTTTGTTAACCACTCATCATGGAGGAGCTTGGACAAGGCACTTTAACCTCTCTGGGCCTCAAGGTTTCCTTCTGTGAAATGAGGAGAAGCGTTTTTGTTTCCTAGAGACTGGCAAATAAGGCTCACGGAGTGCTTGGAAACGGCCTGGACATAGCACGAGGACCCACGTGGCATCTCTGGGAACTAGAAGCCCCACAGGCTCCCGCATAAAGGAAGAGCTTAGTCCGGCCGAATGTGCTCTTGGGTAGGAGGACCCCCAGGGGACCAGGCTCCCTGGCACCCGCATTTCCAGCGCAGCTGTGAACCAAAGCTAAGCTGGAACCAGGTTATGACTTCATTTCCCTGCGAATGCCTTCCGATCTCACGAGCTCCTCATTTAAGGTTGGACGTAACCCCGAAGTCATGTGGTCTAACCTCTGGTCTCACACTTGCATGCCCTCTGGCTCATTCCCTCTTGAGTGGGCTCCAGCTCTCGGAGAGTTCTTTACAATGAGGCACAAATCCATCTTCCTGTGACTCCCACCCCTTGTTCCAAAGACTTGGGTACCCTGAGACTAGTTCTTCCATAGGACAGTCTTGTACATAATTAAATGGTTTGAAATGGCTTGAAATATTCGAAAACGGCTCTCTTGGTTCTCTCGGGCAAAACATCTCCGACTTTATACACCACGACGTTTTCAGAAGAACTCAAAAGATCAGTTTTAGGTTCTTAAGAGCATTGTGAAGTTTCTATATAACTTTTTTTTCCAGTTCACATTAGCCTGCTGAGTGGCTAGATACATCAACTCGGTTTCTATTTACTGTCAGACCTCATACAGCCAATTGAAAAAGCCAAATGGAGAAAAAGGTGAGACAAACAGATGCCAAATGAACAGGCAAAGGTGACTCAGAGAGTCAGTAGTGGGCTTAGGAACAGAGCCCAGGGGTCCCGATTCTTCCTCTCTTTCTGAAAGACATTCTACTGTGGTTATGCACAAGGCGGGACAAATGCCAGCGCGGGCGCCCAGAAGGATCTGAGAACACCAGTTCCCCTGATACTAGAACCCCCCCCCCAAGTCCGCAAGGGGTGGTTTTTCTTGGGAAGCCTCTTTAAAGGGAAATTTTGTTTGCACTTTTAGGATGCGCAAGCCCAAGTGGCAAATTGGCTATCAAAAAGGAGGAATGCGTGGGTTGGGGGGAGGGGGTGCAGTCCCTGTACCTTCCAGAAAGCCTGCCCCTGGCAGTGCCATCTGTGACTCCTCAGTTCTGTTCCTGTTTTGGGTTCGACGCAGGTCTAGGGGAGGCCCTCCTGACCAGGAAGTGGGAACCCCCCCACCTCCCCCGGGACCTGTGCGTCTCTGGCCAGGAGCATGGCTTTCACAAACACTCCAGGAGGAGAGTTGCCCTGGGGACTGGAGGTGACACCGAGGCTGAGCCATTAGAGCCGCAGCAACTTGCTCTTCCTCTTGGCCTTACCCTGGAGACACCTCCCAGATCGAAATGCCTAGAAGCCAAGCCACCCAGGCCTGCAGGATCAGCGTCCAGGCATCATGCTTCTGCCCAAGGGGCCCAAGAGCCCGAGTCAATGCCCGATCTAACTAGGGGGCCTGACTCTAGGCCCAGAGCCAGGGCAGACGGGAGCTCAGGGGCGCCTGTTGGCCAGGAAAGCTCTCATGCCAAAACACCCAGCATGGGCTTGAAGGTCCTGCCCTGTCAGACAAGGAGCCAGGAGCCATGCGGTGGCGGAAGGGGCAGAGGGCATCTGCAAAGCATATTTGGAAAAGGAAGCCGGTGCCCAAACATGTGGCCACGGGGTACCCGCAGCTCCAGGCTCCAGCCTTCCCTCTGCCCTCCTGCCTCAGGCAGCGCTCCCTCCGGGATGCTGAGGTCCATCAGGAGGCCCTCTTCTCCAGGATGGGCAGCAACGCAGACGGAGGGAGGTGCCTAGGCCGACTGGCCATACTTCTTTGCTCACCTCTCTTAGGATGCACGTTTTGGGCCAGTACCAGGCCAATCCACAATTCTCAGAAACCCTAGTATGGGGTCTGGGGCCAGACGGCGACAAGCCCAGCACCCCCTGCCCTAAGCCTCCCTCAGCCCCACACGCCCAGTCCTGCCGGGTTCTTCAATGCAGGCCGCAGCCATTACTGCAGCCTTAGCTCACACACCCATGGAGCTTGTCTTCCCTTTTTTTGAGATAGATTTTAACTCCTTCCCCACCACTCCCTGGCAGCAAAAGACTGAAAATTGCCCACCTCGGACTCGACTACCCAAAGCCCTCAGAGCCACTCTCTCCCCTGTCCCCAGGGCGGGCACTGCCCCTCCAACTCATCCTCCGGTCCGAGGCACCTCCAGCTGCAACTTCTGAACCAAGTGGAGACTCCAAACTCCCTTTATGATGCCATCCTCCCCGGACCCCCAGCTAAGTCGCCGCAGGTTCCTGGAGAGGAGGAGTCTGGGCTGGAGCCAAGGGCCTCAGGGGATGCCACTACCCCCAGGGGGTACGTCCCCTCCCCCTCAATAGCGCGGGGCTTCCTCTTCCGGCAGAGAGGGGTTAAAGCCTCCGGGCGGGGCTGGGCTGGCCCAAGCCCCCTCCCCAAGCAGCTCCCGCTGCCGGCTCCCGCGACCCTCCGCAAGCGGGGCGGGAAGGCCCGCGCACTTTCGCCCCGTCATGCCCCTCTGCGCGGGGACCGGAGGGGGCCTGTCCCTGCAGGCGCTGGTTCCCTCCTGCCTCGTGACCCCTTGGGGCCGCCAGTCCCTGGGCCGCAGCCCGTGTCCTCGTTCCCCTTCCCCGCCCCCAGCCGTGCCATCCTGGCCCGAGCGGGAGAGCGGATCGCGCGCCGCCCGGGTCCCCCACGGGCCGTGCTAGGCCCCAAGCGCCCGGGCCCGCTCCTCCCCCGCCCGGCGCCCGGCGGTGCCCGGCCATGCCAGGCGGCGACCCCGGCTCCCCAGGGCGCGGCGCAGGCCGAGACAGGCCCGACCCTCGGCCGGCAACCCGGGCCCGCGCCCCGCGCCCCCGTACCGCGATCACGTTGACGAAGGTGGTCTTGCCCGAGTACTGCAGCCCGACCAGCGTGAGCTCCATCTCCTCCTTCCAGAACAGGGCCTTGAACCAGTCCAGCAGCTTGTTGAACAAAGCGATCATGGTCGCTGCCGCCGGCCCCGCCCGGTGCCGGCTGCCCGCCGCCCCTCGCTGCCCTCGCGCTGCGGCCCAGAGCGGCCCCTCCCCGGTGCGGCCCGGGTCCCGCGGCTCGGTGCGGGCGGAGGCTCGAGCGCAGCGGCCGACGACTCGCTGCCCCCGGATCCGCTCGCCGATGGGTGTGGCTTCAGCGCCCTCCTCCTCCGCCGCCGCCGCCGCCGCCGCCGCCCTCCCGCGCCGCCGCTGCCCGGCGGTGTCCGGCTCGCACCCGAGCGCGCGCCCCTCCCTCGCCCCGAGCCCGGCGGCCGGGGTGGGGTGCGCGGGGAGCCCTCGTGCCTCCGGGGTACGGCCTGCGCCTGCTGGCGTCCGCGGGCACTCGGGGGAAGAGGTCCAATCTGTTTTCCCTCCTTTCCGGGCTGCCGCGCCCTGGCTGGCACCCCCTTCCTCCCTAAAGGGTGGTGGGCGGAGGTGGGTGAGGTCCCCGTTCAGCAGGGTGGAGGAGCGCGGGTCACCCACTTGCCAGGACCCGGAGATGAGATCTCTGTGAAAGGCAGGAGAATGGAGGCTTTTTGTTCCCTGAGTCCTTGCCTCTTGAACATCTCTGGGGACTGAGTCTTACCCTCTCAAAACCTAACCAGCGGAGAGTAACAGCAGGCTTTGGGTGTGTTAATACTCCATCTTGTTTTGTTAACCGCAGTTTACCCGAACTGCTTGTTTAGGAAGCCTCCGGCCCTAAGTGAAATAAAGAGCTGTTTGAGGCTGACGCTGATTTTCCCTAGTATCACCATAATTCACAGATAAAATCCTGCTGGGGGTGGGGGTTCCAGTGAGGAAGATGTGTGGTGGATGAAAAGTTGGTCTGTTTTGGTGAAAGCCAAAGTTTCCTTCAGGAGGAGAACTGCTGGGAGGTGGAGGGCAGGCCACGGTGCCCCCGGCCTCAGGGCTTGTAGCCACCCGCCTGCCGAACCCCAGGGCTGGCTGTTCCCTGATGGTCCCAGGCTTCAGGGCAGTCCCCTGCCTAGGATGGTGCTCCTTAGTGCTTGGTTTTCTTTCTTTTCTTTCTTTCTAAGATTTTATTTATTTATTTGAAAGAGAAAGCATGGGGGGCGCAGAGGGAGAGGGAGAAGCAGACTCCCTGCTGAGAAGGGAGCCCCCTCATGTGGGGCTTGATCCCAGGACCCTGAGATCATGACCCCAGTGGAAAGCAGACGCCTGTCGCACTGAGCCACCCAGGCACCCCAGTATTTGGTTTTCAAACTTACGCACATGTAGTCTCTTGTTCTAGTTAAAAGTGCGTAAACTGTGGACCTAAACCAGATATGTCAAACATACCCGAGATGACCCCCAATGCTCAGATAGTGGAGGGATCACAAAGTATCATCTTTCTCATTTCTGCTCCTTATAGGTCCCTATCTAGCTCCTAAGGGTACACCTGTGCCCCGTTTCCTAAAGTGACTCCAGTGGCACTTTGATGTGTCTCAGGAAGTTCTAGAAATGTGCATGTCCTGGGACGAGGATCTGTGGCCTCTTCCTGATGTATGGATTCTTACTCTCTTGCTATAAAGAGGCTCCGGAGGCCCGAGAAAAAGATGGAAAGAAGGAATGAATCAGTCATCCAAAAAGCCTTTATTCTCCCACTTGGTTCCTTTTCCAGAGCTTGTACTTCTCTAAGTTCTGGAACGGGGTCGGGGCGACAGTGCCGGGGAGGGGAGACCCTGGGCCCATGCTCATGCAGTTGCTTTCCTCCCAGGTGGGTGTGAGCTCCTTGCCCGGCTTCTGCGCCCAGGCTGTGCATGCCTCCCACGGGGGTTAGGCAAGGTGCAGGTGCAGGTGAGCCCACTCCCGGGGCTGTAAGGAAGGAGGAATTCCATTGTGAGACCAAGCAGAAGCATTAAAAAAATTAACCTCAGTTTCAACATTGCAGGTTCTTCCGAAGGGATGTCACGAATGAGGAGGCGCAGCTGTTCTCCGGGATCCAGCTCCTCGGCGGGTTCCGCAGAGAGCTGGCATCCGCCGAAGCAGACCCCAGGGGCTGGGTGCCCCGGGAGACGCTGCCTTCCTTCATCCCCATAGGCGGCCCATCTTGGATTCAAGGACGAAGGATTTGGATGTCTTCCCCGGGGGTGTGTAGGTGAGCCCTGAGATAGATGTGGGGTGCCCTGGAA
>CM052893.1:34908163-34948705 GCA_028534135.1 Potos flavus
GGTCGGGTGAAGCATCTTCATGGCTCACCAGGGAGCTTCTCCCAAGGAGCCTGTCAACTACTCCATATAGTCCTCCTCTGGGCTTCCTACTCCTGCTCGCTGCCCCTCACACCTTCCCACAGGGACAGCCCCTCGGCCCCATACTTGGGGCTGGGCCCCACGGCTGGCTGTGCCGAGGAGGAGACAGCCCACACTGGAACTTGTCTTTCTCTGACCCATCAGCCTCCTGGGGCAGAATCAGCTCCCGGATTCCTCAGGCTGGGCCAGGAATATTCCTGAGCCTCCAAGTTTCCTCTTCCCCATCTTAAAAGTAAACATAGTAATTCCCCGTATGTGCGTAGTAGGTTCTTATATTCGAAAAACATGTTCACGGTGAGTTCACTCATCCCTTACAACAGCTCTCTGGGAAGAGGAGCCATTATTTCTTTCTAGATAAAGGCATGGGGGGGGGGGCCCAGAGAAATATCGCGACAGCTCAGTGACGTGCAAGGCACAATTCGCGCCTTGGTTCCCTGTCTCCAGATCCAGGGGGCTTCTGTGCGTTATCTGTGTCTGCCTATTCCTCCACCTTTCCCTGAGTAGGGAATTTGGAAAAACAAAACCAAAAAAGAGACAAGGCTCAGATACCCACGGAGTGGCTTTTTGGATAGAGATTCTTTCCTGGGTGTTAGTGGCAAAAGAAAGAGCTCTTTAAGCCAAGGGCCCCTTCCTTTCTCGAGGGAGGTGCTTGAGGGTGACGTGCCTCTCGGTGCTCTCGGGCCCAGGAAGCAGGGAGGCTGCACCCTGACGTTGTCATCGCATCCACATCCACAGACCCACCTGTCCAGCCGCAGTTGGCATACGATGCCCAGAATGTCTACTTCCCCGCGGGCCTTCAGCTGTTGACAGCCAATTCGGGTGGCGATGAAGCAGCCAGTGCGGCCAATCCCTGCACTGGACATAGCCAGGGAGGCGACAGGGAGGTCACAGGAGAAGGCAACATGGGGGCCAGGTGAGTGGGGAACATGGGAGACAGGTGACCAGGGAACACGGGGGCCGGGTCTCAAACTGCAGAGAAAGCTGTAGGCACTTAGGGCACTCTGTTTTTGGGGTGGGGACCTGAGGATGGACGGAGGCAGCAGGACCTTCGCAGGTTAGAGAGGGCGCTGGAGGAGTTTACATTTCTTGCTAGCCTTGCTGTAACCCTATCCCGGGTCCCCCTCTGGTCCCTGTGGACATTCCGAGGAGCTGTGTTCTGCGTAGCCGCAGGCAGCGGTTTCCAGCTGTCAGTGCTCACGCTGGGCCTGCTGAGCTCCTGGGCCCTCCTCCTACCATGACCTCAGCCTCATGAGGCTGACACTCAGCCCCTTTCCCCACCTTGGGTCCTTCCCACAGCTGGCCCTCCACTCTGCTCTGTCTTGCTCTTTATTTCAAAACCCTCTTGGCCCCCCTCTTTGGGAAGACTTCTCGTCTGGACCCCTGATAGAAGCCACTCAGGACTTCCCAGCACTTAAGGTCCAGGCATCACCTGCGGGGAGGGGGACTCATGAGTCCCCTCTGTCTGTACTTTTTTTAAAAAAAGATTGTATTTATTTATTTGTCAGAGAAAGGAGGAGAGAGAGAGAGAGAGAGAGGCAGAGGGAGAAGTAGGCTCCCCGCTGAGCAGGGAGCCGGATGCGGGGCTCGATCCCAGGACCCTGGGATCATGACCTGAGCTGAAAGCAGACGCTTACTGAGCCACCCAGGCGTCCCGCCTCTGTACTTTTGCCACTATGTTCTATTTAGGGCATGCACTCCCGAATGGTTTCGTTTTTGTAAGCTTGTCCCCTGTGTTACCCCTGACTCCATTCCAATCAGATTCTTATTCTGTAGCCAAAGTATCCCTTTGGCTAAATCCAAGTTTCTTAGCCAGTCCTCTGAGGCCCCTGGCCTTCTAGACTTATCTCATATGGCTCTCCTCCCTTCCCCCACATGAGCTCCAGGCCCCCATCCTCTAACTCTACTCCCAACAATGTATCCATTTAGAAAGGTCATCTAGGGCGCCTGGGTGACTCAGTCAGTTAAACATCTGCCTTCAGCTCAGGTCATGATCCCAGGGTTCTGGGATCGAGCCCTGTATTGGGCTCCCTGCTCAGCGGGGAGCATGCTTCTCCCTCTCCCTCTGCCTGCCGCTCCCCCTGCCTGTACTCACTCTCTCTCTCTCTCTGTCAAGTAAATAAATAACATCTTTAAAAAAATAAAAATGTCATCGAGGGGCCTTTGTACATTCCTTTCCATCTGTCTGGAACGCTTCCCCTTTCCACTCTTCACTTGGTGAATTCATTGGTCAGGTTTTCACTCGTTTAAATGTCCTTTTTCCTGGAAAACCTTCTCTGGCCCAAGTCTGGGATGGGCGACTTGGTTCTGCGCGCCCAGACGCCGCCATCAGAGCCCTCGTGACCCTGCGCGGGGCGGCATCACTTTGTCTCTAGACTATAAGCCCGTCAGGGCAGAAGCCAAGCTGTCTCCTTAGCATCTGTCACTGTGCCTGATGATAGCAGGTTTTCGATAAGCGTTTGTTGAATAAGTGAGTTTCTTGACAGCAGGGACCATGTTTGCCTCTCCCCCAACCCCCAGCAGACTGCGAAGCTTTCTGATACTCTGTCCCCTCTCTGGCTTGTGCCCAAATGCCCAGCCCACATGGCCAGGTTCTGCATGAGGGAGAGAATAAACATGGGGCGCTTTGCTGAATGACCTAGAGAGTCCCATCCTGGGAAGAATTGGGCCTGCCTGATGCTGTCCTTCCTGGACCCATTCCAAGGAGAGACCCAATGGCAAGGGAAGAGGGGCCTGCGTCCAGGCTGCCCGGGGGGGTGGGGCGCATACCTGCAGTGGACCACGATGGGCCCGCTGTTGGCAGCTGTCTCTGGGCTCTCCTCCACCTCGGCCACCAGGCGCAGCAGGGGCCCGGCCGACTCTGGGGTCTGGTGGTCAGGCCAGGCGGAGAAGAGGACGTGCTTCACTCTGCGGCACTCCTCCTGGTGCTGGCAGAGGGACAAGGCATGGGAACCGGGCTCCGGGGAGGGGCACTGCCAGCCTTCTCTGGTGCCCAGAGGAGGTCAGGGGCTAGAATGACTCCATGGCATGGTCAGGGACCCCAAGCAAAGATCAGCCCTCCCTTCTCCTGCTCATCAGACTTCACAGTTCCCTCCCCTGAAAGGCTGGAAGGAATGCTGTCCAGGGAGGGGGGCGGGAAAGACCCAAGTTCAAGTCCTGGCTCTGGCTCTGCCTCTAACTAGCACATGACTTTGAGCAAAGTCCCTTAACCTCATTCTCTTCACTTAGGAAGAGGAGACAGTGATAGCTTATTGGTTTACTTCTCTGGATGCTTAGGGGATAAGGAGTTGATAGAGAAAGGCTTTGAAAAGTATAAAATGCTCTACAATTATAGAAGGCATTTTAAAGCATTTCGCATGTGTTATCATCCATCTCTCTGGACTTCCTGGGGCTCCTTCAGCATGACTCCGGGACCCCACCTCTGCTTTCCCGGCCCATTTCAGCACAGGCGGGTGGGCCTTCCCAGCACTCCTGCTGGGTTTGTTGGCTCTGCCCTATTAGACGGTACCCATGTTTCTCTTTCTTCTGTGCCTCAAGCTCTTCTTTTAGATGCATATTCAAGAAGGTTTAGATGAGCCCACCCCCGGCACCCAGGGAAGGCCGGGCCTGAGTTTCGGAGATGCCGGAGATGGCCTGACCTCCCTGTACCTGGATGGTGAGCTGCCTCACGGTATATTCCGGACACTCTTTCGTGTCTTGGATGCGGAGCCGGAAGGGTCCGTAGGTTTCCTCTTCTGTGGGCCAGTAGTGGACGCATTTCTAGGAGGGAGGGAGCTGGGAGTCAGAAGGGGGAGGTGTCTATCAGCCGGAGCAAGGGCCAGGACAGCAGAAAGAGGAGTGGGGCCCCTCCCCACTTCCCACCCCTACTGGAGGGGCTGCCGACTGCCTGGGTCAGCACCTGGGGCGGGGTCTCCTGAACCTTGCACCTGCAGGGGAAGTGCTCACCCCATCTCCCATTCTGGCTGAGGCTATCCCCCCTGGCATATGGCTCAGAAACTTTTCTAGGACGTGCAAGCTGGGCCTGGGTATAGCTATTGTCAGCCCCTGGGGGAGCCCCTAGTCCTGAGCTGCCCTGAGTAGGGACATGTGCGGTACGGTAAGGAGTAGTCCTTTCTGGGTTCACTAAGGACCGTGGCTCCTACCTCCTTGCCCTCTCGGAGCTGAGTGAGCATGACAATGAGTGACACTTCTTCCTGCCACACCATCTCCCAGAAGTCCGACACGGTGTTGGGCATGGGGCCCTGGGTCGCGATGTAGACCTTCTCCTGCCCATCATAGCCCTGGGGGGGTGGATGCACAAAAGGAAGGGTGGGAAGCAGTGAGAGTTAGCTCGCTGGGGGCATCCCGGACTCTGCAGGTCCTGGGATCAGGCCTAAGCCACTGGACGTGTGCACACAGACACACACGTGTGTGCACTGGAAGCCACGTGGTGGAGAGGACAGGGGTTCCGGAGGGAGGAACGTGTGTGTTCAAATCCCTGTTCTGCACTCCCTGGCGATGCCACCATAAGCAGCTTACCGGCCTCCGTAAGCCTCAGCTTTCTCATCTGTAAGTTGGGCATACTACTTAACTTGCAGGAATAGGATACAGATTACATCCCACAAAGCATATGGAGAGGCTAGTACATACCAGATCCTTTGTCAATGTGTGTTCCCTTCCTCCCCTGCTCTTTCTACTAGCACGAAATAAGAAAACAGTGTTCAACATTGGTGGAGTGAATGTTTCACTTTTATGTATTACTTTTATATATTTAGTAGCAAGATGTAGCACACTCTTGTTGGGCCTTCCTCTCCCCTTCAGAATCCCAGCTCCTCGAGATGAGGAAATCCAGACAGACCACCATTCAGCAAGTTTCCGCGGCAATTGGGAGGTCTCCCTTCCTCAGGGGGCCCTGGCTTTCCACCTCTTGGCACCTCTGACCGCTGTCTTACCCACTTTGAGCCACTAGGGGGCGCTGCTTTTACAGCTATTAGGACCGTAGAGGTGGGGACGCTGGGGTAGAGAGGCCACCTTGCCTCCCTGGCTCCTATAGTTTGGTGTTAAATCATCTCCACAAAGGAGGGGCTGCTTTGGGGAGCAGTTAAGGCTAGAGAGAGAGAAAAGGAAGATAGCTAAGAGCTCCTATTTGTGCGAGCACCTTCCAAGCAGAGCTAAGAGGGACGAACCCCGGGGATAGGCAGAAGTGGGTTCAACAATGCAACTTCCTCTGTGCGTAGAGAGTGGGCAGGGATGAAGTGATAGCGTGCATGGAGGAGACTGGGTGGTATCTTCTTCTCAGCTTAACATCTGCTCTGTTTTCTTGGTTGGTGGCTTGGGGCCTCTTCAGTGTCTGCCCCAGCTTGGCAGTGGTGACTTGGAGCAGGAACCCACAACTGGAAGATGTTCTCCCCCACCCCACCCCCCGCACCCCCATTCCCGCTGGGCAGCCACAGCCAGGCCACTCACTCGGATGTAGTTGGCATTGATGTAGTCTCCGTCTTCTTGGCTCTGTGCCCGGCCTAGACAGACACGGCTCTGGGGATCTAGGAAGTAAAAATCAGCAGAGGTCAAAGGTCAAAAGCTGACCAACAAATGCACATGCCAACAGGGTCAGGAAGAGGTGAGTTCCTGTGCTTATCATAGTATGTCCGGCATAGCAGGTGGCCAGAGACCCACTGAATTATTTTATATGCAGACAATAGGGAGCCACAGAAGGTTTCGGAGCAGTGGAGTGACACGATCAAAGGAATAACTGGGGAAGGTTAACTGGGTGGTGGGTGCGGGACAGACTATTAAGAAACGGAATGGAGCATCAGGGGCCTAATGGGCGGTGAGTGAGATATTCTAGCCTTGAGGTAAGGGTGCAGAGCAGGATTGTACCAACAGGAACAGAAAAAGAGATGTCATGGAGAAAGAGTTTTTTCTGACGGTGACTACGGGATTTGGATGGGTGACTTGCCTAGAATCCCACAGTGGGGAAGCAGGAGAACTCCGGCTTCATTCCGCTACTGGGTGTGTCAGCCTCTCCCTCAAAGGGGGAAGGCTTTCTCCAAATCCAATCCAAGCGGGGACAGAGAACCTAGCTTGTGAGGAAAGGGGACTAGCTCTCCCGGTGTTGCTGCTGGCCTGGTTCTGGACAGAGGGGGATTGCAGGCAGAGGGACCTCTCCCCTCTCTCACGGCTGCGGGCTGGTTAGACTTGGCCAAGAACAAGGGCTGCTCCCTCCCCCTCACTCTGCTGAGTGCCAACCCACCCCTGCGGGCAGAGGGCTGGAACCGCGGGAGCTGGTGGTGAGCTAAGGCCTCAAGACGGGGAATTGCTGGAGGTGGGTTGGCCAGACAAGGCTGCTCTGAGTGGGGGAGGCAGAGAGTCTGCGAGGGTCTCACGCTTGCCTCTGAGAAGTGGGAGGTGCTGATCCCCGGGTCCCTTGAGCTGGCGGGGTCCACCCCTTATAGCGACTGGACTCCCATCTCCAAACCTGTCCCTGCTCTCTTCTCTGCGTCCTCTAAGCCCTCTCTCTGGGAGCCCGCCTGATGGTGCCTTTCCCACTACAGACCTCTGCTGGCCGTTTCCCAGAGTGGAGGAAAAGCAGAAAGAAGCTCTGATCTTGGGCAAGTTATGCAACCTTTCTGGGACTCCGTTGCCTCGTTTGTAAAAGGGGAGCATCAACTTCATGGGGTCATTTTGAGAAATGAGCTACCATCAGGGGCTCCCAGCGCTGCCGGGGCCGCAGTAGGCATGTACTGTGAGCGGCCGTGTTCTTACTGTGGTTATGGTTCTCGCTCCTCCTTCCCCCAGCCGGGGCAGGAATTGGTATTTCTCTTCTGGAAGCAGGTGCCCGGTGTAAGGGAGCTCCTCCCTGCCTGAGCCTGTGTGTCTCGCCTTCTGAACCTTGCAGCCCCGGGAACAGCACCGCCTCCCTTAATGCCTGTTGGGGTTCTTACTTGGCAAGATGGTTTTATATCGGTCCTTGGAGGCGTGGCCAGGAATATCCAGGTCTTCGGGGTTGACAAAGTTTGAGGGGATCTTCTGGCAGAGGGAGGAAATGAGTGAATAGCCGACACTCCTTCCCAGCCTCCTTTCCCCCTCCTCCCCCCCATCTAGTGGAGCTGGTCCTGGCTGGTCCCTCCTGGCTTTAGCTGGTCTGGGTGGGGTGGAGGGCAGAAGGGGGAGCAGGGGTGGTTTTCTCCCTCGGCACTGGGGTTCTCGTCGTTCCTGAGGGCCTGAAGAGGAGACATGCCTGCAGTGCACGAGATAGGACGGTGCCCGCTGGCTGTCTCTGATTCAGAAGGGCAGAGTGACTCAGAGGGGACCCTAAGTTCTTACCAAGAATTCCTCTTCCAGCTGCTTGGGGCTGGGTGGCTGGTGCTGCAGGGCCCAGCGGCTGAGGGGGTGTCCAGCTGTGCGCAGAAAGTGCAGGGTGACCTCCCGGGGTGTATTCACTGAGCAGATGGGCTCCACAGCCCCCAGGGACCGCACATCGAGCATCAGAGCAACATTGGAGCCCCGCCTGCAGACGCAGACGACCAGCGCCTAGTGAGCGCCCAGAAGCAAGGGCTGCTCTGGGTGTTCTTACGTCTGAGGAGGCTGCTCCTTATCTTCCCCCGAAACCCGGAGGCCCGATTCAAGGGTTCAGGCCCCCGCTGTGTGCCCTTTTTTTGTCGGTCGGATCAGGGCAGACTTGAACCTCCGGCTGCCCACCTCTGCCCGTTCCTTCCAGGCCCCTAAAGCTCAGACCTACATCCAGACCCAAGACAGCCCTGCTCCAGGGGCTCCTCGGCCCAACTTAGGGTTTGGGGAGCAAGCCCAGGGTTGACATGAAACTTTATATCCCAGACACGTAAATGACATGCAAGCGACATGCAAATGAACACATTGGGTTGCCTTTCCTGATTGGAGTCAACAGCTGAGAGCCCTCTGGACCCAGCTGTCAGAGCTGGAGGGGCCGATGGAGGGAACCGGGCAGGGTCCTGGGGCTGGGAAGGGCCCCCTTTCCCAGGCAAGATCTCACCTCTCCTGCAGCCGCACATGCTTCTTGGCCGGTGCCTTGGTGGGTGGAGGCTGGGTCATGGCTGCCCCCAAAGACCAGGTCGGCAGCTGTGCTCGGGAGCACCCCCCGTAGTCCTGGACCATGCTGGGGGGGCGCGTGCTGGGCCCAGGGGAGGCTCACTCAGCCATGAGGTCCACCTGAAAGACAGGGCCCCTCAGCGGCTGACCTCTGGCCTGTCTGACCGGCCAGGGGAAGCCTCCCAAGCCCAGGCCGGCTGCCTGCTTTCTGGCACCCCTGTTTTCGCTGGGGTGTCTTCTATTCTCCGATCAGTGCTGTCAATGTCACTGCAGGAAGGCCGGGATCTCTACGAGGGGACCCAGGGCAGTGGGCAGTCTGGGGTTGGGGTAGGGGCCAGACAAGGTGTAGAGATTGAGAGGGGAGGGGAAGGGCAGGAAAGACTCCAGAAGGAGGGAGAGAGGGGACAAGAGGCTGCCTGAGGCCAGAGTACAGAGGGCTGGAAGCTGGGGCCCAGCTGAAAGAAGGCAGGGGAGGAAACAGAAAGGCGTTCTGTGTAGAAGGGAGAGAGAAAGCTCGCAGAAACCACCTCTAGTCTAGGCCTTCTCTGAAATGAGAGGGTTGAGGCCTCTTGCAGCGTTGGAGCCACTTGGGGACCCTTGTAGACCCTGTCCTAACTGCTGGCAGTTCCCAAGTTCATTCTGGCTTCTGGGGTCTCTGTCCAGGGAGGTAGGCTATGGGGGGGGGTGTTTCCTTCCTCCTCTGCCCATCCCCCCATCTCCCGCCTCTGTAACCGTCACAGGAAATGGCCTCACCAAGCCCTTGAGCGGCAGCGCATGGTGAGGCGACAGCTGGGGGCACAAGAGGGGACATGGAGGTGGTGGGGCCCCTCTCCTCTTGGGGGACAGTCCCTAGCTTCCAGAGCCAGGTCACAGCTTCCGAGGGGTGGGGGCGGTGTGAGAGTCACTAAGCCCGCAGACACAGAGGTGAGGGGACAGGGTGGGCCCGGCGCATCGGGGGTGGTAAAGAGAAGCTCTCCCAAAGCAGGAAGGGGGTTGTTGACCTCTGCTCTCTGTGCAGCCCCCCTGCGGCTCCCCTGCCCCGTGCCCCTCGGGGATATCAGCTAGGTCAGCGCCCATTCCCCAGCCGGGCACTATAGCTCCCCAGGCAGCCTCACTCACGCCGGCCTTGCCGATGCCCTCCCATCCCCCCAGGAGCACAGGGCCCCTCCTCCCCGCATTCAGGTACTTACTGAAGCAGCTGTGTCCCCCAGGCTGCCTCTTGCCAGCTGTCTGTCTGTCTGTTGGTCGGTCTTTGAGGGCTGAGGAGGCTTCAGGAAGCCAGCTTCCTCCCTCTGCCCCTCCTTGCTGCCACCCACGCACACCCCAGCTGCATGCTGCCCTCCTGCGCCCGCTGCCACCACCAGGGGTCGGGTGCCTCCTGCCTGTGCCCCTCTGGGGTGGGCTGGCCATGGCCCGGCGCTTCTGCCACGGGCCTAAGGCCCTGCTCCATGGGGATGGAGAGAGAGGGGCTGGCCCGTTCCTGACCGCCCTGGTTCCCCTCGCTCCCAAACCCCCTTGCTCCCCGGACTGCTTATCCCCTGGGTCTTTGTCACATCCAGTCCCTGCCAGCTTCCTAGGCAGAGCTCAGCTGACCCCCCAGCTCCACACTGGCCCACACAGAAACCCCAAGTCGTTCCTGCTCAAGCTGGCCCTGTCCAGAGACCACTCCTCTGCTTCTGCCTCAAAGCCCTGGTCCTGGAAGCCCTTGCCCCTTCGAGCCCTGCAAGTTCATGGTCAGGTACAGCTTGTAAAAGCTTCTCAAAGCAGAGCTGGGTGCGGACTTGGGGTGGGGAAGGGAGGAAGGAGGCAGGACTCCTTGCTCCACGATGGGGAAGAGAGGCCCAGGCCGGACCAGCAGGGTCATCCCCAGGATTTGAGCCACATCCCAGCTGTCGGCTACCTGTGGTTGGAGATGGCCCACCCGGCCAGGAAGTAGATAGGAGAGGCAGTTTGTAGGAGAGTCTGGGGGGCTTTCTTTCTGGCCCCAGCCCCTCCAAGCTTCCTCCCAGCATCTAACATCTATTTAGAAGACTTACAGAGAGTGGACAGTCTCTGGCCCTCACACCAGGGGACTCCCGCGTCTTCTTCGCCTCTGGGGCGCCTGGATGCCTGGGGCCTAGGAAGTGGCCCCTGCGTCCAAGACTCCACTGCCCCCCGCCCCTGCCTCGCCTCGGCAGGCCCCTTGCTGGCCAGCAGCCCAGCCGGTTCATACTCGCTGCACGGCTTCTTCTACCTTGTAACATTCCAAACACCCTTCCCTTCCTGGCCCCAACACGCGCAATCCCCGTCCTCTCTCTTCCTCCCACTTCTCTGATTCAGCTGTCAAATGGTGACAGCAAAAAAGAAATGATTTACAATAGACACAGGGGGCGCGCACACGGGAAGGATGGTGGGGGGGGGCTGGCCTCTGCTGCTGGCCCATGGGGGAGGCGGGAGGGGGGACGAAGACCAGGATGACCCTTTGGAGCTCGGGAGGCCTCCCAGTGCCTGTTGCTCCTGGAAGGGGTGGGGGTGGGGGACCAGACACGGGCTCCTTTCTGAGCCCCTCCAGGGCCAGCTGGTCCCGGACCCTTCTTCACTCTGGGAACGGATGGTCTCCCTGAAAGAAGGAGCTGGAGGAGCAGTCAGCCCTGGTGCCCAGAACAGGGTGGAGGTAGGGGCAGGAGAGCCCGAGAATCCCTGGCAAATCTGTGGGAAGCGACCCGAGGCTGACTTCTGCCTCAGCTGCTCCCCCAAACCCACCAGTATCTCCACGAATGGACCGTGGGGCCCTGGGGATCAAAAAAGGGGGCAGGAGGGGATCAGAAAGAGGTCCACCCCCGCGGGGCCAGGCTGCAGATTGTTATCAAGAACCGGAAGCTAGGATACCACAGGGGTGGGGAGGAGGAAGCAGGCAAAGCCTTCCCCCCACTGGTCCGCCAGTGCCTCCAGGTTTCTGCCAGGTTTCCAGGGTCTGAGCCCCGTGGTGGGCCGTGAGCGCACCCTCTACCCTCCTAAGGCTGGGCCCAGCAGCGATTTGAGGAGCTGGAAGCTGAGCTCTTGCGGGAAGAGCAAGGAAGCTGGGGGCCAGGAGATGGGAGAAGGAGTTGCGGGTGGGGCTGGGGCCAATGGCATTAGGCAAGACCCCGAGGATCTCTGAGTTCCCTTTGGGTGTGTTCGGGGTTGGGGGACTAGTCACTCCTTGCCTCCTGTCCCCTCTCTCCCTTCTGCTTAGAGATGCCTGCACATCCATGGCGGTGTGGGGCTAGAGCTCCGGAGGGGTGAGCGCACTGCCCATGAGCCTCAGAGGGGACCAGGTGCCCTGCAGCAGCTCCTCCTCGGACCAGCCAGGCTGCTGGAATGGGGGAAGGCCCGGAGTTCCCTCGGAGAGACTCCTCTGCCCCCAGAACCTTTCTCATTCCTGGGGTGGAACCGCCCCAGACAGCTCTCAAACCTTCATCTCTCCAGTAGCTGATTTGCCTTCCAGAGTTGGGATTTAGGTCCCGGCCACTCCTTGACCCCAAAGAAAGCATAGCGATGGTTGAAAGCCAGATTGTGCCATGTGCAGTGATTCGAAACTGTGGCACCTTAGCTGTGTGACCCTGGGTGAGTTACTGAACCTCTCTGAGGCTCCACATCAGCCTCCTCCCTTCCTGGGCAGAGGATCCTGGCTCCTCTCTGATCCATCAAACAGGGCTGGGTCTCTGAAGATCTCAGGAGCTGTCAGAGGGAGCGGCCGGCCTGGGGAGGTGGCCAGGGGAGGAGTGTCTGGCGGGAGGATCCAAGTCTCCTCTCTTCCAGACCCCCTTCCTCTCGATGGCTCCCTTCCTCCAGCTAGTCTGCAGGGACGGAGCTGCCTGGGCCTTTGCCCCCCTCCTCTCGTCATTCCCCAGTCCCAGGGCTGCAGCCACAGCTTGCTGTCCCCAGCGTCAGAAGCCCCTTGGAGGCGCAGCTGTGTCCTTCTCAGAGGTTCCTTGCTCCCTCACAGCGCCAGCCCCGGAGTCGAGGACCGCCACCCTGTAAAATTCCAGAGGGGGAGGATCTTGGGTACGGGGCCTGCTGCTGGGGGGCCAGGACTCGGGGCCCCCGCACACTCCACCTGACTTGCTCCCCTCCCTAGCCCTCTTCATTCCTCTCTCGAGAAGCCCTAGGGTCGTAGGTCCTCCCCCACATTGCTCCCAAATCCTGGGCCAGCCGAGGCCTGCCTCCACCCCAGTGTTGCAGGCTCCTGCTTGCCCCTGGCTGTGTGGGGGAGACAGAGATGCAGAGAGCTAGGAGCTGGGAGATCTCATCTGGTAGAAGCAGGGAGGCCCTGGAGGAGAGAACCTGGGTGAGTGGGGCAGACTGTCGCTGCTAGGCGGTGTGGCCGTGATCTGGGCCCGCCGGTGTGAAGTCTGAAGGAAGAGGGAGACCCGGGGCCCTGCCTCTGTGCCGGCCATCCCGGAAGCTCATCCCCCACCCGACCCACTTTCCCTGACACCTTTTGAGGACCTGTTGGTGCAGGGGACTTTCCCATACCCCACCCCCCGGCTGAAGGACCAGTGAGTCAGGCCAGCTCAGCACCTGGGGAACCAAGGCCAGCCTGCCTGGAGATCCAGGAAAGAGCCCCATTCTTGGCCAGCTTGCTGGAACTCAGGTCCCTTGTAGGAGGACCCAGGGACGGAAGAGAGTCCCTCCCTCTCTCCCAAGGCCAGAGCTGGTGAGATAGACATCTACCGTTCAACAGGGTCCTTCCTCCCAGGGACCCTCCTGTCCCTCTCCCCCTCCACGATGTCCTCAGACACCCCCATGTACACACAGACGCCCGCACATGAACATTCATCCAGATGGGTGTGTGCACCCTCATGGCTCATGCACGCACGCATGCACGCACACAGTGTGTCCCTCCACGCTCGCGCCGGGGCTGCCGGCTCTCCATGCACCCGCCCCACCGGTCTGCAGCCTCCCGCCCCTTGCTGCCTTCCCACAGCCCGGCCAGAGTAATCTAGGTCTCCCCCCTCCCTGGTGACCTTCCCCAGGGCGTGGGAGGAAGAGTGGGAGACTTGGCTGTCCGGATCCGTCCTACCCCTCTCCTGCCCGGATCTGTCCTACCCCTCTCCTGCCCGGTGATTATCTTCCCCTAGCGTGGGGGATGGCCAAGGCCAGGCTTCAGGCTGTGGGAGGGGAGGGGGAGGCCCGGAAGGGAGCCGTGAGGGGCAGCTGCAGGGAGAGCCCAGGCTGGCCCACAGCTGGGAATCAGGGTGCCTGGACCTGTGTCTTGCCCTCCTCTGCCTCCCGGCCGGCCCTCTCCAGAAGGAATCAGTAAGGTACTTTGAGACCTCGGGAGGACCCAAGGGGTTCTCTAGGGAGAGGATGTGGGTTTGTCTGTGGGAGGGGTTGCCGAGCAGGAGACACAGCCCTTGTGGTACTTTTTTTGCTGAATGGAGAGGCTCGGGCTGGGGAGGCGGCATCTTATCTGTCAGATCCTTTCTACCCCCTCTCTGGAGCCCCCTCTCCCACCCGCAGGGCTGGCAGGGGGCCTGACAGGTGTGCCTTCTGTGGCCCGGTGCCTCCTCTGGGACTGTCCACAGGACTGGCTACAGAGTCTTGGGTGTTCTCCACAGGGGCCTCTTTTGTGGGGACTCTCAGGCGGGGTCTAAGACCCGCCCCTTACCTACGACCGTGTCCTGCCACAGCTCTTCTACTTAGATTCTGAATTAGGATGTTCCCACCCCTCTTCTCCCCTGTGCTGCTGCTGACTGAGACTGTGCTAGAAAGAGCAGAGTGAGGTGCCCCAGGGGAGGTGGGATGGGGGAAGGGACCAGGGGACGATGTTTCCCCCACCTCTTGGCCAGACCGGGATCTTGTCTTTTGTATCAGCTTCCCCAGTTGCTCTCTGAGCCTCCCCCCTGTTCCCCTTTGAAAGAACACATGCGTGCATGTACGCACGCACGCACGCACGCACACACACACACACGCACGCATGCTGCCTGGAAAATCTGATGAGTTTGCAGTGCTCAGTTTCCAGGCCCCTGTCCAGAGGCCGGGTGGGTGGCTCTGAGGTTTGGGGCTGGGTGGTTGGGGGAAGGGCAGGCAGCCCCTGGCTCTGAACTGAGCCAGAGGAAGACTGAGTGGGTCTCCGCGCAGGCCTGTCCTCCCTGCTGGGGCTGGCCCCTGAGAGCCTGGCTCCCACCAAGGGGTCTTGTTCTTCGGTTTCTACACCTGCCTGTTTTCTGCCGATTCCTCCTCCCCACTTCCTGAGTTAGCGTCTGAGTCCTGGGCTTCTTTCCCTGGGCCCAGAGCCATTTCTTCCCCTTCTGTTCTCCCTCCCCTCCCCTCCCCACCGTCAGCTCTCTTGGGGCGGGGACACTTGGGTGAGCAGTTCCAGGTGAGAAGCTGGATTTAGGCCGGGGGTGAAGCAGCCTTGCTTCTAGGCCAAGCCTCACGGAAGCTGCCCTGGGCCTTCACCTGCCTGCAGCCTGGTGGGGCCTGGGCGGGAGGGGTGGTGGTGGGGAGGTCAGCTCAGGTGGGGGGGGCAGGAAAGCAGATATCCTAGAGATTTAAATAGCTCCTCAGAGAGGTTCAAGCTGAGGGGACCCCAATTTGGGGGCGAGGACCAGGATTTGCCTTCTGGGGCTGGGCTCTACCCCTCTCTGGAGATGAGCTTCCTCATCTGGGCGGTGAGGATATGGGAACAGATTGGTCCCAAGGGCCAGGCGGGCTCTTCTAGATCTATGATCCCTGTGACTCGTGGCCTTTAGAATGTGCTCCTGTGCCTCTGTCTACAAGGGCATGGTGCCACATGGATGCCCAGAAGGGGACACACACTCCCAGCGGGTCCCTCCCCTCCACAGCGACACACGTCCACGTGGTGTCACCAGGATCCGCCTGGTGTTCCAGGCGGATCCGCCGACGGAACACAAACAGCCTATCTCCCACATGTGGATAGAGTCGACAGAACCACACTCTTCCTCTGGGGTTAGGGAGTGGGGAGACAGCTCCTTTGCCCTCTGTGTCCACTGGCAAGGCCATCTCTTGTCTTGGTCTTTCCCGAGGCCTCCTTGGAAAGTCAAGTGCTGGAGGAGGAGTGGAGGCGGGGGAGGCAGCGGCAGCGGTGAGCTTGTCTGCGGCCTGACAGGTGCTGTCCCCTTCTACCTTCAGGGCCCTGGGGTCTTTCTCCCCTCGCAGAAACTTGCCCAGGCTGGGCGGGGGGGAGTGGTTAGGGTCTGGGT
This sequence comes from Potos flavus, assembly GCA_028534135.1. NCBI lineage: Eukaryota > Metazoa > Chordata > Mammalia > Carnivora > Procyonidae > Potos > Potos flavus. The sequence goes on from CM052893.1 coordinate 34,923,475, forward strand.
TGAGAGGCAGCCCCTTGCTCTTTGGCTGCGTGCTGCCTGCCATCTGCCTGGAACTTGGCCTTCCCACCCTTGCCCGCCTGCCCGTCCACCCGCCCGCCTGCCAGCCCGCCAGCCAGCGGGGCAAGGGGAGGGTTGGGGGGACTGGCTCCTCCCCTGCCGCCTCTTGACTTTCCTTTACAGACATCGGGATGAGGCCCTCAGTCCTGTTTGCTGCCTGCCTCTGGCTCCCGGGTTTCTTGGCCAAGGTATGATGGGCGCTGGGGGCAGCTGGGTGGGAGGGGGGCCCTGTCCTTCGGGGCCTGTCCAGGCTCCCACCTCTCTGCAGGACCCCACAGCTGGTCTGCATTAGGCAGAGAAGAGGCTGCTCCTTCCCAGCCACTGGCTCCGAGCACAGCAAGAACGAATTGCTTCTGCCTCCCTCGGGCTGCCTCCTGAGCCATCCCAAAAGGGGTGATGTCCTTTTGGTCTTGTCTGGGGGAGGGCCAGGCAAGAAGACAGCCTTCTCTCTGATGCTGGCCCTGTCCCCCAGTGGCTTTCACAGAGGCCTAGGGTTCTGGGGTCTCCTCTCCCCTCCCCCCTTCCTTCCTACAGGGAGATGAGTACCATACCCTGGCCAGGAGCCCGGACGGAGAGAGTGGAGGTAGGTGTCTTCAGTGGGGGAGCGAGGTCTGGGAGGTAGGGAGTGGGGGAGCAGGCTCAGTTTCTCCATGCCAGACTTGGCCTCTGCTCTGGCCTTTTTTTTTTTTTTTTTTTTTTTTGCCTTTCCTCCTCCTTTAGAGGAGAAAGGGCATTGGGAGACTCTGAGTGCATCCCCTTTCCCCAGGACCACCTCTGAAAGTGAATGTCAGCAGCCAGGGGAGGCCTACTAGCCTCTTTCTTAGCTGGGCGGCCCCAGAGCCAGAGAAGTTGAGCCATGCCCTTCGCCTCACCCCCCTGAGTCCCCTGGGCTCTCCAGAAGGACAGCCACTCCAGGCCCACACCAACGCATCCAGCTTTGAGTTCCGAGACCTGGTGCCAGGAAGTCGTTACCTGCTGGAAGTGACTTCCCTGAGAGCCTGTGGAGAGAACGCCACCGTCACCCTCACCGTCCGCACCGGTGTGTAGTCTACAGGCTAGGGGGGCTGGGAGTGGGCCGGCATCGCCCGGGGTCCGAGCAGGAGGTAGATGTCCTGGAGGGTTGGCCAAGGAGGGCAACTTCTCTGAGGACCATGCCTGGTGCAGTGACACATGCAGAAGCACTGGAAGCACAGGGGTGACGCCCCTTTGGCCCTGAACTTGGTGCTTCTCTCTACCTCCGACGCAGCCCCATCGACTGTCTGCAACTTGCGGTTCCACAGCCGTGGGAGCCCATCCAGACTCGAGGCCTCGTGGGGGGCTGCCCCCGGGGAGCAGGATGGCTACCAACTTCTCCTCTACCACCTAGAATCCCAGACGTTGGCGCACAGTACCTCCATGCCTCCGGGCGCCCTGTCCTACAATTTCAGCCACCTCCTAGCAGGTAGCGAGTATGTTCTGGAGGTTACTACCTGGGCTGGCAACCTCCAGGCGAAGAGCAGCGCCCACCAGTGGACAGGTGAGGCAGGCACCTGGCAGGGCGCTGGTGGCAGCCGGTCTGGGAGCGATGGGGGCCGTCCAGAGCCTCACGGGCGACCCCGTCCTCACACAGGCTGCTGGGACGGCCTGGGATGGTGCCAGGATCGGACTCCGGGGCTCTTTCTCAAGCCTGGCTTTGTTCCCTCCGTCCTTCTTCCAGCCCCCGTGTCTCCTTCCGAGCTGGTGCTGCAGACCCTGGGCACCAGTGCCCTGCAAGCCTCTTGGAACAGCTCTGAGGGGGCTGCCTGGCTCCACCTCGTGCTCACCGACCTCCTGGGTGGCACCAACCTGACCACGGTGGTCAGACGCGGGGTCTCCAATCACACCTTCCTGCGCCTCTCTCCGGGCACCCCCTACGAGCTGACGCTCAGGGCTGTGGCCGGACCCCAGCAGGTGGTGGGGCCCAATGCCACCCAGTGGACCTGTGAGTGCTTTGGGGGAGCGCCCGGGGGACACAGCAGAGGCTCCTCAGCTCCAGGTCCAGAGGGGCAGAGGGATCTGTGGGGACAAGAGCAAATACATGCAGAGGGGGTGGGATACAGCAGGTGGATGGGGGTGGCTTTGGAATCCTGCGGGGAAGGGGTGAGGCTCGCAGGGAGTACCCTTCCTGCTGGCCGGTGGCACGTCCACGTGAGACAGTGCATGGGGGGTACTTAGAGCCCCGCTGACATAGACACCCTTGGTCACTGGATGTGTTATTTCTGTGACTGTTGTCCGCGGCCAGATCCCAGAATTCGCCCAGAACGGCAAATGGAGTCTGCCTGCCTCTGGATGAGACACAGTCGAGTGCAAATAGACGGAACCTGGCGCGAGGAGGGGAGGATGGCTCTCGTCCAGCGTTTGGGTTTTTCTGCACGTATTTGCTCCTTGTCCCCACAGATCCCTCTGCCCCTCTGGACCTGGTGCTCATTCCCCTGCCCTCCGCGCTCTGGGCAAGCTGGAAGGCAGGGCCCGGCGCCCGCGATGGCTACCTGCTCAGGCTAAGCGGGCAGGTGGAGAAGAACAGCACTCAGGGGCCTGGAGCCCTCAACGCCACATTCCCGGGGCCCCTGCCCGCAGGACACTACACTCTGGAGCTGAGGGCTCTGGCTGGGCCCTACGGTGCCTGGGCCCGGGCCAGTGCCTGGCTGGATAGTGAGTCTGGGCTGGTGGGGAAGGGGCTGGGGTCCTGTCTAGAGGGCACCTGCAAGGAGAAGCAGCTGGGTCCTCACTCCCCAGAAACAGCATCCTCTGCAGATTCTGCTGCCCAGCCCAGACGGAGCAATGGGACCAGGCTGCAGCTAGATGGGCTGGCGGCCACCGGGGAGCCCGGGAGGCAGGCACAGACCTACACTGAGGGAGCCCCAGGCCTCCTCGGAAACACCTCCGCGCCACCTGCCACCACCCAGGGCACGACCCAGAGCCTCACGGACCATACCAGTGAGTGCCGGCCACTGTGTCCCCTGACCCCGGGGTGAGGCCTTGCCTTGGGGAGGGACATCTGGGGAGGGGGGAGGCTCAGGGGAGCTGGGAAGGGGCTTCCCAGGGCCGCAGACACTATATGGCCCCCTGACCAAACTGCCTCTCTCTTCAGAGCCCCTGGCAGCACAGTCCCTGGAGGTCACCGGCAGGGGCAGTCCCTCTGACCTGGCTGTGGGTTGGGGCCCAGGACAGCAGGGGCAGCAAGAAGGCTCCAGGGCCACCTGGCATCAGGAGGGCAGCCAGAGGTCACGGGGCAGTCTTGTCGCCTGGGGACCAGATAGTTCCAGCCTGACTCTGAGGGCCCTAGTGCCCGGCTCCCACTACACTGTGTCAGTGTGGGCCTGGGCGGGAACCCCAGCTCCAGCATTGGGAGGATGCATGCCTGCCCCCGTGAGTTCCTGGGCTGCAGTCTCCGGGAGGCCTGGCCCAGGACAGTGGGGCTGGTGGCCCGGCCTCCTTTACTGTCGGCTCTTCTGGTGCACGCTCTGGATTTGGAGGGTCACGTGCCCATCCAAGGGGGGCCTTTGGTGAATCAGTTTGCAAGCATTTTCTACCTCCTACCCTTGGGTCGGCCATCCATCCATCTATCCATCTAGCCAACAAATATTTAGTGAGTGCTTCCCATGTTTTAGGTATGGCGCTAGGTGCTGAGGCTAAAACTCATGAACAAGACAGTCTAGAGAGGGACACTGACGAGGAAACAAAGGGGTATATACAGATATATACGCACATGCACACATATAATGTATACTATTTTATATATCATATCATAAATGTAAATGCATGATAGGGATATGCATGATGTATTTCGAACCATATGCAGACTGTGTTGTAACAGGTTAAAACTGATGACTATCAGGAATTTTATGTGGTTCAGGCTAATCTTTTAGGACTCACAAAAGGGAAACCTGCTTAGGGAGTCAGGGAAGACTTCCTGGAGGAGGAGGAGAGTGAGCTGAGAAGGCTGCGGTCTGAGTCAGACAGACAAGGGCTCTCTGGAGAGGCTAAGCATGCACCAGGCCCTCAGGAGAGGTGCGGGGGTGGGGGAGAAAAGGAAAAAGGAGAAAGAGGGAGAGGGAGAGAGAATGAGCTTGTGGGAACTGAATGTCAGCAGGTGAGCTGACCAGAGCCCTGAGGGGTTAAAGAGGTGGGCGCTGGGTCTTGTGGGGACCCTGTGAGCCAGACATCACACCCTCAAGGAGCTGACAGTGTGGGGAGGAGGTAAGGGAGCTGACATCAGGGCAGAAATCCATGTTTTTCAAGTGGTTTTCTTTTTTTTCCTTCTTTCCTTTCTTCCTTCCTTCCTTCCAGATTTATTTAGTTATTTGAAAGAGTGGGGAGGGACAGAGGGGGAGGGGGAGAGAGAATCTCAAGCAGATTTCCTGCTCAGCATGGAGCCCGACATGGGGCTGGATCTTACAACCCTGAGGTCATGACCTGAGCCAAAATCAAGAGTCAGAGGCTTAACCAGCTGAGCCACCCAGGTGCCCCTTTTCTTGGGAAAGAAAAGTGAGCATGCTTGGAGCTCCACGGAAGCTGGATTTGTAAGCTGGCAGTGTTTGGGGGTCTTCTGGAGACCCAGGAAAAGGGTGCAGGTAATGGGGAGGGGGAGGTGGGGGAGACAATGGCGGGGCATTGGGTCATTCCAAATCTGTTTCTTCCTTGACCTTACAGTCCCTGCTCCTCCTGCCAACCTGAGCCTGGGCCTTGCCTCCCAGCCTCCTGCCCTGACCGCCTCCTGGAGCCCCCCACCCGGGGACAGGGATGGCTTCCAGCTGTGGCTTTACCGCTTGAGGCCCCTGACTCTGGAAAGCAAGGAGACTCTGCCTCCCGAGGCTCGGAACTGCTCCTGGGCCCAGCTGCCCCCAGGCACCGAGTTCCTGGTTCAGCTGGCCACCCTGTGGGGTCCCGGTGAGAGCAGCAGAGCCAATGCCACAGGCTGGACGCGTGAGTGCCACCTGCACGCCCCTTCCTCCCTGGCCACCCTTGCTGGCTGGATTCCCCAGGGACCACGTGTTCTCCTCGATGTCTTTGTCATCTGTGGGCAGGCGGCTGGGGTAACTGTGGTTGTTCCCTGATCTCTAGACACCAGGAGGCCCCACATCCCTGACTGGGAACCCCAGGGTCATCCTAGCAGGTGGGCAGAACCCAGGGGTCTGCTCTCGTATGGTGGCCGGGTCGTGCCACTCCCCAGACTCTCACGTGGTCAGCGTGGGGGTGGGGAGCACTGGGGACCCAGCCAGACCCAGCCTCGAGCCAGCCCCAGGCTAGGAGTGTTTGATTGCAACAGCAGTGGCTCAAGTTCATGGGGCTCTTTGCTAAGTGTTCTCCCTATGTTCTCTCATTTCCTCCTCATGATGACCACCCTAGCCGGTGGATCGCTCTGTCCATTTCACAGATGAGGAACTGAGGCACAGATAAGCCAAGTCACTTGTCTCAGGCTCCTCAGCCCTAAGTGGGGAGTTGGGATTCCATTTCCGACACTGTGATCCAGGGTCTGTGCTCCTTGCCACATCCTAAGCTCCAGATGTGGGGGGAGGGTGCCGGCGCTGGAAAGGGTCAAGCACAGGACACGCTGAGCATCCCACAGCGGGGTTCTCTCCTTGGCCCCTGAAGCCTCCAGAGCCACAGAGCTGGATTTGGAAGCTCCCGCTCACACTGGCCTGGGTCCTCCTGCCTTTTCTGCTTGCTGGAGCCCTTCCCCCACCCTCAGCATCATCCTTCTCCAGTGTGGTGACTCCCCTCCCTGTCCCTGGCCTCCTGATTCCTTGACCTCAGACAGGCCTGAGAAGAAGCTGGAAAGAGCTCTGGCCTAGGAGGCAGGAGACCTGGGTGCCAGCTGGGGCTCCGTCCCCAGAGCAAACCTCGTTCCTCTCTGAGCCTCAGTTTCCCCCAGTTGCAAAGGAGGTGTTGACTAGGTGACTGGGCCAGGCTTCTGTGACTCCGGGGCCTGGGCTTCAGCTGAGGGTGAAGGGGCACTTCTTGGGCCCCCAGGCATTGCCTGTCCTCGAGAACCTGCCCAGTCACGTGGGGGTCTTTAAAAGCCGCTTGTACAGGGTCTGGAGCTGGGAAAAGGCACTGGATTTAATTCTGGGGCCGCCCAGTCCAGCCTGAGTCCAGGAGGGGTGCTTTGGGAGGGAGAGGGGCTAATTCGTTCGTGCTCTCTCTCGGGTGAGCTTGCGCGTGACTGTCGGGGACGAGCCGGGAGCCCTGACATGGGGCCGCTTCTGTCGGGGAGAAGCTAGGACTCACTTGAGTATCCGAGCTGCTTCCTGACTGGGGGAGATGGGGGGACACCCAAGGGAAAGGGGAGCCAGAGATTTGGTTTGCTTTCTTCTGCATTCATTTGCCAGAGCTGCCATCAAAGAGCACCCCAGGCGGGGAGGGGGGGACTCCAGTAGCAGATATGTATTGTCTCCCAGTTCTGGAGGCAGGAAGTCTGAGATCAAAGTGTTGGCAAGATTGGTTTCTTCTGAGGGCTGTGAGGGAAGGATCGGTCCCCAACGTCTCTCCTTGGTTTGCAGATGGCCATTTTGTCCCCGTGTCTTCATCTGGTCCCTCTGCGCGTGGGTGTGTCCAAATTTCCTCTTCTTACGAGGACATGGGTCCTGTTGGCTGAGGGTTCCACCCTCGTGAGCTCATTTTTACTTAGTGACCTCGCTGAAGGGGGTTAGGACCTCAACATGAATTTTGGGGGGGATGTGGTCTGGCCCATAACACCCCTCTTCTCCTCAGCCTTCCCATGTCTTGCTCTCCCCACAGCCCCCCTTGCCCCTCCTCTGGTAAACGTGACCACCGAAGGTTCCACCCAGCTCCGGGCATCCTGGGTCCATGCTCCCGGGCCACGAGATGGCTACCGGGTGACTCTGTACCAGGCAGGGGCCCAGGCCAGCGCCAGCACCGTGGGGGCTGAGGTGGACAGCATGAGTTTCTCAGCTCTGACCCCGGGCACCCAGTATGAGGTGGAGATTGTCTCGAGGGCGGGTCCCCTTCACACGGCAGCCACCAACGCCTCCGGCTGGACCTGTGAGTGGGGGCTGGAGAGGTGGGCAGGGCTGCCTCTGAGACCCCCGGATCCTTTTCTCGATAGTCCCTGAGCCCCCACATTAGTTCCATTTCCCAAACTCCACACCCGAGGGCCCCGCCTGGGGTCAGTGGGCCTGCGACCTCGTGCGCTGGACCCTCAGCAGCCGGGTTCACGTGCTCTCCTTCCGTTCACAGCCCCGCTCACGCCCAGTGGGCTGCTGGTGTCCATGCAGGCGGGCAGCGCCGTAATCAGCCTGGCCTGGGCCAGTGGCCCCCTGGGGCACGGGCTGTGCCATGCCCGACTCTCAGAGGCTGGGCGCCTCTCCTGGGAGCAGCCCCTGGGGCTCGGCCAGGCCCGCCTCGTTCTAAGGGACCTCACGCCTGGACGCAATCTCTCGCTGTCCGTCCTATGCCAGGCGGGGCCGCTCCGGGCGTCCACTCACCCCGTGGTGCTGCCTGTTGGTATGTTGGTGTCTGTCGGGGGAGAGGGACATAAGCGCCCGGTCCCTTTGGATCTGCTGGTTTTGAGAGCTGCTGACCCAGACGCCAGCCTCTTGGGGTGTCCCAACGCCCGCACAACACTGGCCCTTTGCTGCCCGCAGAGCCCGGCCCTGTGGAGGACGTGCAGTGTCAGCCCGAGGCCACTCGCCTGGCCCTGAACTGGATGGTGCCCTCGGGGGACGTGGACGTCTGTCTGGTGGTGGCGGAGCAGCTGGCCGGGGGAGGGAGCGCTCACCCCATCTTCTGGGCCAACACCTCGGGGGACGCGCTCCTCGTGCCCAGCCTGGCGCCTGCCACTTCCTACCGCCTCAGCCTCACCGTGCGGGGCAGGAATGGCCTGTGGAGTCGTGTGGTCACCTTGGTGTGCGCCACTTCTGCGGAGGGTAAGCGCTTCCCGTGGCCTGGGGAGCCCCCCTGCTCCCGTGACCCCAGCCAGCATTGCCCGCGGGGGTTCTCCCTGTTCCCCAGCCCCCAAGCCTTTCTTTGGCCCTGATCTACATACCATAGGCTATTGAGCCTCCTGTCCGGCCCCCTGGTCTGGGGAGGGGGGTCCCAGTTCTTATTTAGTTGCACCCATCTGGTACTAGTTGCCAGACATTGTAAGAGGTGCCAGGAGTGTGACTCCACAGCCCCTGCCCTTGGCCCCTGGCACCTAGTTAGGACCTCACCCTTCCCCTTGCCATCCCCAGGCTGGCACCCCCCGGACTTAGCTGCAGCCCCCCAGCTGGAGCCAGAGGCAGGGACAGGAGTGATGATCACACGGGGTATGTTTGGCAAGGATGATGGGCAGATTCAGTGGTACGGCATCATCGCTACTACCAACATGTCACGTGAGTCCGGGCCCCAGGAGGGGATGGGGAGAGCCCGGTTCCTGCCTCGCCTGGGACTGGCGAGGGGGCTCCAGACCCTGGGCGAGTACGATGCAACGTCCGAGGCTGGCGTGAGCGCTGGAGCAGGAAGGGAGACCCAGAACATTCTGGCGGATAGGGCTGATGTTGTACTGTGCGTGGTGGGAATATGCGAGCGAAGCGGGGTAGCTGCTTTGTGGCGGGGAGGGTGGCTGCAGCCCCGCGGCTGACCCTGCTCGGCCCCTTTCCTGTCCCTCTGCAGTGGTTCAGCCCCCCCAGGAAGCCATCAACCACACGTGGTACGACCACTACTATGGAGGACGTGACTCCTATCTGGCCATCCTGCTTCCCAACCCCTTCTACCCGGGGCCCTGGGCTGTGCCGAGATCCTGGATGGTGCCTATGGGCACAGAGGACTGTGGCCAGACCCGGGAGATATGTAACGGGCAACTCAAGCCGGGCTCCCAGTACCGGTGAGGGCTAAGACTGAAGGGAGGGGGGAGCCCGTTTCATAAGTGAGTTTCACTTACGGGTTGTTTGCACATTCTCTCCACGAAAGATCTGGGCTGACTTACAAAGAGAAAGCATTTGCTGGTCCATAAGGGTCCAAAGAGTTATTTTGACCAAGCCTCCTGGTAGGCGGAACACCCATCTGTTACATGTTTTGTTTTGGTTTTTTTTTTTTCAAAAAAAAAAAGTTGGGGGAGGGGAGATGGATTCTGTTTCAGCTTGCCAGGGATACGTAGGTACTTATTTCTGGGGCTTCTTGCTGTCAGAATAGGGCAGGGGAGATGGAAGAGAAGTTAGGGGTGGCTTGTTCTAAAGTTCCAGGCAGAGTGACACATAGCCCATTAGCAGGTGAGGGGGGCTTTCACTATCTGAGCGTCTACTGCTCACGACTGCGTTTCTTGGAAGGGGCTTTGCCCTCTTTGCCCCTCCCCAACAGAAGGTCCTGTTTCTCTGCCCCAGGTTCAGTGTTGTGGCTTTTACCAGATACAGCCCTCCTGAGACCATTATCTCCTTCTCGGCCTTTTCAGGTAGGGGGGGCACCCGGCTAGGGTTCTAGCTGGGCCCCAGGCGAGGGGAAGAGCGCTGGGACCACCTCCTCTCTTTCTGAGGCTCATCCCCAACCAGCACCAGGAGCGATTGAGCTTAGACTCTGGGGAGAGCATGTCCTACCCAGCAGAACCGGGAGACCCAGAGCCAGGCCTGAGGTGCTCCTGGCACCAGACTTGGCCTGGGTGGGCTGAGGGGGCGACTAGGAGAGGCAGGGGCGTTAGTGAAACAGCGTGTCACTCCCCATAATCACACTACCTTCCCGCACTGCCCTTCTCTGTGCTGCTGCTCCCAGATCATCGAGGTTCTAGAACAGTCCAACAGTCTAGAACTGTCCCAACAGAAACAGGAAGCCAGCCCTAAGTGCGAGCCGAGCCGTGTATGTCACTCAATATTCCTCGGTAGCTACATGAGACAGGTAAAAATAAACAGGCAAAACTGATTTTAGTAACATTTTATTTGAACTAAGATATTAAAAAATATATATATATATATTTTAGATTTTATTTATTTATTTGACAGAGAGAGATCACAGATAGGCAGAGGCAGGCAGAGAGAGAGGGGGAAGCAGGCTCCCTGCTGAGCAGAGAGCCCGATGCGGGGCTCGATCCCAGGACCCTGAGACCATGACCTGAGCCAAAGGCAGAGGCTCTAACCCACTGAGCCACCCAGGTGCCCCAAGATATTAAAAATATTATCATATCCACATGGGACCAACTTAAAAATTATTAATGAGATATTTTACGCTTTTTTTTTTAAACTACTAAGTCTTTGAAATCCTATGTGTATTTTATACTTAGAGCAAATCTTAATTTGGAGCAGCCCTATTTCAAGCGCTCAATAGCTCCATGTGGCTAGTAGCTACCATACTGGGCAGTGCGGTTCTAGAAGGTCTAGGGAGCCAGGTCCTCCTCACCCTCTTCTTTTCTTTGAGGGGGTCAGAGAGGGGAGGAGAGTTTTGGGGCACGCTCAGAAGCCAGGGGCAGGGCGAGCTGGCTGGGCGTTCTGGGTCCCCGCGCAGGATGGTCCTGCTGACAGCCATCTCTGGCCTCGGGTTGGAATTTGGGACTTCGGAGGTGGGTTGTTGCCGTGCCCTCCATCCAGAGGTTTCAAGTCCAGGAGAGGTTGGCGTGTCACTGCAGGGGGACAAGGGCTACTCTATCCCACCCTTCCTTTGCCCTTCTTAGAGCCCCGGGCCGGCATCTCCAGGGCAGCCATGCCCCTCCCCGCGGCGGTGGGCATCATGGGGGGCTGTGCCCTCACCGTCTGTGCCGTGCTGGGCCTGCTGTGCTGGAGGAGGGTGAAGGGGCAGAGGTGAGTAGGAAGGCAGGCTGGGGCCAGCGTGGCTGGGGGAGGAGCGGCTTCTTCCCCGAGAAGCTCCCGACGCCCCTGCTCCCTTGGGCTCGCGTCCACATGCCTCTCCATCCTTCACAGGGCAGAGAAGACGCGGTTTTCCCAAGAGCTGACAGCTTACAACCTGCGGTGAGGGCGCCTTCTCGCCTCTTCTCGTGGCATGCTGGGCAGTGGGGACCTGCCCTGCGCGGGCCACTGTGCCATGGCCCCCAGTGTCCCCAGCAGCCTGCCCCTCTGGGACCGCATCCCTCCCCAGTCACCTCACACCTTTGTCACACCTTTGCAACGGTGTCCGACCCAGAGCTCTCTGGCTCCTCTCTGCCCTTTCAGCCTCCTCCTCCTCCTCCCAATTCACCTTCTTGGGTGCTGCCCTCGACCCCCATAAACCACCTGGATGGTATGGGGCCGGATATCTTTCTTTCCTTCTCTCGGGATGTGAGATCTGTCCCTCTATGCTCTGTCCCTCCTGTGCTCCCTTACGCTGACTTCACCTTGAACTGACATCAGGGAGCGGCGGCTGTGCACAGCCCTCCTCAGCACCAGTGACGGGGTCTGCAAGACTCGCGGGCACCTTCCCGAGTGGAGCCTGACTGCCCTGCCTCCCTCCCGCTGCCCCCTTGTCTGTCTCTCTGCATTGGGGGTTGGCAGCCCTGAGGTGGGGTCCAGGTCTGTCCGTCCCCGTGTCCTCCCACGTGACCAGGTTGAGCTGCCAGGACTGAGATCGGTTGGTGGCTCTGTTCCCACCACCCACTGAGCTCAAGGTGGGGCTCTGCAGTCGGCCTACCCCCTCTCCCTCCCACCAGGCGGACCCACCGGCCCATCCCGATTCAAAGCTTCCGGCAGAGCTATGAGGCCAAGAGTGCGCATGCTCACCAGGCTTTCTTTCAGGAGTTCGAGGTAAGACCTCTAGCACCGTGGGGCTCAGAGCAGAGAGGACCTGGGGCCTCTCGCTCAGGCTGGCCCTGCTCCCAGCTGTGCATCTGCACCCATATCCCTCTACGGGGGCTGGGGTGAGATGGGTCTTCTCGGCAGCGAGTGCCTGCTTCCCAATCCCTGCAGGAGCTGAAGGAGGTGGGCAAGGAGCAGCCCAGACTGGAGGCGGAGCACCCGGCCAATGCCACCAAGAACCGTTACCCACACGTGCTACCCTGTGAGTGCCGGGAGCAGGGCAGGGGGCGTGGGCAGGGGGCTGCATGTCCACCGGGTGCCGGATGCTCAGTTTTTCCCCTCCGCAGATGACCACTCCCGGGTCAGGCTGACCCAGCTGGAGGGAGAGCCCCACTCCGACTACATCAATGCCAACTTCGTCCCAGTAAGGGCCACCTGCGGGGCTGTCTGTGTGTGTGGGGGGTGTCTGCTTGGAAGATGGGCGCCTTTGCAGGGCACACCGTCCTACCCTAGCTCTGGCAGTTGTCCTCGAAGATCACCAGCTTGTGTTCCTCTAGGTCAGTCCAGCCGGTATTTGTTGAGGGCCTACTGTGTGCCACTCACTGTGCTGGGCCTGCGGGAGGCAGAGCTGGCTACCTATAGTCTCAGCTTCGAAGGAGCACACTGTGTGCACGCGGGTGTGTGTGCATGTGCACATGCGTGCATTGCGTGTGTCACATCTACCGTTCAGTGTGACAAATGCTGTATTAAGGGAGCAAGCATGGTACTCAGAGCACATGGAGGAAGAAGAAATTAAGTCTACCTGAGGAATCAAGAAAGGCTTCCTGGAGGAGGGGACATGTACTTGCTTGAAGGATGAGTAGAATTTTGATAAGAGATAAAAGAGGGGCAGGGCATTCCGGCTGGCAAGAACAGCTGGAGAAAAGCTGGGTGGGAGCGCACAGGTGGTGTGTGGGGCTGAGGTCGCCCGGTGGTGGCACACGAGACAGGAAAGGCACATTGGGTCTGGATGAAGGAGGGGCTTGACTGTTAAGCTAAGGGCTCTGGATTTTACTTGGTGGGCAATGGGGAGCCATGGAAGGAACATGGAGTTTGGTTTGAAAGAGGGCTTGCTGAAGAGGTTGGACTGGGGACACTACTTCTGGCATGTGAGGACCTTGTTATTTTCATGTAGGTTCTTCCGGCCCCTTCAAGGTCACACTGGGGCAGTGGTGGCAGGGTCTCAGAAGCCGCCCCTCCTGATTTGAATTCTTGGTGCACACATGTGTCCACATGTTTGCACATGTGTAGGCACAAGTATCTTACTCCTGGAGATCTTACATAGGACATTTACTGCTGTGTGCTTGCTGGAGCCTGGGGGACTAAGGGGTCACCAAGGAACACGTTCCTGTCTTCCACCCCCACAGGGCTACACCGACCCGCAGGAATTTATTGCCACCCAGGGGCCTCTCAAGAAAACTCTGGAGGACTTCTGGCGGCTTGTGTGGGAGCAGCAAGTTCACATCATTGTCATGCTGACTGTGGGCATGGAGAATGGGAGGGTGAGCATGCCCTGCAGTTTCCTGGAATGGCCACCAGGCGGCACACGTTCTCCTTACAGGAATGGCCCCCTTGCTGTCTTAGGTCTGGGAACACGGGTCAGGCATGAGTGAGGCCAGTTAGGCCTGGAGGTTGGTGGGGGTCCCCAGGGCCACCCAGAAGCGGGAGGCGGGAGGAAGGACTAGGTACTTAAGCTCCCTGGTTGACTCTTCTTCTGACCTCTGCTGTTTCTCAGTTTCTCCACTTGCTCTTGCTCTAGGCAGAGAGGGGCAAAGGGGTTAGGAGAGAGACTGGGGTACGGATGGCCCCAGGGTGGGCATCAAAGATAGGGCATTCTTAATCCTTTCTTTCAACAAGCCCGGGGCCCTGGGACAGAGAGAACACCTGCTGGGTCTGTCCTCCAGCTGGCACCCTAAGGCAAAGCCAGGCAGCCCTAAATAAAGCCACCTGGTTTTTCAAAGGAGCCCAGCAGCTGCCCTGAAGTCCTAAGGGTCATATGAGAGGTGTGGGGGTGATGGTGGCAGAGGCCAGCCAGAGGAGAGAGGCTTCTGGACGAGGTAGCCGGGGAGCTGGCTTGGGACAGAGAGCAGAATTTCAGCAGGGGCGGGGAGTGACCAGAAAGATGGGGGGGAAGGGTCGTCTGGATAAAGCCACAGCCACCCCCTCTGCTCTGACGCTCTGACCCTAGGTGCTGTGTGAACATTACTGGCCAGCAGACCCTACCCCCATCACCCACGGTCACATCACGGTCCACCTGCTGGCCGAGGAGCCCGAGGATGAGTGGACCAAGCGGGAATTCCAGCTGCAGCATGTGCGCGCCCCAGGGGACAGGGCGGGGTGGGCACTCGAGCAGAGACTCTGAGAAGGTTGACTCACTTCTGGGTCCCCTGGCCTGCATCCTTCTGAGAATTGCAAGCGCTCAGCCGCTGTCCAGGGAAGTTGGTTGGGGGGGGGAGAGGGAGGCACAGGGAGGTTAAAGTTTTCTCCAAAGCTGCACAGTGTGTCAAAGGTAGAGCTCAGGGCTTCCTGCCTCACCCCTGCCTCACCCCTCGTGCCCATGTGCCTTGCCAGGCTGTGACAAGGGCAGACCAGGGCAGGAAAGCCAGGGACTGGCATCACCCCTCTGCCTGGGCACCCCCAGAGGCAGAGACTACCCAGGAGGCTGGGGAAGGAAGAGGGCAAGGGAAGCATCGGATCTGCGGGGCAGGCATCAGCCACCCTGCCCTCAGGGATCTGGTGAAGAAAGCTGAGAGCCGAGCAGAGGGAGCCCAAGGTTAGCCCTCCCCCCTTTGCCGCCCCTCCCTGTCAGGCTGCCCAGCAACAGCAGCGGAGGGTGAAGCAGCTGCAGTTCACCACCTGGCCCGACCACAGTGTCCCCGAGGCCCCCCGCTCCCTGCTCACCTTCGTGGAACTGGTACGGGAGCAGGCGAGGGCCACCCAGAGCATGGGACCCATCCTGGTGCACTGCAGGTGAGGGCAGGCGGGCCGGGGGGCGGGGCTCGAGGCCAAGGGCAGCGCTGGGGCCACGGCTCCCCCTCGGCCCACTCAGCCCCAGGGCCGTCCCCACAGTGCGGGTGTGGGCCGCACGGGCACCTTCGTGGCCCTGTCGAGGCTGCTGCGGCAGCTGGAGGAGGAGCAGACGGTGGACGTGTTCAATGCTGTGTATGCACTGCGGCTGTACCGGCCCCTCATGATCCAGACCCCGGTAGGGCTCCACAGACCTGAAGGAGTGGGCGGGACATGGGTGGCCATGGGGCCACAGGGTGGGGGGGCGGGGAAAGGAATCTCAGGGACATGCAGGGGATCTGGGGGGGAGGGGCTCAAACAGGTCACCATCCTCTCTGGGCTTCTGTCTCCCTTTCTGTCAGAGGGGAGGTGGGACAGGCCCCTGCCAGCCTTGACCCTGGGCGGCAGGGTGGGCAAGGTTCCCAGATGCCCGCCCTCCTCACCCCATCCCTGCCTTGCCGGTTGGAGGCTGGAAAATCTCCCTGCTGGGCCCTACTCCCTCAGCCGACTGAGTCCTCCTCCTCCTCCTGCCAGAGCCAGTACATCTTCCTGCACAGCTGCCTCCTGAACAAGATTCTGGAAGGGCCCTCTGCCACCTTTGAGTGAGTCGCAGCTCCCTTGGGGCCCTTGTGGGGTGGGGGGGCGCAGGTTTCCTGTGCCCCCCCACCAACAGGCCCCTGATCCTGTCATGGGCAGAGCTGAGAAGACTAGAAGCGGGAGCTGGGGAACCCCGAGTGCCTTGTCCCCTCTCCGCCCCTCCCCCAGGTCCCAGCCCATCTTGGTGACTAACTTTGCACAGGCCTGCGCCAAGAGGGCGGCCAATGGCAACGCTGGCTTCTTGAAGGAGTACAAGGTGTGTTTCAGACCAGAGGAGTGACAACTAGGGGCGGGGGCTGTCCCTGCCCAACTGGCACTTCTGTGGGCTCTGTCCAGCTGAGCCTCCTAACACCCATCTCCACCCTGCCAGCTCCTGCTCCAGGCCATCAAGGACATGGCTGACTCTTCAGCGCCCCCTCCTGGCTATGAGCAGGACAGCACGGTCTCCTGTGGGTGCCTGTGGTCCCATTGGGTGGGCCCCTGCACCTGGCCCGGGTGGAGGGCTTCTGGCAGCCTCACCCTCCCCATCTCCCCTCAGATGACTACTCCCAAGTGCGGTTTTCTCCAGTGGAGAACAGCCCCCCTAATGAGATGCTCGAAGCCTGGCTCTTCCCTGTGAGATGATGCCCTTTCCCTTGCCCTCTCTGATCATTTGTGCTTCTGAGGCTGGAGCTGGGGTTTCTGGGGGCACCCTAGAGCTGTGATGGGCAGCGGGCACCCTCAGTCCCTGGGAGCCAATGATGTGTGCTCCTCAGGGTGGGCCTTCTGGCCACGACCACGTTGTGCTGACTGGCCCTGCGGGGCCCGAGGAGCTCTGGGAGCTGGTGTGGGAGCACGGGGCCCACGTGTTGGTCTCCCTGTGCCCGCCTGACACCTGGGAGAAGGTGAGGGGGGCAAAGAGACGGTGGTGGAGGAGCCTCAGTATTGGGGCAGGGCTGGGGGAGCTCGTGGTGTCGCCTGTGACTAGGGTGTGGGCAGAGAGCTTGGGAAGCCGCCTGAGCAGCCCTGACTTGGTCCCCAGTCACAGGAGTTCTGGCCAACAGAGACGGAGCCTATTGTCACAGACATGGTGACGGTGCACTGGGTGGCCGAGAGCAGCACGGCAGGCTGGCCCTCTACCTTCCTGAGGGTCACACATGTAGGTGTTGGGCCCACAGGCTGCGGGGTGGTGGGCTGTGTGGGGAAGAGGCTCTTGCTGGTTTCCCCTGCTCCTCCCCGGCGCCGCTGGTACCGATGGCTTTGCCTCCAGGGGAAGAGCAGGAAGGAGAGGCAGGTGCAGAGACTGCTCTTCCCGCGCTGGGAGCCAGGGCATGAGCTCCCGGCCACCACCCTGCTGCCCTTCTTGGCTGCCGTGGGCCGGTGCTGCTCTCAGGACCAGACGAAGCCAGGCACACTGCTCAGCCACTCCAGGTGCTGCTGGACAGAGAAAGGACTGGGGGGGGTCGGTGTGGGAGTGGGTGCCGGACCCCCTCACTGCCTCTGCGGCAGGCCCTCACATCTCACCAAGCCCTGCTTGGGTCACGGGTCTCCCAGTGCTCCCATCTCCTTACTCTGCCCTGATATCTCTGGGGAATATGGCATCTTTTAGGAATTTACCCCCTCCCGGGTCGGGCCCTGGCTGGCTGGCCCACTAGGTAGGTGTCCCTTCCCAGTCCCCAGGCCCAGGTTGGGTTTCCCTATATACCTGGATAGCCCAGCCTTCTCTGCCCCTCCGCCCCCTGCCCCGGTACCGCATCCGACTGGAGGTCAATTGCAGCAAGGGTGTGGCCCAGGTGGGCACCTTCCTGGCCATGGACCAGCTGCTGCAGCAGGCGGGGGCCGAGTGCACCGTGGACATCTTTAACGTGGCCTTGCAGCAGTCACTGGCCTGTGGCCTCATGACCCCAACACTGGTGAGAGGCCGCCAGGGCTCAGCTGCGGGAAGGGGCAAGGGAGCAGGGAGGGTTCTAGGAGCCGCCTCTAGGCACTATTCTTTGGGTAGCCACTAGGTGGTGCTGGGGACCACGATGCTCCCAGATGGAAGCCTAGGGTTTGGGAGACGCCAGGGACCTTTCTGCCGCTGATGTGGGCAGGCAGGGTGAAGCTCCTTCCCCCACGTCTACCCCCAGGAGCAGTATATGTACCTCTACAACTGTCTGAACAGCGCACTCATGGACAGGCTGCCTTGAGTCAGCACTGGTCACCGTGCTTGTGCAGGAGCGGAAGAGGTCTGGGCTCTGCCGGGCGGGGACAATCAGCCTCAACACGCCCGCTGGGGCCTGGCTTCCCGGGGAGGGCAGCCTGCACATTGGGCCCTGTGGCGTGAAGGGGCAGAGTTGAGGAATAAAGAATGTGGTCAAGCCTGAGACTGAATGTGTTCTGTCCGTCCACCCTCCATAGAGGAGAGAAATGGCCTCCAAGACTTGCGCAACACGCGGCCCAATGCGAGGGCCTGGTGGGCAACCCTGAGCAGGGGTGGGGTCTGGCTGGAGGGGCTGACCCACAGCCCGCATGCTGATGGCTTTTCCCGGGGAGCAGCCCCCGATGCCCAATCTTCCAGTTATCCAGGGGCCTTAGACTTTGGTCTCTAGGGTCTTGGGGTGCTCCAGATTCAGAATCCCAGTTACTCAGCGTTCTCCTGCCCCACCTCCCACCCCTGTATGCAGTAGGACCAATCGTGTTTCCTTCTCCTTGCGTTCGCTTGCCTTCTCCTGCCATCCCCAGCCGTCTCTACCTGCCAGTGTCCCCAGGGTCCCCCTCAACCCCTCTCTGCTGCCCCGCCAGGGCGCAGGCGTCACAGCCACACCGACATGAAAGGCGGGAGCTGAGGGCTTTGCTGCTTCTCGGGAGGCTGTTGCTCAGGCCAGAGTGGCCAAGTTTTCTCTGCTCCTTCGCCCCCTCCTTCCTCCCCTCCACCATGGGAGGGAGGGAGGAGAGAAAGCAGTGAGGGAAATTTGGAAGTGAGGCAAACCAGGAGGAGAAACAGAAAACAGGGTGCGGTTGAGGACCCGGGAGAAAGTCCGTCCCACACCATAGGACTGAACTGCGCACCATATGACATGATATGGCCTCATGAGCTCCTGTCTGACTCCCTGATTAGACCGCACATTTTTGAACAGCAAGGTGCCTGATGCTCGACATCAATTGTCCCTGGTGGAGGGCCCTGGGGTGGGGGTCAGAGCACAGAGAGAGCCTGGACAAATCAGAGCGAGGCCTGAAACGCAGTTAGATCCCCAAATGGAGTAGGAGGCAGAGCTCTCACTGGCCATCCTGGGTTCCTAGTAAAGTACAAGGGGTCAGTGGTCAGAGGGGGCCTTTCTCAGGCCTGGTTGGAGAAGGGGGACAAAGGTAGGGCTCTCTCCTCCATCAGGAGCCTTCCCTGGATGAGGTTAGACTCTGGTGCTCCCTCAGGGGGAATGGAGGTCACGGCTTCTTCTAAACTGTTCATCAGGAGTCCCCATCGTGACCCTCAAATTGGCGGGCTGGAGACTAGCTCTGAGCCCCAAGCCTGCCATGAAGGGCTGCTGCTGAGGTTGAAACAGGGCTCGAGCATGGTTTTTCCAGTCTGGGCCCCTCACACTGGAGCAGTGGGAGCTGCAAACAGGCAGGGGAATGGAGCCAAGCTATGGATGAGTGAGGCTGGAAACAGAGGCTGATCGGGGAAGGCAGGGGCAGCTTCCATTTGTGGGTTTTTTCTGGTAATGAGAGCCAGGACCATCGATGGAGGACCTTCTCTGGCCTTCCTAGGTGGCTCGGCTCCATTCAGCGCCATGGCCCCAACTGGAGCCTGGGGTCGGGGTCTGCTGGCTGACCTGGGGACCTGGGAGGTTAGCAGCAGTGGCAGAGAATGGGGTTGGGGAAGCGGTTGATGTGAGGTATGAAGGGGTCTGGACGTATGGGGTGGAAGGAACAATGGCTGCCTCTGAATCTCCAGGCTTTGGGGATACTCTCTGGATGGGCCATGGGAAGGTAGAGGCCAAATGGGAGACAGGGCAGGCTCTAGCTCTGTATTGGGATCTGGCTCAGTGTGAGAGAGACCAGAGAAAGCAAAAGGCTGCACGAAGGAAGCACGGCCAGCCCAATCTGGTCTAAGAAGAGAGTAGGGACTTGATGCCTGCCTTAGCCACCATCTGCCCTGCCTGTCAAGGCCCTGGGACCCACCAGAAGGCCCCTGGGAGTCCAACCTCAGGGAGGCCAGGCTGCAGTTGCAGCGCTGGACTCCAGGTGGCGCCCATCCCCGGACTTTCAGGAAGCTTCTGACAACCCCGCCAGCTGGGCTCAGTCTCTATCTACCTAGCTTGGTCCCCAGAACAGGATCAAGGTGATCCCAGGGCTTTAGACCTGACTGGGGTTGCATGCATGCAAAGTACACTCAGTGGGTGGAAATCCGCACTTTCTTTGGTGGCAGGGCCCCGGGGCTCAGTGAGAAGTCCTTTCCTCTTTGCCCACTGCCCCCATCCTTGCATAAGGTGGAACATTTCACCGCCTGACCCCTTTCAGGACAAATCCTTACTTCCCTCCTCCAGGAGACAAGGTGACAAGGACAGACCCTGAATTCCAGTTCTGGGGATGCCGCCCCCTCCCCCCCCCCCCCCCGGGATGTCCTCCCTCCTGCCATGTGACCTTGAACAAATCACTTCCCTCTTGGGTCTCTGTGGAAAATGTGGTAGAAGGGTTGGGGCCCATGGGAACTCTTAAGATTGCTTCCAGAGAGCCTCCTCCAAGTCCCTGGGGCCCGTGGCTGACCCTGCAGGCAAGAGGGTCCCCAGCCTGCAAGCCTAGGTCCTGGGACATCCCATGGTTTCCAAACAAGTGCAAGAGCAGGTCCCTGACATGCCATCTCTGCTCACTCTCTTAGGGTTTCTTTGCCTTTTTTTTTTTTTCTTTCCTGGATGAAATTCCTGCCAGCTGGGAAGGAAGGAGGGAAGGGGAGCGAGCCACAGCGCAGAAAGTTTCCTTGACTCCTCCTCCGCCTGTGTCTCCCTCCCTTGCCAAGCCCAGCCTGTGAAACTGAATAACGAAGATCACTCAACAATGCCTGCCCCTCTCTGACTGCACGCTCCCCGCGCTGCAGCCGCCGCCGCCGCTGACACCCAGCAGAGCCCGCGGGGCCGTCCCCACCGACGGCGCAGCCCGCCGGCCCGGCCGCGGGACCCAGAGGCGAGCAGCGGCCGCCACCGCGCCGAGCGCTCGCCCGTCCGCGGGTCGGTCCGCCAGGTGCCCCGGCCGCCGAGATGCCCAGCCCGCCCGCACTGCGGGCGCTGTGGCTGTGCGCCGCGCTGTGCGCCTCCCCGTGCGCCGGCGGCGCCCCCCAGCCCGGCCCCGCGCCCGCCGCCTGCCCGGGCCCCTGCCACTGCCAGGAGGACGGCATCATGCTGTCGGCCGACTGCTCGGAACTCGGGCTCTCGGCCGTGCCAGGGGACCTGGACCCCCTGACGGCTTACCTGTGAGTACTGGCCCGCACGTCCCTCCCTGCTCCCGCCTGGCCGCCCGCTAGCGCCCAGCCCCGGCCTCCGGCTAGGGCACCTGCCAGGCTGCTGCCGGGAAGCATGGGCATCCGGGGAGGGCTCTTCCCTTCCAAGTGGACTGCGGGGGTGGGACAGGGGTGAGGCGCGTCTGTGTGTTTGGGGGGGGGCGGTAAATCTGAGCCTGCGGATCAGACAAGTGATGAGGCTGGGCTTCCCTTGGTTTCTCAGTGGCCCCTGTCTGTGGGTTCACTGTGGGAGCTCAGGCTTGGTAAGAGGTGGGTGTCTGGACCCTGGACCGGGAGGGCCACGGGGCTGGCCAGCCCTCCTCTTGCTGCTTTCTCCGCCCGCCCAGCGGTGCCCAGGACCATGTGAAGCTGACTGATGTGGTGGTAGAGGAGAGGGGAGGGCCTCCGGTAGGGTGCAGAGATCATGTGTTCCCCTGCATGGCAAGGAGAGCAGAGCTGTCACCCGGAGGCTGGGTGGCCGGGTGTGGGGGTTATCCCAGAAGCTGCAAGAGGGGCCTTGCTCACTCTTGGCTCCTCCAAAAGGGCCCCTGCCAGCACCATCTCCCTCTGAGGAGGCCTCCCGGCTCCCCCAAGGGCCTCCCTGAAGTCATGTCCCAAGAGGCCGTGTTGGAGACACTAATTTGTGGGCAGGCGCTGAGGCCGAAAACCAGAGAACCATTTTTAGAGCTGAGTTGGGGTGAGATGGCGCGTGAAGGGGACCCTATTGGGGGCAGCTGTCCCGAGGAAGGCTCAGAGGAGCTTCCCCCTCAGAGCCTGAGGGCTGGGGGCTCTCCCTGCTCCCACCTGGGCAGGAGGAGGGTGTGAGAGCGCATTCCAGACCACCTAACCCCACCCCCACCTGGGCTCTGGGGAGGAAACCTGCACCCCACCCCACCCCAGCCCTGCCCAGGCTCCTTCACCTTTTCTCAGAAGAGTTTAGGTGGGAAAGTCTGGGACCATCTGTCCTAGGGATAGGCTCCGGGGCTCCAGGACCTGGGAGCTCTGAGGAAGAGGGGGCTAGGCTAGTTTTCACAGGAGTCCAGCAAGTATCTGTGAGCTAAATGCGATCAGGGTAATCAGTTGTGGGGGCGTCCTGGCGGCATTTGGAGGGTCCTGAATTGCAGCCCTTCATGGAGCTCCCCTCCTAGTCCTCTGTCCCTAGTTGAATGTCCCTCTCCACTTCGAGAGGCACAGGCTGGGAACCAGGGCCGAGAGTGAGAAGAGAAAATAGTGTTCATATTCCAAAAGGGCAAACTGAATCCTTCAGAGCCCAGGAGGTGAAGGCAGGGGTAAACACTATGAGTCCCTTGGGGGGCTCGGAGGGTGTCCCCACAGCTGCCAGAGGAGGGCTAGCTCTGGCCCCCAGATCTGCTACAACTAGGGCAGCCCCACTTTTAGCCATTTTATAGCTTGGGGGTATATGACATTGCTTCATTCGAAGACAGGGTTCTGGGGCTAGAAAGCATTTGGAAGTGGCATCTATAGAGTCTTTCTCTAGGGGAGTAGAAGGAAGGGCCTTTTCCTGGGTTGAAGATTGGTTGCTCCAACCTTCTTTCTCAGCACCCGTCTTTCCAGACTGACCCTTTTTCTGGAAGAACTTGGGGAAAGAGGTACAATGCCACTTTGGAATCCAGGCATCCATGCTGATGGAAGTCCTAGTTCCTTGTCACAGCTCCCTGGAGCTGTGAGGTCTGCATTTGGGATCAGTGGAGATGGCACCTTCTGAACTTGTGTCTCTGTGGGAATAGAGGAAGCCTCTCTCTCCCAAGACTCAGACTTGTGGGAGAGGGGAGGAGACGGAGTAGAGTCCTGAGGCAGTGTGGGGGATTTCGCGGTGGGTTCTGGAATACTGGAGGGAGGCGGGAGAGAACCATGTGAACTCCCCTGGGCTGCGGACGGGCCCCATGTGGATGGTGGATGAAGGGGTCTCTGCTGGGGGCAGCTGGCCTGAGGGTGACTCAGAGGATGAGCCTTCTTCCTTTGCCTCTCAGGAAGGTGGAGCAGGCATGAGGGTTGTCACTGAGAAGAGCGAGGGCAGGGAGGTCATGGGGCTCCCTTCCTCCTCAGCAATGTCAGGCAATGCCCGGCCTGGCCTCGCCTCGAGGAGCCCAGCTCTGGTGGAGGACGGTGCATATCGATGATGGAACCAGCAGTGCCTCTCTGTCTGGGCCCTGAAGCCCTGGTTCCTTCCCAGCTTTGCCACCGACTGAGTCACTGAGCTCTTCTGAGCCTTGGGCTCATCATTTTTGTATGGAGAGAAGCGGGTAGCAGGGATGATTAAATGATTAAATGAGATAATATGTCTGCCTGACACACAAGGGGTGATGTAGAAATAGGAGCTATTTTCATGCCTGCTGTTGGGTGTGCAGTGGAGGTAGAAGCAAGCTCCCAGGGCGCTTCATACAGGAGGGAAATTGAGTCCAGCGGTGGGTCTAGAACTCAAGGGAGGGGTGCCTGGCTCGCTCAGTCAGTTGAGCGTCCAACTCTTGATTTTGGCTCAGGTCATGATCTCCGGCCCCGCATTGGGCTCTGCGCTCAGCATGGAGTCGGCTTGTCCCTCTTCCTCTGTTCTTCCCCGCCTCCGCCAACTCTCTCTCAAATAAATGAATAAATGAAATCTTTAAATAAAAAGAACCCAAGGGGAATGGTCTGTGGCAGGAAGAAGAGAGGTGTGTGCTAGGGAGTCATCTGCGGGTGCTGGTCTTGGTTAATGCTTGGTTGTTCTGGGGGCCTGGGGTCCAAGGAGTTGGTTGGCAGAGGGAGTAGGGGTGGGAGGGGAGGGGACACTTACATCTTCCTGACACTGGGTGGAGAAGTGAAAGGTAAGATTAAAGCACTTGGGTGTACAGGAAGTGGCCAGCCAGAGGGTACCTGAAGATCCTTAGAAGGGGCCATAGACTGAACCATAGGAGGCACCAAGGAACTATGGACTCCAGAAGATACCTGGGGCTTCCTAGACCTGCCCCACATCTGCTTCCCCAGGAAGGTGAGGCTCCCTCCTTCTAGCCAGTTACCTCTCGTGGTGCACACACCTATACCTTCCTCCATCTCGGGTCTAGCGAAGACCAGAAAGTCTTCTTTATACCCAACTGCTGCCCTTTGCTTTGATACCTAAGTCCAAAAATTATGATTCTTTTGGGGCCCAACGCCAGCCCTGTTTGATCAAGCTTGGGAAGTCAGACTTGAACTACCCACAATCTTTCAAGTATCTCTCATTTTTTGAAGTCTCCTCCCAAACTGAGTTGCCATGAGGCTCCCCGGGGTTTGGACCTTCTTCCTGGGTAGGGCCTGTCCTGGGAACCCATCTGGAGGAGGTGGAGCTCTGGGGCATTCCAGTCTCATGGTGACATGAAGACATGGTGCCTCTTGCTGTACCCAGTGAAGGGACAGGGATGTCCAGACAGCAAATACGTGTTGGCTAAGCCTCAGAGTTGTCCCCGAGTCGGAGAATCTGGGTAGTTCCTCTGTGTTCCTGCTTTTGCTCCCAAAGTCCAGCCGTATCAGGAGTGGGTTGGGGGGGGAGGGGAGCCTTCTTGGGAGGTGAGTTGTAAAAGGCCTGGGGCTCCTATACTTGCACTTGGCCCTGAGCATCCGTCTCCATCACCCACTGCTTCGGGGGCTAAGAGAGGGGCCGCCCCTCTGTGCAGCCCTAGTCAGACTGCTCCCAACATGTCCCGATGGGGCTTGTGGGGCCTAGCACAGGAAGAAGCAGAGAAGCATGAACAAGAAGCTTCAGTGGCTGAGAGCTGGCCTTGGGCAGGATGTACCCGGGGGCTCAATGTGCCCGGTCTCCTGTCTCACCTTCAAGACTACCCTTCCTGGCTCAGGCTTCAGTTTCCCTTTCTGGTAGATTCTAAGAGCCTGAGCCATCTCTGCCTTCCTGAAACTCGGGGTTTGTGAGTTCTAATCCTCGGTCCCTCAGTTGTTGTGATGCGAGCTCCCAAACTTTCCTGGACCTCAGTGTCTACACATTTTGTGGAAAAACTAGAGTGGGAGAGGCAGGGAGAACTCAGCCCTGAGCCTGCTCTGGTGATGCAGGATGGAGAAAGCCTCCAGCGAGAACTGCTTGGCAGAGGTGGGCAGTAGGGGAAGGGACTGAGGGAAGGGGGAGGATCCGGACGGCACCCAGACCAGGGCAGAGAGGAGAAGGGCGAAGCTGGGGAGAGTGATTCCAGGAAATGGGGTGCCAGCCTTCCTCCAAAGTGCAGCCTGGGGGGACGGGCACATCAGAGGGCAGTCCTGGGGGGTCGCCGGAGGAGGGCAAGTGCGTGGAGGAGCCAACACCCCAGTTCAAAGGAAAGGCAGGAAACAACCCTAGGCAAAAGAAAAAGGAAACCTCTGGGCTCTGGCAGCAGCGGGCGCTGGGCGCGGCCGGGTGGGGCGGCTGGCGGAGGAGAAGAAGGCCTGGCTC
>CM052893.1:34948805-34972382 GCA_028534135.1 Potos flavus
CTGCTGAGGCTCAGAAAGAGAAGAACAGAGCCACCTGGGACAGGGTGGGGGTGTAAGGTGCCAGTGTGATCTTCTGGAGCCCCCTCGGATCACCCGCCCACCCGCCTCCCTTCTCTCTTCCTCCCTCCCTCGCTCCTCCCGTAGTAAGAAAGCCCCCTCCTGTTGACCTGCAGGGACGGGGGCCTTTCACAGAGCCCGGTCAGCTCTTGAGCTCCCAGCCCCCGGAGTAATGGAGGAAGCGATCCTCCTCACACGTGAGGCGATGGGCCCTGGCCTGCTACCTGGTGGAAGACTCTCCCCAGAGAAGTCGAGGCTTTCAGGTCACTCCTGTCTGGGGAGTCCAGCTGCTCCCCGGAAGCGGGAGTTCTGTGGAACTGGAGCCTTCTCTGGTATAGCCTGAGGAAAAGTAGGTGTGCGCGGGGCAGCTGGGATTTTTTCCTCGGGACATGGCCTTAGGGGCCCTGAAGGATTCTCCTCTGAGCCCGTCCCTAACGGGCTGTGTGACCTTAGGCTAGTAACTCAGTCCGTTGGGTGCAGGGCCAAGGCAAGGAGTCCCACTGGGGCTTTGGGCAGGTACGAGAGACGGGGGTAGGGGAGAAATTTCCACTCTCTTTCTCATATGGGAAAGGATGCCTTCTTTTAGCCAAACTGAAATGGTCTCACTGACTCAGGGACTTTCAGGGTTGCAGGAGCCCCTTTGTGCTAACTAGTTCTTTGCTAAGAAAGGCAGTGGTCCCCAATTTCTAATGACAATTCAGGTCTTCCCTCCCGCCCTTCAGACATGGGAGAACAGGTCTCAGAAGGAGAAAAACACCCAAGAGGCCAAACTTGGGCAGGGAGCAGAGTTATTTTGGAAGCAGCGAAAGGACATGGGGCGGGGGGGAGTAGCGGGTAGGGCTCCGGGGTTGGCACTGCGCCCCCCGGAGCCATGCCAGAGCAGGCCACGGGCGGGCTGGCAGCGGGCAGGTGGGGGTTGGGCCCGGCTCCTCCGAGACAGGGCACCTCCAGAGCCGCCGAGGTGTCCTCTGTGCCCCTGTCTTCTTCCTCTTCCGGAGCTAAGAAGGAAGGCCTGTACCTTGACTTTCCCCAGCCCTGGGGCATCGGGGTCCCCTCTGATGAATCGTACGCCAGGGAAGTGCCTCATGCCCATTTTCCTACCTCTCCTGTCTGCTCTTGCATGCAGTGGGGATGCCTTCCTGGTTGACATTTTCATTCCTGGGACCATAACTTTTCTTCAAGGAAGAAACCAGATTGTCATACCCAGGAAAGGGCCATTGCGAGGGCCTTGCTGCCTTACCTGCAGTGGGTACCAGCTGGCATTGACCCCATTTGTGTAACTCTCCCGGCATCATCTCGCGGAAACCGCGGGAGAGAGGGACTGGTGTTATCCCCATCTTACGGATGAGGAAACTGAGGCTTTTAGATGTTAGGTGTCTGACCTGAGGCCGCCAGCCGGTAGCGGGATTTCGCCCCAACCACTGCCACTCAGGGGGTCAGAGCTGGGGGTTTTGGAGCTCTGAGTGAATGGGCAGGACTCTGGGCACGTTAAACCCCCAGGCTGAGCAGTCCCTTAAAGTCTATTTCCAGTTTCTTGTCTTTCTCGAGAAGTGTCGGTGGTTTCATTCCCGTCCCATCAGCCAGCAGGGTCTCTGGGAGCTCCTCTGCGGGGGCTGCTTGAAGGGAAGCTGCTGGGTCCCCTGCAAGGCAGTCAGGATGGGGAGGGGGATGGCAGAGGACACAAGAAGAGTTGGCTCGCTGTACCAGATGGTCATGGGGAGTGTCCCTGGAGGACCAGCAGTGAGGTCAGGAGCACTCTGAGGACAGGGAGGACCGTGCTGGTCAGGGGAGACCCCGTCCTGAGTCCTGAAGGACCAGGGGATTCAGATGGGGAGCAGACAGGGAAGGCCCTCCAGGAGAAGGGAAAGCAGGAGCCTCGAACACAGAGCACACGGGGGCTTTGTTCCTTCCTCACCACAGACTTTCCATCTCACTCCTCGAGGAGGCAGGATATTCCAGAGCAGCGCTCTCCGCCTTTTTCGCCTCAGGCCACACATTTAAAAAATAAAAACGGATTCAAGGTGTGTAGCAGCTGGGATAAATCAGCTAGGCTGCTCCTAGCCAAAGGCATCTAGCCAACCCCAGGCAGCATCTGGCCCCCTAGGGCCTGAGACCCTCTCTCCCTTTCTCTCTCTATCTCTCTCTATCTCCTGGCCACACCTGGAAGCACTGCTTCAGAGGAAGAGGCTCAAGCAGCCTGACTGCACAGGTTCAAAGCTCGACTCCAGCACTAACTCGCTGGATGGCCCTCCCTGATTCTTCACCTCTCTGAGCCTCTACTGCCTTAGCTTCAAAATGGGCGTAAGAATATCAAGCTCTTTGAAAGACGTTTGCAATCTGGCAGCGTGCTTGGCACCCAGCACATGTCCGATCCATGGGGGCTATTGTTATTACCCACTCTGATCTTCCTTGGAAGGAGAAGCACTTGCGAGGAGAAACTGAGGCAGGCACGAAGAGGCCCTGCGTCTTACCAATGCAAGTCTGCCAATCCAGAGCTTAGCTGGGAGTGAGACCCAGAGGGCTGGATCTAGAACACAGTTCTCATCCTCTCTCCCTGCCACTGTCCCCTCTCCTTTGCCCTTGGAGGTGCTGGAGGAGGTGGGGCTGTCCCTGAGAGTGTCCAGACAGGCAGATGGGAGGAGGGTGTTGAGTGCCTTCCATTGCACTCGTGTCAGGGATTTGGACATGGTCCCTAGGCCCAAAGCCAAGGCAGATGGACTACTGAAGGGGGAAGAGGGGAGGAGTGGTGGTGCAAAGAAGGTGCCACCACCGTCCCCATCTACCACCCCAGCCCCGTACATTGCTAGGGTCGCTGCAGAGCAGGGAGGGGGTGCTTGCTCAAGTGGCCCATGGAGGATCAAGACTGTCGAGCTTTATTCCACCTCCCTGTGTGATTTGCTAGTTTGAATGGTCCCCCGACCTGAGTGACCACTGACTCCTGGGAAACAGGCCAACCCAGCAGCCGCTAAGGGGCTTTTAACACCTCCTGTAGGAAGAAAGCCTTCCCTTAGGTTGACCCAGACTAAGGATTCTTTTCCCCAGGTCCTGGGGTCTCCCCCAATTTGCTTCGTGTTCCTTTGCATCTAGGACTGTGCTGTTCGTGGGGATAGCTCTAGGGGTAGAGTGTGTTTAAGCCCGGGCTCAAGTGCAGTTGCTCTAATGCACCGTTCGCATCCTGATAACACCTCTCCCCCCAGCTCAGGCTGCGCTCTCCCCTTCCCCTTTGTTAATGGTCGGTGATCATGCCACTCAAACTCCCAAGCTGTGTGGAGAGCAAACATTCATTTGAGAGCACCGTGCTGAAGGCTTCTCGTGGGTCCACCCTTGTGGACCGGTACCATCCTGTCCTTCCTCCCCGTCTCAGTTGGGGAGGGGACACCCGGCGCAGGGGGAGAGCCAAGGTTAGAGGTAAGCTTGGGGGCTCCGAAGGCCATGCTCTTTCCTCTGCCCTGGGGGCTTGGAGAGGGAGATAAGACAAGCACACAAAGAGATGTGACACTTTGCGGGGAGCGCAACTGTGCACCAGGCAGCCTCAGATAAGGAAGAGTGGGCAGGCGCTCGGAGGAAGGAGAGCTCATGCTAACTGATGCCATCGATGCAGAAACCCCTGGAGAGGCAGTTGTGCAAGGGAAAAACCACAGGAGTGGGCGTTAGAAGCCCTAGGTGGACACTTATTTGCAAAATAGAATCATCATCTCTCCCCGATGAAATGGTTGTATTAAGCAAGGTCCTGCTTGAATGAGTGCTTAGCACATAGAGGATGTTATTTCCACCCTACACCCCCCCCTCCCCCGCTGCTGTGGAAATATCAAGTAGGACTGCATACCCACGTCTGTTGAGGGTGTGTGTATGTGTCCATCTATCTGTCCACCGGCCTCATCAGATTCAGATTCGGGGCAGGAGCCGTGTCTCTTTCCATTAGGAGTCGGAGCTCTCAGGGAAGGGGCCAGAACTCGGGCTTCAGACTGGGACCTTCCTGAGGGCAGGATCTGTGCTCCTGGTTCCCTTCCTCTTAGGACCTCATCACACCCCCCACTTCAAACACTTGGGCATGTGTGTTTGTGTACACACACACACACACACACACACACACACACACACACGTACCAGCCTCTGCCTGCAGGGGGCACTCTGAACAGGGTCACCAACACTACAGGACATTCAGTCTTTCTCCCTCGCCCTTGGCTCCAGATCTGGGGCAGCCCAAGGGTGGGGGTGTCTGAGGAAGGGAAAGTGGATCAAGTGTCCAGGGATTGTGAAGGTTGAGGCAGGAAGGGGCCGTAAACTAATCCCCTGCCTTTGTGGTGGACAGAGCAGATTAGGAGGCTGGGAGGAGAGAAGAAAGGAAGGGGACTATTGTCTAGGACAAAAGCAAGAGAGAACAAGAATTGGGACAGGGCCTGGTCTCCTGCCCTCATTTACCTAGGGGCAGACTCGGGAGAGTCCGGAGCTGGGAGCCAGCTCGCTTCTCAGCCAGGACTGGACCCCAGCTCTCCCAGCACGGATTATCGGCTTCTGCACTCGTGAGCTGGGTGACTTGGGCTCACCCCTTAGACCTCCTTCACAGACGTGCCACCTCTGCCGTCACACGGGCCCCGTGCTTAGGTGAATGCTGTCTGCTCTTGCCGTCTGACGATTCTTCATAACTTTTAAACTAGCGGCCCCACATTTTCGTTTTGCCCCTGGGTCGTGTAAATTGTCCTGCTCTTCACCTCTCTGAGCCTTGTATTTCTGATTTGTAGAATGAGGAAACCTCTTGACCGGCCTCCCATCTCCCATTCCGAGTGGTCACAGATTCAAATGAGACCCCTTCTCCATGCTCTGTTCTCTGATTGCTAGCACGGCAGATACATGGCTTCTGTTCTTACGGTCCTGCCAGAGGGGGACGAGGGCAGCAATGGGTGGGAGGAGGGGTCTCCTGAGAGATGCCAGAGGGCAGAAGGGGCAGCTTCTGTCCGGATGCACCTGTCGTGGCCTCGGGGCTGGAAGGGACACTGGGTTTCACCGGGCTGTGGGTGTTCCTTGGCCTGAGGTATAGCATCTGCAGCAGACAAGGGTTATGGGGTGCACTGTGCCAAGGGGAGGCATGGGGTACACCTGAATCCTGGGGTAGCTCTGGGGGGCAAGGCTTTTGCTTGAATGGGAGGGCCTCTGCGTGAGTTGCGCCCCTTTCCAGTTTTCCAGAGTACAGCAGAGCGGTTAAGTGCGTGAGCTCTGGAGTTGCCCTTCCGGGGCTCCGATCCTGGCTCAGCCTTTCATCAGTCTTTGGGGAAGGATTTACTCTTCGGTGCCTTAATTTCCTCACCCGGAAATGATAGGGACGATAATGAGAGGCCCCTCATCAGGCTGTTGAGAGGGCTGAATGAGTTAATATAGGGAAAAGGCTTAGAACAGTGTCTGACGCAGAGTAACCTCGATGGGCGTTAACTATTATTATTCATTCATTTATTCAACTGATCAACGTTTACCGAGTGTGGACTCCCTCGCAGGCACAGCTGTGCTTGGCACGCTGTATTTTATCAACAGTTCTCCACATAACAGCTACAGGTCCAGGTGGGGAGACAAACATCTCATGCCCTGTGCGAGCCCCCTCACGAGACCCTCCCGCCCACCTGCAGACACCTGCTGGCTCCGCCCCTCCCAGCGCTCCCACCCTCCGGCTACTGTGCAGTGAGGGGCTGCCTGGTCTAGAAGAATTGGGGGAATGTCAATAGGTCCTCTCCTCCAATTCTGTCTGAGACTCCCCGGACACAGGGCCCACCTGAGCTGGAGGTCCACTCTCTGTTCAATGGAATTGGAATCAGGAGACCCTGGGCTAGAATTCTGTCTTTGCCACCAACTTGCTGAGCACTTTTGGACAAGTCCTCTGATCTCTCTGGGCCTGGCTCCTGTCTGGCTGGCAGTTCCTGATCCCAGGATATTATGGAGATAAATGATCGTGTATAAATGAAGAGGCAGAGGGAAGGGAAGGGGAAGAAGGAGCATGAGCGAGGCCATGTTGAGACTGTGGGGTGAGGGAGGAGCCAGGGTCCCCAGAGATTTGCAGTTTCACTCAGTGAGACTTGAGATCCCCGGGGGCTGGGACAAGGCACGGCCATCACCAGCACCTCCAGGGCTGCGTGCCCAGCCAGAACAAGGCCCCCCATTAACTATGTGCAGCCAGCGGAAAGAGGAATGCCCACCCCCCCGCCAGCCGACGCCACGCCAACCCTCGCTTCGTTGCTGGCTCCCCTGATCTGAATGCAGAAGCCCAGGGTGCCGCCTCCCCCTCTGCCTGTCCTGCCTCTACCTGCCAGAAAGTATTAGCCTCACCCTCCAGATTGGCATGGGGGTGCAAAGGCACCATGCTGCGGGGCCTGGGGGACCTGCTGGGGGTGGGGCTTGGGGTCAGGAAATACCTGGGCTAACCCCGAGAACCCTGGTGTGCCCGGCACTGATGGACAGCCCTGGAGCCTGTAGGGGGCGGGGGGTAAAGAGTGTAGCAAATGGGAAAGGTTTGGAGACTCAGAAGCTTGCCCTGGGGGCCCTCCTGAAGTTTGGCCCCAACCCAAGCTAGAACCCCCCACACAGGCAGACCAAATCCTCACCACCCCGCCAGTGGCTTTAGTGTGGCCCTTCAAGAATGTGATCCCTGGGAAGTTCTTCCTGGTGTCCCTCCTTCTTCCTGCTATAATATCCCTGAGTTTCCTTCCTGCTCTGGTCAGAGGGGAGAGAGCCAGCAGCTACCCCTGCTTTGTTAGCCTCAAATGCACTGCGGGGTGGACTGGGTTTCACTTCACCTTCTCCACGAGGAAGTGAGCCGACCCTACGGAGGCAAGCTCAGGTGGAGATGCCGTGCAGTGCCCAGGGATCCTGGAGGGGCTGCCGAGTGTCTCTTTCCGCCCCCCATGGGGAACCGCACAGCCCTGCGGCTCCCTGCTTCACACCCTCCCGGGGCCCCCACCAGCCCGCTCATTGCCCCTGTGGCCCCACGGTGTGGGGAGGGGGCAGAGTTGGTGAGTGGAGCACAGGCCAGATTTCAGCCTCTGCTTGGCCTTGTCCAGGCCGGGCCACAACTGGACATCTCTGTGAGTCAGTCTGGTCAACACTTAGCAAAAAAGTGATTGAAAAATTATTTATGAGGGGTTGCTTGAAGAAGATTTATTCTATCTAGTCCCTTGGATCTCTCAAAGCCTTTTCACTCCAAGTATGGGGTGCAGACCAGAAGCATCGGCCCTGGGGACTGTTAGAGTGTGCATAAGTTCAGAGCCCACCCCAGGCCTCCCGAGTCAGAATCTGCATTTCAGAGCGTGCCAGGCACTGCCCCAGAGCTTAGCCTTGCAATAAGTCAGATCGTCAGCTGAGTCTCTGGCCAGCCCCTCCCCCTCCCCCATTCCCTCCCACCCAGAATTGCTTTAACTTCATTTATACTTAGGTGATGCCCCGTTGGTTTATATCTAGGGCACTAAGAAAGAGCCCCGTGGACATCACTGTGATTTACTGCAAGGATGTGGTTAAGAAATGGGTTCAGACAAGAAGCCTGCAGCTCTGGGGGCCAGTCTTCAGGGGTAGCAGGGGAAGCCTCAGCTTGGTTTCAGATACAAGGGGCTGACCAAGATGTCTCTGCTTTGGGAAAGCCTTCCCTAACCCCTCAACCCTGAGAGAGGGCTCCCCTCTGTGTGCCTGCTCGGCCCCAGGGCTCATCCCCCGGGTTCTAGCTTCTAGTTACTTGTCTGTTTCCCAAACTAGGCTGGGAAGCCTAGGAAGACAGAGCCCCAGCCACCGATGCTCCCTGGTATCCTCGGTGCTGGCCCCAGCCCCTTGCACAGGCGTGCTCAAAAATATTGTTGGAATGAGTGAAGAAAAGAACGAAAGGAAGAGTACACTAATGAATGGCCAGAGGCAGGAGGCGCAGAGCAGAATCCAGCTTCGGCTGAAGCACATGTGCTCACCTGAGAGAGAGTGCCGGGATGCCGGGAGGGAGGGCCAGCCTCTCCAGACTTGGTGGTGGCCCTAACCTGGCCGCGCCCCGGGCCGGAGGTGTGGCATCCAACCTAGACGGCTGCGGTGAGTCTGGAGCCGTGCTGGGGAGCCTCTTAAGCTGCCAGTTCACCAGCTCTCCAAGCTCGGGTTTCATTAGAGTGAGACATCTGTTCTAGAAACCCTTCTACTTAGAACCTTTTGCCTTTCCTATTCATTCTCTTTACTACTTTTTTTTTTTTAAGATTTTATTTATTTATTCGACAGAGAGAGATCACAAGTAGGCAGAGAGGCAGGCAGAGAGAGAGGGGGAAGCAGGATCCCTACTGAGCAGAGAGCCCGATGTAGGGCTCGATCCCAGGACCCTGAGATCGTGACCTAAGCCGAAGGCAGAGGCTTTAACCCACTGAGCCACCCAGGCGCCCCACTACTTTTTCTTTTAAAGAACACTTCTTTTGAAAATTTCTATCCAGTTTCAAACAAGCTAAGAGGAACAAAGGTATGCGCTTGCCTTTAGGCTTGGATGGAGAGAGGGCCCCAGGGACCTCAAGCTCCTGGTTCTTTAATCTCCATTGTGTGTCTGGCTCTTACCTGAGCTCTGAAAGTCCAAGATGAGCAAGCCCTGTGGTCTGTGCTGAGAGAGATCTCAGGCTGGTGGGTCAGAAGGTTATCACCTTGTAAGTGCTTGGATGAGGATAGGCACAGGCTGGTCGTGGGGGTACTCGGGAGGTGGGGGACGGCAGTGGGGAGGAGTGGGTCCCACCGTGGAATCCTGCAGTGGTCCGGGGTGCCGGGGCCAATGGCCAGGGAACTCTGGGAAGGAAGTCAGAGAACACCGAAGCCCGTGGCCAGGCCAACAAATGTCAGTAAGTGTTTCTTAAGCACCTACTATGTGCCAGAGCCTGGTGCAATGTCCTGGGGGTACACAGATGACTGAGATGACACTGAGTCATGGATTGAACTTCTGATTTCAATTCGATGAGGTGAAAAGTTGAGAAGTAGTGCTTGCAGCCATGGCTCACTCTTGCTCATTGCTGCGCAGACTCACTTCCGGAGAACACAACACAGTCTATCCATTCTACTGCTGACGCGCTTTGGACATGTCCCAGTTTGGGGGCATTGTGGATAGTGCCGCCGTGAGCAGTTTTGTACAGTCGTTCGGTGAGCATCTGGATGTGGTTCTGTTCGTTATAGATCCAGGAGTGGAGTTGCTGGGTCATAGATCCAGGGGGAGTCTCCAGGGGGAGAATGAGTTTCCTAGCTCACCGCAGGGCCCCAGGGACCCGCGTATACTGAGACCCATCGGACTACTTACTGTATACTTTCCAGTGGCTCCTATTACAAAGTAGCATGAACAGGGTGACTTAAAACAACAGGAATTGATTCTCTCATGTGCTGGAGGCCGGAAGTGCAGAATCAAGATGGCGGCAGGGCTCCACTCACTACAGAGGCTCTAGGGAAGAATCCACCGCACGCCTCTTCTAACTTGTGGTGGCTGCCAGCTTCCTTGGCTTGTGGCCACATCACTCTAATCTCTGCCTCTGTCTCCACATCACCTTCTTCTCTGTGTGTGTCTCATAAGGGCACTTGTCATTGGACTTAGGGCCCATTCAAATAAACAAAGATGCTCTCCTCATTTCAAGATCCTTCTCTTAATTACACCTGCGATGACCCTTGTCCTAAGTATGGTCACATTCACAGTGTCCAGAGATTAAGAGGTAGACGTATCTTTTGGGGGGCCACCATTCAGCCTACTACACCATCCCTCACTGCCACCCTAAGTACCCCAGCCCAGTCCCCCACTTTGTAAAGCTCTCAGGCCACTTTCTGACGGCTAAACCTGTCCCTCTTGGCCACCGCAGGCCAGCTTCCCCCTGATCCTCAGGCACTTGAGATTCTCCCCGCAATAACGTTCAAGGCTCTGTCCAGCTGGGTCTGTGGTTCTGCATCTGTCCTTCAGCAGCAGGGTCCCCCCTGCTGGTACACACGGGCACACATAAACTTCCTCCAGTGCTCAGTGGGGCTCGGCACGCAAGGGCACTCAGAATAAGGAACTAAGGCTGAAGGCACCTTTTCAGCAGGGTCCAGTCTCAGCCCAGGCCACCATGCCCAGTGGCAGTCCAGTGGCCAGCCCTTCTCTATGTCCCTCTCCCCCAGACACCACTACCTCAGAGGGAACCCAACTGTTACCTTGTCCCGGGGCTTCTGTGGCAGTCCTGGTTACACACACACACACACACACACACACACACACCCCCCACAGGGAAAAGGGAGGAGCCTGGGAGAAGGGGCAGGAGCCCAGCCCTTTGCTCTTCCTTGGAGGAGGCCTGGGAGACAGGAATGCCTTTGGCTGGGGGACCCTGGCCAGAGATCAGAAGATCAAAGGATGCGAAGATCAGGGCTGGGGCAGGTGGCACTCACTTGGAAGCAGCAGAGAGAAGTAGCAGCTGGTGCCTCCTAAGGGCAGGGCTGACCCAGAACGCCCTTCTCTCCCTTCGCCTCCCCTCCCCTCTGCCTCCCCACTCCATTTCCGTTGTGACCCTACTGTGCTGCTTCTCCAGGAGAAGGGGCTCTGGGGGTTGAATGCAGGAGAGGGGACGGATGTTAACCGGCATTCATGCCACTTGGTAGGCACAGCCACTACCCCTGACACACAAGGATTGTCCCATGTAACCCTCACAATTCCCGTAAGAGGAACCATTACATAACCTGTTAGAGATGCAGAAACTAAAGCCCAAAGAGGAAAGGTAACTTGCCCAATGTCAAACAACTGGTAAGTAGTGGGGCCAAGATACAAACTCTGGGCAGTCTGACACCCAAGCCCACAAACTACTACACCCAAACAGAAGGCCCAGAACTCTGTTCAGTCCAACTGCAGCATGAGGGAGTGAGGCTAGACTTCAGGAAGAACTTCTTGCTGGGCAGGGATGTTAGATCCAGATCTTGAATGGAGTCTTTGTACAGATCTGATGAACCCAATAGGTAGGGAGTTAGGGAAGAGGGTTGGTCGTTGGGGAACCAGCCAGAGGGTGGGAGGAAGGCAGCAGGACCAGAGAGATTCCGCATGAGGGAGGCAGGAGTCGCCGGGGCACCAGGCATACGGGACCTCAGCAGCCTGCTGGTGTGGGTGTCGCAGGACCTCCCCGAGGCCGACTGGGCCAGCAGGGTGAGGCGCGTCCAGGTGGGCTTGGAGGAGGGGAGCTGAGTTCCGGAAAGTTCTACTGGTTCCCAGCAGCCCCTGGGAGCAGGACTCAGAGCCTGAAGATGATGAGACGGGTGGGGCTCTCCCGGGCCGGCCCTAATCCTTCAGCATTGTTCCTGGAGCTACAAACGACCGCCTCCCCGGCTTCCAGGCCCTTCAGCCCCAGGGCCAGCCACACAACGCTGGTGCCCACAGGGACGGAGCTGCCGCCTGCTCACGGGCTCCGGGCTCCCGTGTGCAGCTGGGTTCAACAGAGCGAGCCGGCGGGGCTTTGGCTCTGCCGCATATTAACTGTGTGAGTAGACGTGAAGTAACTCGATATTTCCCAGCCTCCGTTTCTTTATTTAAAATGGGAATAAATAATGCTCCACTCCCTGGCTTGATAAAAGGATCAAATTAAATGAGACCAAGGATGCACCAGAACTCTATGAACTGTGAAAGACATTCAAATGGAGGGGAACTGGAGAGGCAGAGGGGTGGGGTTGGACATGATTTGGGACTTTGGCCTCAGAGGGACCTTGATTTTGCTGAGTCTCCTCTGTAAAATGGGTCTGTAAAGACTTTCTAAAGCACAGTGTCTGCCCCAGCAGAAGAAGCTCTTGTTATGTTCTCTGAGCTTCCAGCTTCTGCTCTTTCCCACTAGATTCAGATCGAAGCTGGGACCAGGTCCAATTCTGAAAACCTTTTGGCTGGGGGTCTGGGTGCTGCCCCTGGCTGGGGTGGGAGTAGGTGGCAATCAGGGGCTCCTGTGTGTGTTCATCCGTGGAGGTAAGCGGAGTTGCTGGATTGGGAAGGGGAAGGGATCCTGATGTGAGAGGAAACCTTCCATCTGGGATGTGGGGGTAGGAGGTGTGTGACTCTGAATAGAGGGGCCTTTCTTCCGTTTTCCACCCCCAGACACACCCTGTCCCTTTATCTGGTGAAATAAAGGCTAAAGGCAGCGGGACCAGGAGCCTCAGCTAAACAAACAGGGCTCAGGGCTGTGGTCTGCGCACAAGGTGGACTCCACCTCCGGCCCTTGTGCGGCCCTAGTCCTTCCCACCTGTGTCCCCTCAGCTCACCACCCCACCTAGCCCCTCAGGGATTTCCCAGTCTGAGGAGAGACGCATGGCTCTTCCCCTCGAGGAGGTCTCTCCCAGTGGGACGGCATTGTCCTCCCTGAGGTGCTTCAAGTCTGAGAGGAAAGACAGCCATATACCTCCGTGCATGGAAATGGTGCCCTTCTAGATGGACCTAGAGCTGGGAATGAGAGCTGGAAAAGACGCAGGCGGGTCAGGGGAGACCAGAGCTTGATGAGGTGGCCTTGTGACACTCACGCCTCTCGGTCCCAGCACTTGTCACTCAGGCTTGTAATTGTCCACTCTCTTGTCATTGTCCCCACTGGACTGGGCTCCTTGAGGGCAGGGATCAAACATTATTGGACTTTGTAGCTTCACCACCTTGCACAGTGCCTGGTGTATTATAAGTGCTCAGCAAATGTTGGTTGAATGACACATGGCTGGATGGATAAATGTATGAACACTGGAGGCTTCCTGTAGGAGGAGGCACTTGAGCTGGGTCTCAGTGAATGGTAGAGGCAGGCAGAGGTGCTCATGGGTCGTATTGGTTGCTTATTTACCCTGTGCCAGCACTGGCTGAGCACTTTATGAGTGAGGAAACTGAGGCAGAGAGAGGTGAAGTAACTTGCTTAAAGTGACACAGCCAGTAAGTGGCAGAACTGGGAAGCAAACACAGGTTCACCTCCAGAGACTGTTACTGGTGGGGTCCATGTCCCTGTGGTGAAGGACATTCTCTAGATCTGCGCTGTCCATTGTGGTAGCCACTAGCCATGTGTGGCTGTTGATCCTTGAAATGTGCCTAGTGGAGTTGAACTTAATTTTTAATTGGATTTAATTTTAATGAACTTAAATTGAAGTAGTCACCTGTGGGTGTTGGCTACTGCACTGGGCAGTGGAAGTGTACGTGCCTCTCAGGAGGAAGAGAGGAGAGAAGGGAGTCCAGAGCCCGTCCTCCCCAGCTTCCAGAGGCTCTGTCCCTTCATGTTCACGGGCTGTTCTCGGATCACTGTGCAGCCCTGCCTGGGCCTAGAAGGCCTGGGGCCCTTTACCTTCGCCAGCTGTGGGTGGCACGGCTTGGCCTTGGGGGAGAAGCACATGCATACGCACATTATGCAATCCCTGGGCCATGCTTCGCTCGTGAGAGCCTTCACCTGGCGCTGGGCGTGGGCAGAGGGACGGCTCCCACCGGCCCAACTCTTGGCCGTCCCGTGCAAGTTCTCTGAGGGTCATGACTAATTGCCTGGGGCGGAAGCAGCCCTTGCACCTGACTTGTTGTAACACTTCTGACAGGAATTCAGGGACACTGTGGGCCACCCTGGCATAGCCACTTTGCCCCCCCAGAGCCAGAGATGTCCCTGAGCCTGGGATGAGCCTGACTCCCTCACAAAGGGATTCCCCGGCAGCACTGAGGGTCCGAACCCACCCCAGAACTCCGACTCCATCCCCAGTGCCTGTCCCCTTCTTTGCTCTGCCCAGGCACCTGCACCTTTGGCATGCTATTGCCATCAGATTTCCCCCTCCTTTGTTCAGTGAGAAGAAGGCAGAGCCATAGAGTTTGGTCTGAGGTTGGTTCTGATGGCCCCAAACCACGTTTTCCCAGATCTAGCATCTTGGAACGGGAGGGACCTCTCCTGGGCCTCTTCCCACCTTGGCATCCTTTCTCTGCTATCAGAACTTGAGACCCACGCCACACAGATAATGTATCAGGATACCCATGAGTGACATTCCCTGACTTCTGTGGTCTTTTAACCCAGGGCTTAAAAAAAAAACAAAAAACCCTTGTACTTTTCACTCGCCTGACTTGTAAGAATGTCTCCTTCCCTCGCCCTTATCCCTCCCCCCTCGCCCTTATCCCTCCCTGCCCCACCGGAATGAATTGGGTCACCCCAGAATGCTCTGGGGGTTCTGGCTCTCCCTGGTCTCTTCCTTGTACAAGCCTCAGTTTTGCTGGGCAACTACCGGGGACTTTCTTTCCCCTTACAAATGAACCCCAAGTCTAGGGGGCCAGTCCTGCCCCGGCCAGCCCTCCAGCTTCTCACGTACTGTCCACTACGCCCCTCCATTCCACACCCTCCTGCCACTCCAGGCAGGCTGCAAGACGTGCTTGTTATAAACAGAGGAGCCGGGACATGAAACACTGAAGCAATAGCCCTTGTATTGAAAACTACAACATTGTTCTCACCTAGGACTTTGTGCAAAGCCTAAGAGAATGTGTCCTGCTGCCATGTGAAGAGAGATACATTTTATCCTGATTGCAGTACACTCCTTTGTTTGGAAATCTGGGAAAACTGCAAAAATCCAAGAGAACTTTGTGTCAGCTAGTGTGTTTAGAATCTCAAAGAAGATAGCTGGTACCACGTCATCTCTGATAAGGACGTGCCACCTCTAGGGGAATCAGCTGGGCAGAGGAAGCTGCTTTAGAAAACCCAAGATCAATGTGGTGGGGTGGCGAGAGCATTGCCCTGAGGTTTAGGAGACCTAATTCTCGCTGCCATCAACTTGCTGTGTGATGTTAGGTCACTTTGTCCAGCTTTGGATCTGTTTCCTCACTTGTAAACTGAGTGCAGGAAGAGGAAAGTACCTTTGATTCAGGGGGCGTTTGGAAATACATGGGGTGTTTCGGACGGTCACAACAACTGGGAGATGCTACAAGCACTAAGGAGCGAGGTCAGGGATGCTAAAAGCCCTGTGGTGAATGGCCAGTCCCGTCCACTGTGCTGACGATCCCCCTCCCCCACCACGTAACATGGGGTGCTCTCTGGGTGCTGTCCACTCCGAACTCAGTTCTGTAAGCTACTCTTGTCTCATACACACCCCACCCTCATTTCTGTCCCAGGAAGCCATGCCGGTTTACCCTTTCCCCCTTCTGAGCCTCTGGTTTAGTCTTGAGTCTGGACACACAGCTCAGAACTTAATTGGGATAGTGGCTGCAGGAGCCGCTTGTAAACCACAAAGCAGAGTACATATGTGGTTTTTTTGTTGCTACTTTGTGAGTAAACAATCCTTCCCCAGCAACACTGTAAACTCTTGGGAGGGCCCAGACCCTGCCCTGTGCTTTGTCTCCCTTCTGGGATGCCCAGCCCTGTGCTGGGCGCACTGCAGCCAGTAAGGAAAGAATGATCTGTAGGGCTGGAGGGGACCTCGGTATTGGCCTCATTGAACCAGCTTCCCTGATTCCGGAGTCCCCGTTCTTTCCTCTTTACCCTGTCACCTGCCTCTCTTGTTGACCGAGGAATTCAGCAAGTGTTTCCTGACTGCCAGATGGTTCCCAGGACAGCCAGCCTGCCTACTGGCCCTTTTCGGTGGGAGGGACTCCCCCATCCTCCACCCTGGGCTATTTCTACACTGGCTCATCCTGTTCCCCGTCAACCCCCAAGCTGTCTCCCATCGTGGCGGGAAATGCGCCAGGCCTGGCCTGGCCCTTGTGGGAAAGGGATGTTGTGGCGGCACATTAGGCCCTAACCAGAGACTGTTGCCTTCAGAGGAAAAGGCCAAAGAGAAACCTGAAGGACCACTGTAGGTGCTTAAGGGATCCTTCAGAGGACGACCTCACTTTTACCTTTTCTAGACGATCCTGGATTGAGAGATGAGTGAACATTGTTAGCAACAGGCCCCATGGATTGTGCACCAGACTGGAACTAAGCACTGACTAGGTTATTTACAGAGGTTATGCCCTTAACACAGCATAGGGAGAAACTCAAATTAGACAACAGGAAGAACTTCCTAGGAGCAAGGGTTGTCGGCCACAGGAAGAGAAGCCAGGGAAGGCAGTATCATCCATCTCCATCTATAATGCATTCATTTGGACGTCTATTGCACACCTCTATTTGCCAGGTATCCCACTAGGATCGGAGGATACAGAGAGGTCTAAGATTAAGTCCCCGCCTTGAAGTCGTATTGGTCATTATATACTAGTCATTATAATTCAGTTAGATGAATATAATATTAATAAGGTAGATTTATTAAGTACTATGTTTGTTTTACATTTAATGACTCCTATAATTATCGCTACAACTAGTGTGAAGTAAGTACTGTTATTATCATCCCTATTTTACAGATGGGAAAATGGAGGCTTAGAGATGTCAAGTGGCATGACCAGGATCACGCAGCTAATTAGCCTTGTGCTGGGGTAATAGTGAAGGTGGGTGCGGCGCTAGATACATGGCAGGAGCTCAGTCATCATCACTGACGGAGCGTGTACAGAACACTGTAGGCACCCAGAGGACGCCACACAAGCTCTGCCTCCAGGGCCTGGGCAGGGCCTCGTGGAGGAGGTGACCTTGGGGCGCGGTCATGCCTGGGGAAAGGGGCTCATCTCCTGGTCACTCTAATTGCCCTTTACCTGGCTGCAGAGATGGGCAACCTTAGCCCACAGTGGGGACAGTGTTGAAGGGGCCCTGCTTCCCGGGCTTCTTCTCCAGCCAGGTGGGGATAGTCCTCCCAGGCCTGTCCCAGCAAAGCCCAGGGGCTTCGCCTTTCTCTGTTTCTTCTCCCAAAGGAAAAATGCAGACAGAACAACTTCACCAGCGCCCTTGGGTATCAGCCAGATTGCCAGGGGGGAGGGTCCCCTATTGCCCCACCCCCCTCCAGTTTCGGTTCTTGCTGCTTTCTGTCCCCTCAGTTCCCCAGCATCCTCCCTCTTATCAAACCCTGTTCCTCGTCTCCATGGTGACACTACTGCCTCACCCAGCTTCCTTGGGTGGTCTGGTTGCCTCACAGGGTAAAACTCTGAGAACATTTTCCTAATGTGCAGCCAGAAACTTCCACTTCCTGTGCCCAGGGCTGCCCCTCTCTTCACTCGCCTCCCTCTCCTCCCTCCCCTCCTGCCAGCCTCGCCCCACTGACCCTCTCCCGCCACCACCCCCCTCACCCAGCTAGAAGAACATATAGCCTGCAAGAAAACTTCAGAATGGGTTGCAACCCATCGTCTCGATCTCCCCGCAGTTTGATTGAGAGAAGCAATTTGCAGGGCTCAGTGCAAAATGAAAATGTGGTGCCTCCCCTTCAGAATTTTTTAAGGATTTCAAAGAGACAACAGCACAGATGGAACGAAGACGGGCCCTTCTG
The DNA here is from genome assembly GCA_028534135.1 of Potos flavus. Lineage (NCBI taxonomy): Eukaryota > Metazoa > Chordata > Mammalia > Carnivora > Procyonidae > Potos > Potos flavus. Next base: position 34,966,149 of record CM052893.1, read on the forward strand.
AGTGCGTGTGTTGTGCAACTACACAGGTGGGCTCGCATGCCCCGGAAGCCGGTCCTGGCGAGCGGTAGTGCGTGCGTACGTGCGTGCGTGCATACGTGCGTGCGCGCGCGTGCATGTGAATACGCATGCGTGCGCATGTGCGTACTCGCAGTGGGCACGGGGCAATCGTAGTGGAGCTTTTGAGTTCAGGCATCGTGTATCTAATTCAGCCACAAGTTGGACCCGCCAGACGGCGTCCCTGAGGGACCTGTGCCCCTTCCTGGGGCCAGGAGATAGGCTGGAGAGGAGCCCCGAAGCCAGGAGAAGGAACTCGGCTCGCTAGAGGTCACACAGCCAGAAAAGGTTTCCAACCCCAGGAGTGAGGCTTGGGTGAGGCTGTTTCTCCCAAAGAATTTCGATCTTTATAACATGTGACGCTTTGAGAACGTTTATGACTTTTAACAGTACGCTAGTCCAATGTGTGCATTATAGATACACACGTGTCCTCACACATGGCACACGCGTGCCCAGCACCCCACAAGACAAGCATATCCAAGAGCTCATGTACCCCAATACAGGCCCCCCCACCTTGTAGATACTGACAAGTTCATACAGCCAAGCAGATGGAGCCACAAGCAAACCCCACCTTCCCCCCACCCCCCATCCCCCGCCCAGGATCGGATGCCCTCTTCTTTTTCCTGAGTCTAAGCATCACCTGAATGTGCTCTCTGGCTTGCACAAGGGCAGCTGACCCCCACTCACCCTCCCCCAAGGAAAGTCCTGTCTCAGAACCACCACTTCGCAGGACAACCCCTGTGTTCAGGGTGCCCACATGCCGCTTCCCTCTCCGAGACTGCCCAGGCCCACCTCCCCCCCAAGCAGGGCTTGGTGCCTCTTGCCAGGGCCCTCCGCTATTCCCAGGGCCTGTGGCATCAGCTTGGAGGATCTCAGCTTGGAAACCTGTCCTGCACCTCCCTCTCTCGGCTCTACGAATTCCTCATCCTCTCCCTTTCCTGGGCACCAGCGCTACCCCTCGCCTTTTTTGAGAGGGCCAGGTCTGAATGGGGCTCCCCCCACCTCCTACCATTGGAAATCCACCCTCCAGTGCCCCCCCCCCCCTTTACCGAGCCCTGCAGCTGGGTTGTGTGTTGTCTTGGGCAGGATGTGGGGGCGGGCTGGGGGGTCCAGGCCCCCTCCTCCCCAGGGGAGAACAATGAGGCCGCTAGTCAGGGTGGGGGGGGCGGAGGGAGTGGGGTGGGAGCATGGAGCCACATCAGAGCCTCTGAGGTGCGGCCCCTGGAGGGACAGCTGAGTGATGAGGTCTGAGTCACATGCCCCGCGTGCTCCTTGAACTCCCGCTGCTACTCCTGTGGAGACACGTCCAGAAATGCGCAGGGTAAATATTTAGAGGTAATCGTTTTGGGGGCACCTTGTGCCTCCCTGCCTGGCTGAGAATGAGCCAGGCCCAGGACTCAAAGGGGAGGAGTCCAGTCAGAGGCAGGTTCTGTGGGGCTTACCATTCCTTCCCCTGCCACAGTCCCGTGCACCCCTGCATCTTCACCTCTCCACCCACAGCCCAGGCTAGTGGGGCCTAGGTACATCCCAAGAATCAAACTCTGACGTAAAATTCATCAACGAATCCTCTTGGTTCTCCTTAAACTGTGGCTATCAGCATACCAATCCCCTACCCCCCTTCTGCCTAGCCCTCTTCTGGACGGGACAGGCCCAGGGATAGCCCTCCTGTCCCCACATGGAGCAGAGAGGGAGCTGTGGACAAGAAGCAGCCCTGAGTTCAGCAGGCCAGTTCCTTGGCTCTTCCCTGAATGGAATGTCTTCCTTCCTTAGAGGACATGGTGTCCGGAGTCTACGTTTTATCAAAGATAAAACATTTGAGACTAAACAGTCTTTTTATAGATTGGAACTGGGCTCCCAAGCACACATTTCCCCACCATCTCTAGCCTGCCTTTCTGAGCATCCACATAAAGCACGCTCATTTCTTGGGGGAAAATGGAGACACTCAGGTTTGACAGCAAAAGTGCATTCCTAAGGAAGGGAGAAAGCTGCAGGCAGTCCTGGGGGTGGTGCCCAGCAATCTGGTGGTCTGGTTTGGACCCACCTCTACACCCCTCAGGGAGGGTGCTGGCAGAGGCGGCAGAAGCAGCTGTTAAGAGTTTGAAATAGGATGGAACCCAAATGTGTGAGACACACACACATGGACTCTGAGACGCCACTGCTCACCCAGACACAAACGGAGAAAGAAATGCTAACGCAGTGCAGGACCAAGCAATGAAAGCACCAACTCCTTCTCACTGAGCTCCAAGGCCTGTTGGGCTAGGACACTTGCCCACAGGTCACCAACGGCAGGTGGAAGGAAGAAAGCAAATATTGTGTATACTATTTGTTAGGCAGTCTGTGAGCATTGGCTCGTTTATAAAGTTTGGTGTTTTTCATTCCATTTTTATGGGTGAGGAAACTGAGGGTCACAGTGGTTAAGAGCCCAAGGTCTGATAAGTAAGTAGAAGACAGGGTTGACCTCAGGGCCTTTGGACTCCAAAGCCCAATGTTTTTTCCTCTTTGTTTTCTTGAACGTGAAATGGATATAACAATGGAATCTACCTTGGGGCTGTTGTGAGAATTACATGGAATTATTTGGTTAAAGGTTAGCCAGTGCCTGACACAGTAGGCCTTGTAAGTGTCACCTGTTAATATCGTGGTTCTTTTGTGTCGAGTTATCTTTAGAGGACAGTGACCCTGAAACCACCCAGTGGGTCTCTGGGATGAGACCCACACCACTGGGTCTCTCACGGGATATGGGAAGGTTGGAATGATCCAAGGTAGGAATCCTTGGAGTAATCAGGATCTGCATCGAGAAGCAAGGCATCTTTGGGGACATGCTGGAGGTCCTCTGGTAGCAGGGGTCTACGGGAGGAAAGCCAACAGGAAAGCGACAGGCAGAGAACTCAGAGGGCAGCGAAATCCCGCTCGTTCTGGGATTGAATAATAGATGATACCGCATGGCCATTGCGGGGATGGGCACACCAGTGCGTGGATATTGCACGAACCTGCTCCGTAGAGCATAATGGCAGTAATCTCTAGGCTTCAGATTCCCCTTTGGTAAAAAGAATGCATGAGGTATTGCTTGTATTAAGTGACCCCTCCCCTTGTGCTCTGAAACTCTGTGAATGATTCTCTAGCTTCTCCCATTTCAGGGAGGTCAGCCTCCTTCATTAGTCCTAACCACAGCCATTCTTGGGGGAGTCTGGCTGAGGGAGGAGAAAGGCAGAGGGCAAAGCTGGAAACCATGGAGGGAATGCACACATATGGACCTGGAAGGCCTGACTCCCAGCCCGGTGCTCACTCTTAGAGCCTGCACCTGCTCCTGCCAGGCTGGCTTTGGAATTAGATGGCATGGTGTGTATGTGTGTTGGGTGTGCTGCAGGAACGGCTGGATCTCTCTGTGGGTGTCCTGGACAGCACGGGTTGGGGCCGATGGGCAGCTCACAGCTCCCTTCCCATTTTCTCTCCATGCAGAGACCTGAGCATGAACAATCTCACGGAGCTGCAGCCTGGACTCTTCCACCACCTGCGCTTCCTGGAGGAGCTGTGAGTAGTTGCTTCATGGGACTCAGGGGCGAAGCTTCGGGACCACGGATAGCTGTAGGAGCCAGGGCTCCCCAGGAGGAGGGCTGGAGCTCAAAGGGAAGGGAGTGGGAAGCTGTTCTTGATAACAGGGTATTCAGCTGATACCTGGGCCAGCTGCAAATCCCAGGTGCTGTGTGGGACCACAAGGTATAGGGACTCTGAAATCTGGCTCTTGGTCCTCCCTGAGGCCAGCTCTTATTTGCAGCTTCCCCTCTTTCTGTCAATGGTGGCCTCTCTTCCTGGGGGTCATCTTTGACCTGCTCCCATCCCTTGTGTCCAGCTAACAGCCACCCCCACATCCTGGTGGTTCTTTCTCTGCAGTGTCTCTTACCTCCACCCCTTGTTCTCTATTCCCACTGCACCACCCTCCTTTCAAATATACTCCGCCATCGTTGGGAGGCACCTCACCAGCTCAAGAACCTTCTCTGGCTCCCCAGTGCCCAAAGGATCCACTTCTTCTTCTTCTTTTTTTAAAAAATATTTTATTTGACAGAGACACAGTGAGAGAGGCAACATAAGCAGGGGGAGTGGGGGAGGGAGAAGTAGGCCCCCCGCTGAGCAGGGAGCCCGATGCGGGGCTCTATCCCAGGACCCCGGGACCATGACCCGAGCCGAAGGCAGATGCTTAATGACTGAGCCACCCAGGCGCCCCCTCAAAGGATCCACTTCTAAGGCCCTCCCCCAACCTGTCCTAAACCTACCTGGCCAGCTTTGCTCCACTGAGGCCAGTCATGTTCACTATCCTGGTTTCCCCTATTGCATTTGAGCAGGAGACTTCCCCTCCAACTAGGGCCCACCATCTCAGGCACAAACCATTCCTTTATCACTGCTGAACACATAGGCCCACTACCTCCACCAAGTCCTCCCTGGTTAATGCCTTCCCATAACGGCTGTTGCTCTCCATCTGCGGTCCTTGGGGCTGGCCTCAGACTCCACGGGTGCTCATGAATAAGTCATCTCTTCGGTTAGAGCGCCTGGCCTGTCTGTTTGGGGAAGCCAAGTCACTCTGCTCCTAATCCTTGAATTTGTCCCAGACCTGTTTCTATCCTCCAGCCTCCGTCCCCAGCCTGCTTTTTCTTGGTTTCGCACCACTGTCGATATTCAGGGTTCTACTAAGGTTTGCTTAAACTGCGCAAAGCATGGGCTCCTGGCTCTGAGAACATTCACAGTTCCACCCCAACCCTGGCCCTGCTGCTGCCCTAACCGATTCCCCATCTCCACCCAACACAGTGCTCCCCCAAGATGCAGTCAGCCTGCCCCTGCTGGAGTTAGGATTCGATCAACCCTCAGGGCCATGGCTGGGTTTTCTAGATGGACCCCATACTTATTGAGCTCCACCTCTGTGTGAAAAACAAGCTCAAGGTGCTCTGGGGGGAAAACAAGATAGAAATTCAGGGAGCTTCTAGGTGAAGCAGTAGAACTGTGCCCCGGAAGGTGAGCAGGGGAATGTGGGCCCTGGGGGTTCTGTGTTAGGAAGCGGTCAGGGAGTGGGGGTGGGGGGCTCTAGCCTGTGGACGGAGAAGCCTTCCTGGGGGAGGCGTATTAAGCCAGTGCTCAAAGGAAGTGACAGAACCGGCGGCAGCACGGAACGTGGGGGCCTTCTGAGGCGGAGGTGCCACAGCTCGGGTGGGAGTGAAAAGCAGGTGTGAAGGCTGAGACGCTGGAGCAGGTGACGTCCACAGCACAATCTGAGAACTGAAGGCTCATTTTCCATCTTCGGTCCCCGAGAAGGGATGGGGCCCCTTTTAAAGGTTCCATCTAAAGGACCTTTCCATGGCAGATGCCCACCTGTAGGATCCAAGCTTGGGGACCTCAGATGTCATGATGCATTTCCACACAATTTTTTTTAAACAACGAATACCAAATAATGAGATTCTTATTAAAGGTATATTTTTTAAAAAGAAAACAACATGGGGTGCCTGGGTGGCTCAGTCATTAAGCGTCTGCCTTCGGCTCAGGTCATGATCGCAGGGTCCTGGGATGGAGTCCCACATCAGGCTCCCTGCTCAGTGGGGAGCACTTCTGCCTCCTCTCCCCTGCTTGTGTGGGCGCTCTCTCTCTCTCTCTCTCTGACAAATAAATAAAATCTTAAAGAAAAAAAAGAAATGAAAACAACAGCTTTTGAAGTGTGTCATCCCAACCCGTACACCCACAGCCTCCCAGTAGGAACTGAAGTACATCATAATGTCTTTGGGGATTTGGGAGATCCCGAGTGCCTTCTGCGTCAGCCACCGTTCGACTCCACTCAGTCTGGTTTGGGCATTAGGATATTTTGTCACATCTGCTCCCCTTAGAACTGGCGATCACCCCATGACAAACGTGGAGATGCTTCATTAGACCCGGATACTGGACTAATTCTAAAACCCCATTTCCTAACCCTCCTGGATTAGTGGGGGTTAGCTGTGTAATTGAGGGCATGGGGAGACATGGTCCCACCCCTTCTGTACTCGGCCCTCCCCTGGTGACAGGATGCAGAGCAGCTTGGCAGTAGAGGGCGGCGTGTGAGTCATCCAGGTTAGCAGGGGGAGAGGACGTGACGCTGCGGGGCGGACCAGAGCCTAGAAGTGAATCAGGTCTAGCTGACAACACCAGGCTCGGCCACTGCCTATCTCT